>JAPDOI010001089.1:0-225343 GCA_029168955.1 Aplectana chamaeleonis
AAGTGCATCTGACTTCTGATGACGTCATCGGGACGTGGTGAAAAGTGCATCTGGCTTCTAATGACGTCATCGGTACGTCGTGCAAAGTGCATCTGGCTTCTGATGACGTCATCGGGACGTCGTGAAAAGTGCATCTGGCCTCTGATGACGTCATCGGAACGTCGTGAAAAGTGCCTCTGGCTTCTAATGACGTCATCGGGACGTCGTTAAAAGTGCATCTGGCTTCTGATGACGTCATCGGGACGTCGTGAAAAGTGCATCTGGCTTCTGATGACGTCATCGGTACGTCGTGCAAAGTGCATCTGGCTTCTGATGACGTCATCGGGACGTCGTGAAAAGTGCATCTGGCTTCTGATGACGTCATCGGGACGTCGTGAAAAGTGCATCTGGCCTCTGATGACGTCATCGGGACGTCGTGAAAAGTGCATCTGGCTTCTGATGACGTCATCGGGACGTCGTGAAAAGTGCATCTGGCTTCTGATGACGTCATCGGGACGTCGTGAAAAGTGCATCTGGCTTCTGATGACGTCATCGGGACGTCGTGAAAAGTGCATCTGGCTTCTGATGACGTCATCGGGACGTCGTGAAAAGTGCATCTGGCTTCTGATGACGTCATCGGGACGTCGTGAAAAGTGCATTCGGCCTCTGATGACGTCATCGGGACGTCGTGAAAAGTGCATCTGGCTTCTGATGACGTCATCGGGACGTCGTGAAAAGTGCATCTGGCTTCTGATGACGTCATCGGGACGTCGTGAAAAGTGCATCTGGCTTCTGATGACGTCATCGGGACGTCGTGAAAAGTGCATTCGGCCTCTGATGACGTCATCGGAACGTCGTGAAAAGTGCATCTGGCTTCTGATGACGTCATCGGGACGTCGTGAAAAGTGCATCTGGCTTCTGATGACGTCATCGGAACGTCGTGAAAAGTGCATCTGGCTTCTGATGACGTCATCGGAACGTCGTGAAAAGTGCATTCGGCCTCTGATAACGTCATCGGGACGTCGTGAAAAGTGCATCGGGATCCTGAGGACGTCATCGGGACGTCGTGAAAAGTGCATCTGGCTTCTGATGACGTCATCGGAACGTCGTGAAAAGTGCATTCGGCCTCTGATAACGTCATCAGGACGTCGTGAAAAGTGCATCGGGCTCCAGATGACGTCATCAGGACGTCGTGAAAAGTGCATCTGGCTTCTGATGACGTCATCGGGACGTCGTGAAAAGTGCATCTGGCTTCTGATGACGTCATCGGGACGTCGTGAAAAGTGCATCTGGCTTCTGATGACGTCATCGGGACGTCGTGAAAAGTGCATCTGGCTTCTGATGGCGTCATCGGGATGTCGTGAAAAGTGCATCGGGCTTGTGATGACGTCACCAGGACGTCGTGAAAAGTGCATCTGGCTTCTGATGACGTCATCGAGACGTCCTAAAATTGCATCCGGCTTCTGGTGACGTCATCGGGACGTCGTAAAATTGCATCCGGCTTCTGATGACGTCATCGGGACGTCGTGAAAAGTGCATCTGGCTTCTGATGACGTCATCGGGACGTCGTGAAAAGTGCATCTGGCTTCTGATGACGTCATCGGGACGTCGTGAAAAGTGCATCTGGCTTCTGATGACGTCATCGGGACGTCGTGAAAAGTGTATCTGGCTTCTGATGACGTTAGCGGGACGTCGTGAAAAGTGCATCTGGCTTCTGATGACGTCATCGGGACGTCGTGAAAAGTGCATCTGGCCTCTGATGACGTCATCGGGACGTCATGAAAAGTGCACCGGGCTTCTGAGGACGTCATCGGGACGTCGTGAAAAGTGCATCTGGCTTCTGATGACGTCATCGGGATGTCGTGAAAAGTGCATCTGGCTTCTGATGACGTCATCGGGACGTCGTGAAAGTGCATCTGGCTTCTGATGACGTCATCGGGACGTCGTGAAAGTGCATCTGGCTTCTGATGACGTCATCGGGACGTCGTGAAAAGTGCATCTGGCTTCTGATGACGTCATCGGGACGTCGTGAAAAGTGCATCTGGCTTCTGATGACGTCATCAGGACGTCGTGAAAAGTGCATCTGGCTTGATGACGTCATCGGGACGTCGTGAAAAGTGCATCTGGCTTCTGATGACGTCATCGGGACGTCGTGAAAAGTGCATCTGGCTTCTGATGACGTCATCGGGACGTCGTGAAAAGTGCATCTGGCTTCTGATGACGTCATCGGGACGTCGTAAAAGTGCATCTGGCTTCTGATGACGTCATCGGGACGTTGTGAAAAGTGCATCTGGCTTCTGATGACGTCATCGGGATGTCGTGAAAAGGGCATCTGTTCTCTGATGACGTCTTCGGGACGTCGTGAATAGTTCATCTGGCTTCTGATGACGTCATCAGGACGTCGTGAAAAGTGCACCTGGCTTCTGACGACGTGATCGGGACGTCGTGAAAAGTGCATCTGGCTTCTGTTTGATGACGTCATCGGGACGTCGTGAAAAGTGCATCTGGCTTCTGATGACGTCATCGGGACGTCGTGAAAGTGCATCTGGCTTCTGATGACGTCTTCGGGACGTCGTGAATAGTTCATCTGGCTTCTGATGACGTCATCGGGACGTCGTGAAAAGTGCACCTGGCTTCTGACGACGTGATCGGGACGTCGTGAAAAGTGCACCTGGCTTCTGATGATGTCATCGGGACGTCGCGAAAAGTGCATCTGGCTTCTGATGACGTCATCGGGACGTCGTCAAAAGTGCATCTGGCTTCTGATGACGTCAACGGGACGTCGTGAAAAGTGCACCTTGCCTCTGATGACGTGATCAGGACGCCATAAAAATTGCATCTGGCTTCTCATGACGTCATCGGGACATCGTGAAAAGTGCATCTGGCTTCTGATGACGTCATCGGGACGTCGTCAAAAGTGCATCTGGCTTCTGATGACGTCATCGGGACGTCGTGAAAGTGCATCTGGCTTCTGATGACGTCATCGGGACGTCGTGAAAGTGCATCTGGCTTCTGATGACGTCATCGGGACGTCGTGAAAAGTGCATCTGGCTTCTGATGACGTCATCGGGACGTCGTGAAAAGTGCATCTGGCTTCTGATGACGTCATCGGGACGTCGTGAAAAGTGCATCTGGCTTCTGATGACGTCATCGGGACGTCGTGAAAAGTGCATCTGGCTTCTGATGACGTCATCGGGACGTCGTGAAAAGTGCATCTGGCTTCTGATGACGTCATCGGGACGTCGTGACAAGTGCATCAGGCTTCTGATGACGTCATCGGGACGTCGTGAAAAGTGCCTCTGGCTTCTGATGACGTCATTGGGACGTCGTGAAAAGTGCATCTGGCTTCTAATGACGTCATCGGGACGTCGTGACAAGTGCCTCTGGCTTCTGATGACGTCATCGGGACGTCGTGAAAAGTGCATCTGACTTCTGATGACGTCATCGGGACGTCGTGAAAAGTGCATCTGGCTTCTGATGACGTCATCGAGACGTCGTGAAAAGTGCATCTGGCTTCTGATGACGTCATCGGAACGTCGTGAAAAGTGCATCTGGCTTCTGATGACGTCATCGGGACGTCGTGAAAGTGCATCTGGCTTCTGATGACGTCATCGGGACGTCGTGAAAAGTGCATCTGGCTTCTGATGACGTCATCGGGACGTCGTGAAAGTGCATCTGGCTTCTGATGACGTCATCGGGACGTCGTGAAAAGTGCATCTGGCTTCTGATGACGTCATCGGGACGTCGTGAAAAGTGCATCTGGCTTCTGATGACGTCATCGGGACGTCGTGAAAAGTGCATCTGGCTTCTGATGACGTCATCGGACGTCGTGAAAAGTGCATCTGGCTTCTGATGACGTCATCGGGACGTCGTGAAAAGTGCATCTGGCTTGATGACGTCATCGGGACGTCGTGAAAAAGTGCATCTGGCTTCTGATGACGTCATCGGGACGTCGTGAAAAGTGCATCTGGCTTCTGATGACGTCATCGGGACGTCGTGAAAGTGCCTCTGGCTTCTGATGACGTCATCGGGACGTCGCGAAGAGTGCATCTGGCTTCTGATGACGTCATCGGGACGTCGTGAAAATTGCATCCGGCTTCTAATGAAGTAATCGGGACGTCGTGAAAAGTGCATCTGGCTTCTGGTGACGTCATCGGGACGTCGTAAAATTGCATCCGGCTTCTGATGACGTCATCGGGACGTCGCGAAGAGTGCATCTGGCTTCTGACGACGTCATCGGGACGTCGTGAAAAGTGCATCTGGCTTCTGATGACGTCATCGGGACGTCGTGAAAATTGCATCCAGCTTCTGATGACGTCATCGGGACGTCGTGAAAAGTGCATCTGGCTTCTGATGACGTCATCGGGACGTCGTGAAAAGTGCATGGGGCTTCTGATGACGTCATCGGGACGTCGTGAAAAGTGCATTGAGCTTCTGAGGACGTCATCGGGACGTCGTGAAAAGTGCATCTGGCTTCTGATGACGTCATCGGGACGTCGTGAAAAGTGCATCTGGCTTCTGATGACGTCATCGGGACGTCGTGAAAATTGCATCCGGCTTCTGATGACGTCATCGGGACGTCGTGAAAATTGCATCCGGCTTCTAATGAAGTAATCGGGGCGTCGTGAAAAGTGCATCTGGCTTCTGGTGACGTCATCGGGACGTCGTGAAAATTGCATCCGGCTTCTAATGAAGTAATCGGGGCGTCGTGAAAAGTGCATCTGGCTTCTGGCAACGTCATCGGGACGTCGTGAAAATTGCATCCGGCTTCTAATGAAGTAATCGGGGCGTCGTGAAAAGTGCATCTGGCTTCTGGCAACGTCATCGGGACGTCGTGAAAATTGCATCCGGCTTCTAATGAAGTAATCGGGGCGTCGTGAAAAGTGCATCTGGCTTCTGGTGACGTCATCGGGACGTCGTAAAATTGCATCCGGCTTCTGATGACGTCATCGGGACGTCGCGAAGAGTGCATCTGGCTTCTGATGACGTCATCGGGACGTCGTGAAAAGTGCATCGGGCTTCTGAGGACGTCATCGGTACGTCGTGAAAAGTGCATCTGGCTTCTGATGACGTCATCGGGACGTCGTGAAAAGTGCATCTGGCTTCTGATGACGTCATCGGGACGTCGTGAAAAGTGCATCTGGCTTCTGATGACGTCACCGGGACGTCGTGAAAAGTGCATCTGGCTTCTGATGACGTCATCGGGACGTCGTGAAAAGTGAATCTGGCTTTTGATGACGTCATCGGGACGTCGTGAAAAGTGCATCTGGCTCCTGATGACGTACGTCATCGGGACGTCGTGAAATGTGCATCGGGCTTCTGAGGACGTCATCGGTACGTCGTGAAAAGTGTATCTGGCTTCTGATGACGTCAGCGGGACGTCGTGAAAAGTGCACCTGGCTTCTGATGACGTCACCGGGACGTCGTGAAAAGTGCATCTGGCTTCTGATGACGTCATCGGGACGTCGTGAAAAGTGCATCTGGCTTCTGATGACGTCATCGGAACGTCGTGAAAAGTGCATCTGGCTTCTGATGACGTCATTGGGACGTCGTGAAATGTGCATCTGGCCTCTGATGACGTCATCGGGACGTCGTGAAAAGTGCATTCGGCCTCTGATAACGTCATCGGGACGTCGTGAAAAGTGCATCTGGCTTCTGATGACGTCATCGGGACGTCGTGAAAAGTGCATCTGGCTTCTGATGACGTCATCGGGACGTCGTGAAAAGTGCATCTGGCTTCTGATGACGTCATCGGGACGTCGTGAAAAGTGCATCTGGCTTCTGATGACGTCATCGGGACGTCGTGAAAAGTGCATCTGGCTTCTGATGACGTCATCGGGACGTCGTGAAAAGTGCATCTGGTTTCTGATGACGTCATCGGGACGTCGTGAAAAGTGCATCTGGCTTCTGATGACGTCATCGGGACGTCGTGAGAAGTGCATCTGGCTTCTGATGACGTCATCGGGACGTCGTGAAATGTGCATCGGGCTTCTGAGGACGTCATCGGTACGTCGTGAAAAGTGTATCTGGCTTCTGATGACGTCAGCGGGACGTCGTGAAAAGTGCATCTGGCTTCTGATGACGTCATCGGAACGTCGTAAAAAGTGCATCTGGCTTCTGATGACGTCATCGGGACGTCGTGAAAAGTGCATCTGGCTTCTGATGACGTCATCGGAACGTCGTGAAAGTGCATCTGGCTTCTGATGACGTCATCGGGACGTCGTGAAAAGTGCATCTGGCTGATGACGTCATCGGGACGTCGTGAAAAAGTGCATCTGGCTTCTGATGACGTCATCGGGACGTCGTGAAAAGTGCATCTGGCTTCTGATGACGTCATCGGGACGTCGTGAAAGTGCATCGGGCTTCTGAGGACGTCATCGGGACGTCGTGAAAGTGCATCTGGCTTCTGATGACGTCATCGGAACGTCGTGAAAAGTGCATCTGGCTTCTGATGACGTCATCGGGACGTCGTGAAAGTGCATCTGGCTTCTGATGACGTCATCGGGACGTCGTGAAAAGTGCATCTGGCTTCTGATGACGTCATCGGGACGTCGTGAAAGTGCTTCCGGGCTTCTGATGACGTCATCGGGACGTCGTGAAAAGTGCATCTGGCTTCTGATGACGTCGTCGGGACGTCGTGAAAAGTGCATCTGGCTTCTGATGACGTTATCGGGAGGTCGTGAAAAGTGCATCTGGCTTCTGATGACGTCATCGGAACGTCGTGAAAAGTGCATCTGGCTTCTGATGACGTCATCGGGACGTCGTGACAAGTGCATCAGGCTTCTGATGACGTCATCGGGACGTCGTGAAAAGTGCATCTGGCTTCTGATGACGTCATCGGGACGTCGTGAAAAGTGCATCTGGCTTCTGATGACGTCATCGGGACGTCGTGAAAAGTGCATCTGGCTTCTGATGACGTCATCGGGACGTCGTGAAAAGTGCATCTGGCTTCTGATGACGTCATCGGGACGTCGTGAAAAGTGCATCTGGCTTCTGATGACGTCATCGGACCGTCATGAAAAGCGCATCTGGCTTCTGATGACGTCATCAAGACGTCGTGAATAGTGCATCTGGCTTCTGATGACGTCATCGGGACGACGTGGAAAGTGTATCTGGCTTCTGATGACGCCATCGGGACGTCGTGAAAAGTGCATCTGGCTTCTGATGACGTCATCGGGACGTCGTGAAAAGTGCATCTCGCTTCTGATGACGTCATCGGGACGTCGTGAAAAGTGCATCTGGCTTCTGATGACGTCATCGGGACGTCGTGAAAAGTGCATCTGGCTTCTGATGACGTCATCGGGACGTCGTGAAAGTGCATCTGGCTTCTGAGGACGTCATCGGGACGTCGTGAAAGTGCATCTGGCTTCTGATGACGTCATCGGGACGTCGTGAAAAGTGCATCTGGCTTCTGATGACGTCATCGGACGTCGTGAAAGTGCATCTGGCTTCTGATGACGTCATCGGGACGTCGTGAAAAGTGCATCTGGCTTCTGATGACGTCATCGGGACGTCGTGAAAGTGCATCTGGCTTCTGATGACGTCACCGGGACATCGTAAAAAGTGCATCTGGCTTCTGATGACGTCAGCGGGACGTCGTGAAAAGTGCATCTGGCTTCTGATGACGTCATCGGGACGTCGTGAAAAGTGCATCTGGCTTCTGATGACGTCACCGGGGCGTCGTGAAAAGTGCATCTGGCTTCTGATGACGTCATCGGGACGTCGTGAAAAGTTCATCTGGCTTCTGATGACGTCATCGGAACGTCATGAAAAGTGCATCGGGCTTCTGAGGACGTCATCGGGACGTCGTGAAAAGTGCATCGGGCTTCTGAGGACGTCATCGGGACGTCGTGAAAAGTGTATCTGGCTTCTGATGACGTCATCGGGACGTCGTGAAAAGTGCATCTGGCTTAATGATGACGTCATCGGGACGTCGTGAAAAGTGCATCTGCCTTCTGATGACGTCATCGGGACGTCGTGAAAAGTGCATCTGGCTTCTGATGACGTCACCGGGACGTCGTGAAAAGTGCATCTGGCTTCTGATGACGTCATCGGGACGTCGTGAAAAGTGCATCTGGCTTCTGATGACGTCATCGGGACGTCGTGAAAAGTGCATCTGGCTTCTGATGACGTCATCGGGACGTCGTGAAAAGTGCATCTGGCTTCTGATGACGTCATCGGGACGTCGTGAAAAGTGCATCTGGCTTCTGATGACGTCATCGGGACGTCGTGAAAAGTGCATCTGGCTTCTGATGACGTCATCGGGACGTCATGAAAAATGCATCTGGCTTCTGATGACGTCATCGGGACGTCGTGAAAAGTGCATCTGGCTTCTGATGACGTCATCGGGACGTCGTGAAAAGTGCATCTGGCTTCTGATGACGTCATCGGGACGTCATGAAAAATGCATCTGGCTTCTGATGACGTCATCGGGACGCGTGAAAAAAGCATATGGCCTCTGATGACGTCATCGGGACGTCGTGAAAAGTGCATCTGGCTTCTGATGACGTCATCGGGACGTCGTGAAAAGTGCATCTGGCTTCTGATGACGTCATCGGGACGTCGTGAAAAGTGCATCTGGCTTCTGATGACGTCATCGGGACGTCGTGAAAAGTGCATCTGGCTTCTGATGACGTCATCGGGACGTCGTGAAAAGTGCATCTGGCTTCTGATGACGTCATCGGGACGTCGTGAAAAGTGCATCTGGCTTCTGATGACGTCATCGGGACGTCGTGAAAAGTGCATCTGGCTTCTGATGACGTCATCGGGACGTCGTGAAAGTGCATCTGGCTTCTGATGACGTCATCGGGACGTCGTGAAAAGTGCATCTGGCTTCTGATGACGTCATCGGGACGTCGTGAAAAGTGCATCTGGCTTCTGATGACGTCATCGGGACGTCGTGAAAAGTGCATCTGGCTTTTGATGACGTCATCGGGACGTCGTGAAAAGTGCATCTGGCTTCTGATGACGTCATCGGGACGTCGTGAAAAGTGCATCTGGCTTCTGATGACGTCATCGGGACGTCGTGAAAAGTGCTTAGGGCGGCTCCTGCTGACGTCAGCGGGACATCGTGAAATGTACATCTGGCTTCTCATAACGTCATGGGAACGTCGTGAAAAGTGCATCTGGCTTCTGATGACGTCATCGGGACGTCGTGAAAAAGTGCATCTGGCTTCCTGATGACGTCATCGGGGCGTCGTGAAAAGTGCATCTGGCTTCTGGTGACGTCATCGGGACGTCGTAAAATTGCATCTGGCTTCTGGTGACGTCATCGGGACGTCGTAAAATTGCATCCGGCTTCTGATGACGTCATCGGGACGTCGTGAAAAGTGCATCGGGCTCTGATGACGTCATCGGGACGTCGTGAAAAGTGCATATGGCCTCTGATGGCGTCATCGGGACGTCGTGAAAAGTGCATCGGACTTGTGATGACGTCATCGGGACGTCGCGAAGAGTGCATCTGGCTTCTGATGACGTCATCGGGACGTCGTGAAAATTGCATCCGGCTTCTGATGACGTGATCGGTACGTCGTGAAAAGTGCATCTGGCTCTGATGACGTCATCGGGACGTCGTGAAAAGTGCATCTGGCTTCTGATGACGTCATCGGACGTCGTGAAAAGTGCATCTGGCTTCTGATGACGTCATCGGGACGTCGTGAAAAGTGCATCTGGCTTCTGATGACGTCATCGGGACGTCGTGAAAGTGCATCTGGCTTCTGATGACGTCATCGGGACGTCGTGAAAGTGCACCTGGCTTCTGATGACGTCATCGGAACGTCGTGAAAAGTGCATCTGGCTTCTGATGACGTCATCGGGACGTCGTGAAAAGTGCATCTGGCTTCTGATGACGTCATCGGAACGTCGTGAAAAGTGCATCTGGCTTCTGATGACGTCATCGGGACGTCGTGACAAGTGCTTCGGGCTTCTGATGACGTCATCGGGAACGTCGTGAAAAAGTGCATCTGGCTTCTGATGACGTCATCGGGACGTCGTGAAAAGTGCATCTGGCCTCTGATGACGTCATCGGGACGTCGTGAAAAGTGCATCTGGCTGATGACGTCATCGGGACGTCGTGAAAAGTGCATCTGGCTGATGACGTCATCGGGACGTCGTGAAAAGTGCATCTGGCTTCTGATGACGTCATCGGGACGTCGTGAAAAGTGCTTCGGGTTTCTGATGACGTCATCGGGACGTCGTGAAAAGTGCATCTGGCTTCTGATGACGTCATCGGGACGTCGTGAAAAGTGCATCTGGCTTCTGATGACGTCATCGGGACGTCGTGAAAAGTGCATCTGGCTTCTGATGACGTCATCGGGACGTCGTGAAAAGTGCATCTGGCTTCTGATGACGTCATCGGGACGTCGTGAAAGTTCATCTGGCTTCTGATGACGTCATCGGGACGTCGTGAAAAGTGCATCTGGCTTCTGATGACGTCATCGGGACGTCGTGAAAAGTGCATCTGGCTTCTGATGACGTCATCGGGACGTCGTGAAAAGTGCATCTGGCTTCTGATGACGTCATCGGAACGTCGTGAAAAGTGCATTCGGCCTCTGATAACGTCATCGGGACGTCGTGAAAAGTGCATCGGGCTTCTGAGGACGTCATCGGGACGTCGTGAAAAGTGTATCTGGCTTCTGATGACGTCATCGGAACGTCATGAAAAGTGCATCTGGCTTCTGATGACGTCATCGGGACGTCGTGGGGACGTCGTGAAAAGTGCATCTGGCTTCTGACGACGTCATCGGGACGTCGTGAAAAGTGCATCTGGCTTCTGATGACGTCATCGGGACGTCGTGAAAAGTGCATCTGGCTTCTGATGACGTCATCGGGACGTCGTGAAAAGTGCATCTGGCTTCTGATGACGTCATCGGGACGTCGTGAAAAGTGCATCTGGCTTCTGATGACGTCATCGGGACATCGTGAAAAGTGCATTCGGCCTCTGATGACGTCATCGGGACGTCGTGAAAAGTGCATCGGGCTTCAGATGACGTCATCGGGACGTCGTAAAAAGTGCATCGGGCTTCTGATGACGTCATCGAGACATCGTGAAAAATGCTTGGGGCTTCTGATGACGTCATCGGGACGTCGTGAAAAGCGCATCGGGCTTCAAATGGCGTTTTCAAGACGCCGCGGAAAGTGCTGAGCGGTTCATGTAATATGTGCGTATTTCCGCGAAATTGAGTAGCGCTTCATTTGTAGCGTGCTTCACAAGTTTATTGCTTACTGATTATCATATCAGTCCAAAAAGGTTGATAATTGTTGCATATTTTTGAGGGATATTACTGCGTAATATCAGGAAAAAGTGAACAATTCTATCCAAAAGGGGTCTCCCAAGCGAAAGAGGTTTGGTTCGCGTCAGAAACGTTCCAACAAAAAGGGAACAATAGGAAAGAGAAGTGAGGAGAGTGTTCAAAAAGTGAACAATATTTTCTTCAAGCGATATTCTCGGTCGACTCTTTTATACGGCGAAAACAAACCGTTGTGGTATTTCACGAGGAAGAGCATAATTTTACAAGATTATATGGGAATACTCTTGCTTGATGTTGTATTTCGATTGTTTCATTTTCTCAAGAGCTGGAGCTAACCGTCTGCTCTGGCCAGCTTGACATCATCTCTTTCAATGAAAACTATCAGATACAAATACATGTATATTTTTAGCGGTTCTCGCACGATCGGAGTTATTTTTGGAACCACAAAGTACTTCCGAGTAGAATACCACAACGGTTTGTTTTCGCTGTACAGAAGAGTCGACCGAGAATATCGCTCGAAGAAAATATTGTACACTCTCCTCACTTCACTTTCCTATTGTTCCCTTTTTGTTGAAACGTTTCTGACGCGAACCAAACCTCTTTCGCTTGGAAGACCCCTTTTGGATAGAATCAATAGTTGGTGCAAGCTCGACTGCCAAATCACACTTTCAAGTATTTCACTACATTTCCCAAAAATCAAATTGTTCTACGCCAAATCATTCTTTGAAATAGTTAAAAACCTTTTTAACTTTTCTTTATTTTCCTCTTTTCATTGAGTATAGTTCTAGTTTTTTCGAAAATATGGCCACGCCAAATGTTCAATTCTGCCAGGAACCTAAACTTTCAGGATCAGTCATTGCTTCCGAGGAGACTCCATGGAAATACTTTAATTTCTGAAAGCGGCATCATTCGTTCTTCAACTGAATCCTGAGTGGCCCCCCCTAACTAGTTTCATACCCGTTTTTCGTCATTCCTGGCTCGTTTTCTGCGCTTCTTTTGACACTGGGAGCCGAGGTCGCTTTTCACCTATGATTTTACTGTGAAAAGCCACCGATAGTAATCATCTTCAAGGCTGCCTTCAAAGTGGGAACCACTATCTGCCGTAGGTGAGCTTCTTCTCAATTTGAAGTTCAAGAATCTATGATACCACATCGTGTGAAATTCTTATGTACCGACCCAGCATTAGTGGGACAAGATAGAGAGGACGGGAGCAGCACGTACTTTTCACTGCAGCACAACGGACTTAAGCCTTTAGAACCTCGTTGTCCCGTTGTGCTGCTTCGTTACTGTCATCGGGCTGAAACCTTTTGAAGTAAACTTATCACCCGCCAGCTTTGGTACGAGTTTTCGAAGTATCGAAGCTATTGTTCGCGATGTCACATGCTTTCTGTTCTCATACACTGTTGTTTTGCTAGTGATTTGAAAAGCTTGCATCTGTATCCCACCGACACCCCCCCCCCCCAGAACCCCCAACACCCTCCAACACCCCCAACACCCACCCAGTCGATACATATGATTAAAATGATGGGGCTGAGGTTGAGAAAATCAACCGGGGCCGTATGCAAGAACGCGCTGGTTGGGGCAGGGGTAGTGCAGTCGGCGCCTTTGAAGATCGACGTTGCTCACAAGAAAGGACACGTCTATCGTGGTTGATCACAAGTCAAGACACGCATGTCGTGCCCTAGTAAGTAGTCTTTCTAGCTGCCCCCAGTCGATCCAATCTCCTCGCTGGGGCGGCTAGGGCACAGCGACGGGGCACGACATACGTGTCTTGTCTTCTGACCTACCACGATAGACGTGTCCTGTCTTGTGAGCAACAACGATCTTCAAAGGCGCCGACTGCACTGCCCCTGCCCCAAGCGGCGCAATCTTGCATACGGCCCCCGGTGTATCCGGCTAGAGCCCACCGGAAGTGATGACGATGATTACGTGGCCAACAGGATTGCACCTGTTCAGAGAAATATTGAAGGAGAGTATAGTGAAGAAACGGAGGTAGCAGTGTCGATAGCTTTCGAGTGATACGCAATGTTTCATCATCGGCCCGCCCACCCGGCGTTTTTCTCATCCCCCGTCATCCGCGTATTGCATGAACATCGACGGCGTCGGATACACCGGGTGATTTTCTCGACCTCACCCCTTCAGTTTAATCATACGTATCGACCGGGTGGGTATTGGTGGGTGTTGGGGGGTGTCGGCGGGATACACCGGGTGATTTTCGCCTTCCATTTCCAATGCTTTCTGTGTGTATCGACCGGGCTGGATACGTCGGCTCATCCAAGTATGACTGGGGCCCTAGCAAACCGCCTTTTCTGTTTTCAGATTTTCATGTGATTAAAAGCAGAGAATGGATGGAAGTGAACAGCACTCTGCTCAACTCGACGTTCATTGGAAACTGGACTAGGGAACAAGCGGTTACCCTTGTCAGGTAATTTCATTCTCTGTGTCTCTGATCAAGCATCCCATTTGGTTGAACTCTGTTTAGGGCGGGAAGCAGCTGTCCTAGCGCATTGTCGCTAACATTGAAATGTAATAACGGTTTCCTTCCAAAAACCTTACAGATTAATTGCTCACATCCTCATGCTTGTTCGGGGCAGATTCGTGCATAAAGGCACAGCCCAACCTCGGAATCGTTCTTCTGTTTCTCTGTTTACCTTGAAAACGGTATTGAGTTGCGGAAGCATAGTGGACTAGTTGTCTGTGGCTTGTAACTTCCGTCATTTGCAACCAATGTATGTGAGCCGACCTGAATAAAGAGATACAGGCTGAGAATGAAGGGAAGAACGGGGATATTGATCGAAAACCATCGCTCATTTCGCTTCTGCTGAGCTCGAAAGATCGTAAAAGGGGCGTGCCAAAGTGGCTCCCTGATGTGGGCACCCCAGGGTGGGTTCCTCCCCTATCTCGCTTACTTCGGGGAATCTAGAGCTCGCACTTGGCAGGTGTTATATGGGGTAGGTGTACTTCACAAGAAATCTCAGATTTTGCCCCTGAGATTAGACTGTGCCATTAAAGACAACGGACACGCTCAAAAATGATATCGATTTTATAAAATGGCATAAGTCAAAGGGGACAGGGGCTGTCTACACACCGAGGGAGGAGATGTCCCGTGTTTGCAGTTTAAAATGTCACGCGCCTCAACGCGAGCGAAGTGGTCCCGAGTGGAAATAGAGCCGCCAAAAGCGGGACAACTCATCCCTCGGTATGTAGAGAGCTCCTGTCCCGTCAAAGATTTGGAGCTGGTAGTATGGGGAGCTTACGAAAAAAAAACCAGCGAAAACTGTATGTGAATTCGGGAATAACTGTTGTTTTTGTTCAACTTTTAACTTTTATTCTCTTAATCGCACCGGCACAAATTATAACGAGTCCTTCGTGAAAAGAGTTCAGCAGTATTCTTTGCATCTCCACTCATCATAGTCGTACATTCTGACATCATATCTATCGTTCTTCTTCCTCGAAACTTCTCTATGTCATCCAGCCATCGCATGCGAGGTCTTCCTTTACATCTTTTTTCATCAGGTCTTCAATCTGTCGCTGTCCGTGCCCACGATTCACTATTGCTGGCAGACAGTTTCGAAGCATAGATCCATTTCTGAAAGTTGGGCTCCGCAGAAAAGGTTAAGGATTTGGCATTGCTCTAAATTGTCGTGAAATTGTTTCATTAGAATTGATTTTTCTGTTGTTGGTACATGCAGACAGCGTGATCATTAAATGTAGTGAAATTGGAAAATGGATTTGGCAGGGGCTCTATAAGTTAGCAGAGTCAAATCACGCGTCAGAAGGTCCTCTGGCGAGCAAGTAAAAACAAAAAGAAAAAAAAACTTTCAACTAGCAATGCTGAAAGGATTGAGGTTTTATGGGCTAGAAATAAAGTTGACGAATGTTTTTCTTCCTTTTTCAGTGTAGCTCTGACTAAGAGCACTAGACTTTCCCTCACCGATTAAACAAAAATCACGAAAACGAAGTTTTACACAATTCATCGGCTATTCACGCTAGTCTTACAGTCTTTGTGTTTTCAACGCTTTCACGGTGCACATTGTTTCAGAACTTTTTTGTTGCTGAACATATTATTGTTCTGATTCGATCCCAAATACGCTCGAAGCAAAACTCCTCATGACGCGTTATTTGACTCTGATATCTAATGAAACAATTTCACGACAATTAAGAGCAATGCCAAATCCTTAACCTTTTCTGCGGAGCCCAACTTTCAGAAATTGCACAACTTTTTCCCAGGAATTCCCTTCTACAATGTCGTCAATCTCTGGATGACAGGAAGCTGCGAACTTGCTACGATAGCATTATCATGAAAGTCAAGTGGTTGTTTATGAGGGAACACCATGATAGAAGTGTAGAAGCAACTGCACTACTCCCAAGACAGCGAGAGAATAGCTGCAGCTTCCTAGAAATATGACATAAACCATATACTGTTTGAATTTGAAGGTCGAGAAAGTGAAATAGTTCTAAAGGCAGTTTCCAAGATAAAATCAGTCTCCGAGTTTTCACCGGAAATCGAGAGGTTCGAGTCTAACTTCACCAGTAATGTTGAAAAAACGGCTTGGAACAAGCACAGAAGAGCCCTATACGGCCCTCAACTTCTCAGACGTTCGCCGTTGTCTACAGGACGTCGATCCGCCCAGAACGAGTCACCGCTGGCGAACAGGCAGCTCTACGCGGGGTCACCCCGGTGTGCTATTGAGCAGGGGACGACTGGCTGTTAAACAGCTCATCGACCAGCAATCCCGCCGAGTGCCACAAATCGATGCAGACCGAGTTGTTGTCTACAGGACGACAAATCGGGATGTTTACGGCTGTGCAGGTCGATGGGCTGTTCTACAGAACATTCGCGAGGAGGGGTGTTGGTAGCGTTCATCAATCAATGTATCACGAAGATTGTGCCGTCAGAGTTCTCATTTTTGGTTATGTTAGATTCGCAATTCGTTTTTTTATGACGCTGTAGACTTCTATTGTAATTCTTCTCATTTTTCTGATTATGTGAGATCTGTGATTCGTTTTTTAATAACGTCTTTCCGTGGAAGGGGTGTTGGTGCCCTGCCGAGAGGTGGACCTCGCGGAGTTCTTCGTGGTGGACCGAAAGGATTCTGTGGTTTACGAAGCTTTAAGCAACCGCCTTCGTGGGCAGATTTCGGTTTTTTTCCGTCCGTTTATGTGTGTCCTTAGCGTCGTCGTTTTAAGATGTTTAAGAGGAATCTCTGATTATTCGGTGGTGTTTATTTACCCTGATTAATTTCAGAGGTAATTTTGATATTATGGTTTGGTCGCCGCCTATAGCAACCCTGCCAAGGGCGAAATCTCAATGCGCTCAAATAAGCGAGAAAAAGCTAGGAAAAAGTCGGCCACATCCCTTGAAAGAAAAAGTGGGTAACGCCCACCGCCAGGTTTCCGACCTCAATAGGGGAGAGACGCGCGAATGATTTTATTCAAAACCTATGCTCTTCGATTTGTTTTTGGTCTGGCTTTATATTGTGGCCTGCTACAGAACGATGGCTGCGAATAACGAGAAAATACAGGCTCGAGACAACTCGTCCGAGAACTTCTAGCCGTTCAAAATCGAAATCTTTGAAGAGCCGTAACTCCGCTCGTAGTGAGTTCTGAGCGATTTTGGAGACACCATTGTGATCAGCGTGAAATTTTCTCCAAGATAGGCAGAAAAAATAAAAGTCGATTCTGAGGTTGGACTGTGCCTTTAAAGGTTCACGATAAATTTCACTTCTGATTTCTCCACGGCTTACGGAAGGTCTGGTGCCCTATATAGCAAGGCATGCTTAAAAACGACATGAAAGACGCGTTTTGGTCAAAATAGTCCCTGTCTTGTTTACGTTGATTTTTGAGCGTGGAGGAATTGACCGCTAGAAGGATGATACCTATCAGTGCAATGAAGCGATCAGCTCACTTATCAGCACTTCCTTGACTTGATCATTCCTGTGATCTGAGTCTTCATTTGTTCATTGCGAGGGGGCGGATCTGGGGCACCAGGCGTGTCTGGGGCACCGAAACGTTTGTTTGCAGACGTTATTTTGCCGCTCCTAGCTTGTTTTCTACCGTTCTTCCGACACTGGAAGCCTAGGATCCTTCTCGCCTATCATTTCACTGTGAAAAGTCAACAGATCATCGTGAACGCTGCCTTTAACTACTAGTAGCGAGTATACTTTGACCGAGTCGAATGATTCGAATATTCATTCGACTGGAAAAATCGACTTTGAAAAGTCGAATATTCGAAAGGGGTGTCAATTTCCGAATAATTCGAAAAACCGAATATTCGAAAATTGCGAATTCCCGAATTATTCGAAAACCGACTATTTGAAAAGTGCCAATTTCCGAATAATTCGAGAACCGAATATTCGAAAAGTTGAATATTTGAATAGTTCAAATCCTCGATTTATTCGAAACACTCAAATTTCGAATTAATCGAAAAGTCGAGTATCCGAAAAAAAAATTGAAAATGTAAAAGTAGAGTAGCGAGGGCATCCTCGCAAGGTACTCCATTTTGCTCATTCCGGACTACGCTAGAATGGCTTCCCCATCAAGTAGTAGCCTTCATTTCCCCGCACTTCTATTATCACAATCGTAGGTGCGAAGCGGTTGTTTTTCGGAAATTTCTACTACGAAAATGAAGAAATCGTTCTCAAAACCACGCCGCTTCTATGATAGTGATACAGAAAAGTGCGAGTAGCAGGGAAATGGAGGTTATATAAGCAGTAGAGTGCTGTCCGCATAAGGACGTCATTATTAAAATAATGTAACGTCGGCATCAGGGGTGTGCGGAAATTTTTCAAAAAATTTCAGAAAACAGAAAACAGAAAATCGAGTTTGTCAGAAAACAGAAAACAGAAAGGCCAAAACGGCCAGCAAACAGAAAACAGAAATCAGAAAACAGAAAATTTCCAGAAAAAATTACTCCTAACTAAAAACTTTTAACTTTTTTCAAGAGGAAGGAGAGTGTAATTTTGAACATCTTTGCTATACTTGTAATACAATATCTACGAGACTGGACAATTAACTAATAAGACATTTGAGAGTTTTAGCCGAGAAATAGCCCACTAGGCTCCACAGCGATTCTTGATGTGCTATTTCTCAAATATTTCTTGATTGTTTCTGGAAAAGGCGGCAAAGATCATGTTGTTCACGAAATAGCCTAGAAGTAGCCGAGCAATAACGGAGAAATAACCAAGACGTGACAGGCACACCAACACGCGACGCGGCGTTTTCCGGCTCGCCGAGCAGCCGCCTTCGCCTCCTGCAGCTCGGCGGGCCTCCTGGTGCTAGGCGGGGTTCAAGTACCGTCATCTTGGGTAGTTGAACCGACAGCGGTGTTGATATCCAAATCATGCCTAAGAAATGCGTCGTGTACAGTTCAACTTCGTATTGCCGTTCAGTCCCCAAAGTGCACGCTGATTGCGGAAGCGTGCTGCGGCGCGGTTGCGAGTATCCCCAGACAGAAATGTAGGGTTGCCCGGGCGGTTTTTGCCTTTGGTGCTCAGGTGATCCGCCATCCCAGTCTGAGATACTTGCAACCGCCCCGCAGCACGCTTTAGGAATCAACGTGCACTTTGCGGACTGAACTGCAATGCGGAGTTGAACTGTACATCCCTTGGAGAGCATTATTTGGCGTCCAATTCGCGGCGAACATTTTTTGGCGATTATTTCTAGGCTATTACGCGGCAACCAGCTACTTCCCGACCATTTTCCGGCTATCACGCAAAAAGCAGGCATTTCTTGGCTATTTATTGTCTATTGATCGGGTGAACTTCTCAGAGAACGCCAGTACGTCAGCACAGTAGAGGTTGCATCCCTCGTTGTCAGCAGCTGCAGCTGACAGCTACCAGCAGCAGTTGCTATTGATATCGAGGGGTTCAACCCCAGCAAGTGTTGGAATCATATACCGCTGTCAGCAGCAGCTACCGCTGACAGCGAAGGTTTGCACACGATCTTCACCCTGGGATGAAACCCCTATTATGCCGAAGTATTGAGTAGGTGAGCAGGGTTCGCGATAAAATCAGTTGCTGAGTTTTCTTCATGAGAATGCAGGTTTCACCATCACAAAAATGAGAAAAATTCATATAAGTGCTTATTTTTTCGTTTAGCAACCTATCCATGCTTTTCAGGAAGCGGCAAATGCCGCGCAATATCAGTAGAAAAATGAGAAATCAAATGTTTGATACCGTTACCGAGCATCTGATTTCTTATTTTTCTAGTGACAATCCGCGGCATTTGCCGCCTCGCAAATGTATGAATAGGGTGTAACAGCAAGGCGGAAGACGGCAGAACAAACATACATAGAAATTTAGTTAATTGTGGGTAAGGTGACAATCAGCAATATTTTGTTCCTGAGCGTTTTTCCTCTGAGTTTTCACCTATTTTCACTTTTGTGATGATCATGTCTACCTTCTCATAAGGATACCATAAAAACCGTTTCTTATGGCAAACCCTACCTTCAGCAGCAATCGTACCATTGAACACAAGTAGTACCTCGTAAAGGACTAGATAAGCTGCGCTGTTCCACAGATCCGGATTTCATAGATTTTTTTCTGATTTTTTTCTGTTTTTCGCAGATTTTTCAGAAAACAGAAAACAGAAAGGCCAAAACGGCCAGAAAACAGAAATTCCCGTACACCCCTGGTCGGCATGGATCCTAATAAGTCTTTGCGTTTACTATTGAAGGTTGGCGCAAACCCGGTGCACCTATGTTATAGCTTATGACACCGAATTTGCGCTAACCTCCAAAGAGGAACGCAAAGTCTTATTAGGATCCACGCGGATGTTAGTTTTTCCCTAGAAAATTTGGTTGAGAGGGTCCAATTTCTCTCTTCCGGTTAGATTAGAACCGAAATAAAGAACATCGAGCCTCAGTATCAAGTTTCTTGAAGGCAGCATACACGCTCGCAAAAGTTGTAGAGATAACTACATTAGTGGGGTCGTACGGGCCCTAGAAAAGCCCTCACGAAGTTGGAAGAGTTGAAAACGAGTTAAAATGACCGTATTTGAGCCATATTGAGTCACAAAATCATCCTTTCTCCGCCCACCGATACGGGCTCCGCTACTCAATACAAATGTTCAATGCTCGATTACGGTCACTTTGACTCATTTTTTACGCTTCTAATGTCGTAAGCGTTCCAGAAAGGGCCGTACGAGTACATTAGCGTCGTTATCCCAACGAATTTGTCGCTAGCCCCGCTATTTCAGCCAATGCGGTAAAACTCGTCCACTTCTGGGCCAATATAGAACGAACCGTTATATCTTCGTTTTAGTTGATTTTTTCCGGTTTTTTCGTTATCTCTGAATATTAACAGCTTCAGATCTTCGATTCATTCCATAAAATTGATATCATTTTTGAGCGTGTATGCTGCCTGTAAAGGCAGTGTTCACGATAAAAACCGTTTTTCTGTTTTTCCGCCTATCTTGAAAAAGGCCCCATGCTGATTCCAATGGTGTCTCTGAAATCATACAAGACCTCCTGGAAACGGAGTTATGGCCCCTCAAAGATTGAGCTATGGAAACATGGTGGACGAGTTGTCCGAGGCTTGTAACTTCCGTCTTTTGCAGCCGATCTATGCGAGCTGACCTGAGTAAAGAGAGAAGCTGAGAATGAAGGGAAGAACGGGGTAATGATTGAAAATCATCGCTCATCTCACGATCTCGAGCATTCATTTGTTCACGTCGGTGGGCGTGTGGTGCGCTTTTGGGGTTTTCAATGCGCTCGAATTTGCAACTTCGCGCTCTTTTGGGGCTCTTCCTTGCTCGTTTTCATGCGTTCTTTCGACGTAACGTTACTGAGTGTCCCTCCACTACCTAATCCTAGTGGAATTTCGAAAACTTTTTTCATCGTGAACACTGCCTTTAAGGTGATAAACTCCTTTTTGATTGGTGACGTCATAAGGCGGCTGATGCTTCACCGGGATGGTAATATCAGGTCTACGGGATGTTGATAGGATGTGAACGCGGAATCGGGGATGGAGACCCTCCTTCGATGGGATTTCTACAGCAAAAGCGTTTCCGCGGATAGGTTGTCTACGGCACCATGGAAGGGGGCGACGGGCAGTTCTCGAGGGGCAATCCCTGCCCTTTTTGGATGTCTACAGGGAGCATTTTGTGAGGTGACATCTCATTCGTTTCCTGTGGACAACGGCGAACGTCTGAGTTGAGTGTTCCGCTCACCCAACGCCCACTCCTTTCAACCGCCTCTGATCCGTAAATAACTGGAAAACCCATTTTGAGGAAACAACATACATTCAGGGGACACTTCAGGGGTAAAGCCCACTCCACTTAACTAAACTTACCCCATTTGATGACCTCCTCAAACTGAAATTTAGAGTTGGACAACTTTATCGGTAGCCGCTGAGGGAGTGGGCGTTGGGTGAGCGGAACACTCAAGTTAGGGCCGTAAAGAGCTCGTTCGTTCTCGTTCTTGGCCGCTTCTTTCCATGCTTCTGGCTAAATAGGGCTCGAACTTCTCGATTTCCTTTGAAAACTCGGAGACTGATTTTATCGTGGACACTGCCCAACTGACACAATTGTACAGAATCAGTCGCTCTAGCCAAACTTCACTGGCTCTTGCTGATGTGGCTCGTCTGCGCAGACCCATAAGCCTGATTTGGTGGCAGAACTCGCACACTGTGCCCTGGACACGTATACTGAGGTCCTGTGCACACTCCACAACGTCCTGCACAATGATACTGAGGTCCTGCACACATTCCATTACGTCCTGCACGCTCCTGTAGAGGTCCTACACACATTCCACTACGTCCTGCACATGCATACTGGGGTCCTGCACACACTCCACCACGTCCTGCACAATGATACTGAGGTCCTGCACACATTCAATTACGTCCTGCACAAACCTACTCGGTTCCTGTGTACACTCCATAACGCCCTACACACTAATACTGAGATCCTGCACACATTCCATGACGTTCTGCACACTCCTGTTGAGGTCCTGCACACATTCCATCACGCCCTGGGCTCTATCCTAAACGGGGGGGGGAGGCAGTCAAGTAAAAGCCAGAAATGAAATGAACCACCGATCTATAACGCTATCAGTCAAAGTATTTCTATAGAATTTCATCAACAACAATGTTTGATAGCAGCATCAAGCATCCTTTATCAGGTGTGGTTCATTTCATTTCTGAATTTACTTGAGTGGCTCCTCCGTTTAGGATATATTATCCCACGTCCTGCACATTCCTACAGTGGTCCTGCACACATTCCATTACGTCATGCACATTTCTACTGGGGTCCTGCACACATTCCATACTGTCCTGCACACTCAAACGCTAACGTCGGAAAGGGAACGAGATTCTCCTGCCGTAAAATAGCGTGTTTTGATGCGTCCAACACTACTCATTCTACGATATCATGGAAATTTCTGCTACCTCGGGGAATTCATTCCTGGACTTCCTTGTTTTATTATAGAAGTAAACATAAGTTACATGATAATGTACGTATAGGGAGATTAAAATGACAAAGCATATCCAATTTGGGCTGAGTTTCGGTGTGTGCAGGCAAATAAAAAAATCATTGTTGTAAATTTTTTCCATGATGTAGAATGAAGGGCGTTGGGCGCAATCGACACACCAAAACACGCTATTTTACGGCATGAGAATTTCGTTCCCCGTCCGACCTTGGCGTTCGAGTGTCCTGCACACTAATACTGAGGTCCTGCATACATTCCATGACGACTCGAAGCTAACCCTCACGGCGGCTGCGGGAGTTAATTCGTCAAATCACCGCTTGCTGTCAATATTTTCACACAAATTCTTGTTTTGCCATCGGGAATAGCTCACATTCAGGAGAACAGGAGCCTCACTTGAGCCCTGTCTGAAGAAAATCGGTTTCATTGTGTTTTAAAGGAGGGAGCTGTTCGCTTGTCTTGTCCGAGTGGCGGACAACTCGTCCACCTCGCTCTCTTCACACCGCTGCAAAGCAACACAAAGTGGGATCAGGTTCTTTTTCGTAGTTGTGAAGGTGTGCGCTTCATACAAGGGTTTCGCACACCCGGAGGTGTCAATTCCTGTCCGAAATCCACGGGTAGCACGTGCGTTTGGACGAGTTACACCCCGCAGCCGCCGTGAGGGTTAGCTGCGAGTTCCATGACGTCCTGCGCATCCCTGCTGGGTTCCTGCACACGTCCCCCTATATGTTCTGCGGATAAGCTCCTACCGATGTCGTTGCTCTTATCCACACGTTGATAAACTCGACTGCCAAATCATACTTTCAACTATTTCACTATTTGCCACCGGAACTAAACTTTAGGAATTATCCTGTTAAAGTTCCACTCTGGAATATTGAGGCAAGTTAAAACCTGTTCTACGTTCACCATGTTAAGAAGCGTAAGAACCTGGAGCTTCTCCGAACGATTTGATTTGATTTATTACACGCTAGAACCATGTAAAAGACAAACGACAGAACTCGACACCTAAACGGCAAGTTAAAAATACTAAATATAGTAGGACAATAATAAAACAAATCGATAACGATAGGTCGGCTTATGGCGGTCTTTGTCAGTGGCTATGTATAGCACTCCGCTGGATTCACTGAACAATAGACAGAATTCGCCATCCTCTCTCCATCAACAATGTGTAGCATAAAAGCTTCGCCAAACGATATACCGGCTTAGCCGCTGGCTTCCCCCATTAACCATGTGTTGCGTTCGTTTGGCTTTGCCAAAATATATACCGGTTTTGCCAGTTCTCCTCCATCAACAATGTGCAACATTCTTTTAGCTACACTGAACGATAGGTTGGCTTTGTCGACCTCATTCCAATAACCACTAACCATAGCATTCTACGTGGGTTCCACAATGATCCGTCACAATGGAAGTTTGTAGGGCCCAATATGCAACTATGTCGTGGATGTCACAACCATATCCATCCAGAGTCGTCTTTTTCCGTCACGTTATGGGTTGTCTCATTCTCACGTTTCAGTCAACAATTAGTAATTATTCAGACTACATGTAATCAGTATGAGGTATTCAACAATAGCTGATCCTTGCTCCTTGAAAATCCAAAACGACAGTATCATAAATTACTCAGTATGTTTAGCTGCGCCTTCGAAGCAGTCTACAGCCTGTCTCCCGGAAACAAATTCAAGCTGCACTAGGTATAGATGAATGCGGTAGGCCGCGCTATGTGTTCAAGGCCCATCACAAGTCAATATTCAGATTCTCACCTACGACTTTTTAGATTTTAATTTGGACTTCAGTTGCCTACCGGAGCTAATCAAGGAAAGGAAAATTCGATTGTGATCTGCCTCTAACCCGCAGTGCCGCTTCCGGGGAAAACTTCCACCTGTCTCCGCCTAGACTCCTTCCTGGAGGACATGCTGTTCGTGCCGAAAAACCGTGTCTGGATTCCTATTGCTGTTGCGGAGGTAGACAAACTAGAAATAATTCATTTTCGGACAAAAAGCTTTTCTAAAAATTCCCCGAAAACGGTTCAATCATTGCCACGCATAACTTGTGTCATCATTCTGGGAGGGAGGCAATTTTAAAACTCCGAACTTTGTCGAGAATCTCAACCAGGCTCAGATATTGTATTGAACACAAGTTTTCAAAAGTGCTTTTCAGCGCCTCATAATGCCTTCAAGCACCCTTTCCTAGACCCACTACCATTGACCGTGCAGCACTATAACCTTCCTTTTCCGGCGCCAATTAGTCGGAAGCGGGACGGAACAGCCCCCCCCCAAGAAAAAAACAACGGAAATACGGAAACAGAATAGGAACAATTCCGCCCATCCATGGTTAGGACATTCGGCGACGAGTGCTACCGAACTTTTTTTTACGCTGAGACAAATCAGTAGGAGTGTGGAGGACCTTAGTAGGGGTGTGCAGTACGTCGTAGAATGTGCGCAAGACCTCAGTAGGAGTGTGCAGGACATCAAGAAACTTGTGCAGGACCTTAGTAGGAGTGTGCAGCACATCATGGAACCTGTGCAGGACCCCAGTAGGGGTGTGCAGGACGTCGTAGAATGTGTGCAGGACCTCAGTAGGAGTGTGAAGTACCTTAGTAGGAGTGTGCAGGACCTCAGTAGGAGTGCGAAGTACCTTAGTAGGAGTGTGCAGGACCTCAGTAGGAGTGTGAAGTACCTTAGTAGGGGTGTGCAGGACGTCGTAGAATGTGTGCAGGACCCCAGTAGGGGTGTGCAGGACATCATGTAACGTGTGCAGGACTCTAGTAGGAGTGTGCAGGACATCATGGGACCTGCAGGACCCCAGTAGTAGGGGTGTGCAGGACGTCGTAGAATGTGTGCGGGACCTCCAGTAGGGTGTGCAGGACCTTAGTAGGGGTGTGCAGTACGTCGTAGAATGTGTGCAAGACCTCAGTAGGAGTGTGCAGAACATCAAGGAACTTGTGCAGGACCTTAGTAGGAGTGTGCAACACATCATGGAACCTGTGCAGGACCCCAGTAGGGGTGTGCAGGACGTCGTAGAATGTGTGCAGGACCTCAGTAGGAGTGTGCAGGACATCATGGGACCTGTGCAGGACCCCAGTAGGGGTGTGCAGGACGTCGTAGAATGTGTGCAGGACCTCATTAGGAGTGTGCAGGACATCATGGAACCTGTGCAGGACCTTAGTAGGAGTGTGCAGGACATCATGGGACCTGTGCAGGACCTTAGTAGGGGTGTGCAGTACGCCGTAGAATGTGTGCAAGACCTCAGTAGGGGTGTGCAGGACATCAAGGAGCTTGTGCAGGACCTTAGTAGGAGTATGCAGGACATCATGGGACCTGTGCAGGACCCCAGTAGGGGTGTGCAGGACGTCGTAGAATGTGTGCAGGACCTCAGTAGGGAGTGTGAAGTACCTTAGTAGAGTGTGCAGGACATCATGGGACCTGTGCAGGACCCCAGTAGGGGTGCAGGACGTCGTAGAATGTGCAGGACTCTGTAGGAAAGTGCAGGACATCATGGAACCCAGTAGACCCCAGTAGGTGTACGTCCGTAGAATGTGTGCAGGACGTCATGGAATGTGTGCAGGACCTTAGAGTGCAGGACATCGGGGACCTGTGCAGGACCTGTGGTCATGCAGACGTCGTAGAATGTGCAGGACCTTAGTAGGAGTGTGCAGGACATCATGGGACCTGTGCAGGACCCCATTAGGGGCGTAGAATGTGTGGAGGACCTCATTAGGAGTGTGCAGGACATCATGGAACCAGTGCAGGACCCCAGTAGGGGTGTGCAGGACGTCGTAGAATGTGTGTAGGACCTCAGTAGGAGTGTGCAGGACATCATGGAACCTGTGCAGGACCCCAGTAGGGGTGTGCAGGACGTCGTAGAATGTGTACAGGACCTCAGTAGGAGTGTGCAGGACATTATGGGACCTGGGGAGGACCCCAGTAGGGGTGTGCAGGGCGTCGTAGAATGGGTGCAGGACCTCAGTAGGAGTGTGAAGTACCTTAGTAGGAGTGTGCAGGACATCATGGGACCTGTGCAGGACCCCAGTAGGGGTGTGCAGTACGTCGTAGAATGTGTGCAGGACCTTAGTAGGAGTGTAAAGTACCTTAGTAGGAGTGTGCAGGACATCATGGGACCTGTGCAGGACCCCAGTAGGGGTGTGCAGGACGTCGTGGAGATGTGTGCAGAACACAGTAGGTGTGCAGGACCTTAGTAGGAGTGTGCAGGACATCATGAGACCTGTGCAGCACCTCAGTAGGAGTGTGCAGGACATCAAGGAACTTGCGCAGGACCTTAGTAGGAGTATGCAACACATCGTGGAACCTGTGCAGGACCCTAGTAGGGGTGTGCAGGACGTCGTAGAATGTGTGCAGGACGGCATGGAATGTGTGCAGGACCTTAGTAGGAGTGTGCAGGACATCATGAGATCTGTGCAGGACCCCAGTAGGGGTGTGCAGGACGTCGTAGAATGTGTGTAGGACCTCAGTAGGAGTGTGCAGGACATCATGGGACCTGTGCACGACCCCAGTAGGGGTGTGCAGGACGTCGTAGAATGTGTGCAGGACCTCAGTAGGAGTGTGCAGGACCTTAGTAGGGGTGTGCAGTACGTCGTAGAATGTGTGCAAGACCTCAGTAGGAGTGTGCAGGACATCAAGGAACTTGTGCAGGACCTTAGTAGGAGTGTGCAACACATCATGGAACCTGTGCAGGACCCCAGCAGGGGTGTGCAGGACGTCGTAGAATGTGTTCAGGACCTCAGTAGGAGTGTGCAGTACTTTAGTAGGAGTGTGCTGGACATCATGGGACCTGTGCAGGACCACAGTAGGGGTGTGCAGGACCTTAGTAGGGGTGCGCAGTACGCCGTAGTATGTGTGCAAGACCTCAGTAGGAGTGTGCAGGACATCAAGGAACTTGTGCAGGACCTTAGTAGGAGTATGCAACACATCGTGGAACCTGTGCAGGACCCCAGTAGGGGTGTGCAGGACGTCGTAGAATGTGTGCAGGACGTCATGGAATGTGTGCAGGACCTTAGTAGGAGTGTGCAGGACATCATGGGACCTGTGCAGGACCCCAGTAGGGGTGTGCAGGACGTCGTAGAATGTGTGCAGGACCTCAGTAGGAAAGTGCAGGACATCATGGAACCTGTGCAGGACCCCAGTAGGGGTGTGCAGGACGTCCGTAGAATGTGTGCAGGACCTCATTAGAGTGTGCAGGACATTATGGGACCTGTGCAGGACCCCAGTAGGGGTGTGCAGAACGTCGCAGAATGTGTGTAGGACCTCAGTAGGGGTGTGCAGGACGTCGTAGAATGTGTGCAGGACCTCAGTAGGAGTGTGTAGGACATCATGGGACCTGTGCAGGACCCCAGTAGGGGTGTGCAGTACGTCGTAGAATGTGTGCAGGACCTCAGTAGGAGTGTGAAGTACCTTAGTAGGAGTGTGCAGGACATCATGGGACCTGTGCAGGACCCCTGTAGGGGTGTGCAGGACGTCGTGGAATGTGTGCAGAACTTCAGTAGGAGTGTGAAGTACCTTAGTAGGAGTGTGCAGGACATCATGGGACCTGTGCAGCACCTCAGTAGGAGTGTGCAGAAAAACATGGAACGTGTGCAGGACATCAGTAGGAGTGTGCAGGACATCATGGAACCTGTGCAGGACCCAAGTAGGGGTGTGCAGGACGTCGTAGAATGTGTGCAGGACCTCAGTAGGAGTGTGCAGGACATCTAGGAACCTGTGCAGGACCTTAGTAGGGGTGTGCAGGACGTTCGTAGAATGTGTGGAGGACCTCATTAGGAGTGTGCAGGACATCATGGAACCAGTGCAGGACCCCGGTAAGGGGTGTGCAGTACGCCGTAGAATGTGTGCAAGACCTCAGTAGGGGTGTGCAGGACATTATGGGACCTGTGCAGGACCCCAGTAGGGGTGTGCAGGACGTCGTAGAATGTGTGCAGGACCTCAGTAGGAGTGTGAAGTACCTTAGTAGGAGTGTGCAGGACATCATGGGACCTGTGCAGGACCCCAGTAGGGGTGTGCAGGACGTCGTAGAATGTGTGCAGGACCTCAGTAGGAGTGTGCAGGACATCATGGAACCTGTGCAGGACCTTAGTAGGAGTGTGCAGGACATCATGGGACCTGTGCAGGACCTTAGTAGGGGTGTGCAGTACGCCGTAGAATGTGTGCAAGACCTCAGTAGGGGTGTGCAGGACATCAAGGAACTTGTGCAGGACCTTAGTAGGAGTATGCAACACATCGTGGAACCTGTGCAGGACCCCAGTAGGGGTGTGCAGGACGTCGTAGAATGTGTGCAGGACGTCATGGAATGTGTGCAGGACCTTAGTAGGAGCGTGCGGGACATCATGTGACCTGTGCAGGACCCTGTGCATGGGTGTGCAGGACGTCGTAGAATGCGTGTGCAGGACCTCATTAGGAAAGTGCAGGACATCATGGAACCTGTGCAGGACCTTGGTGGGGGTGTGCAGGACATCATGGGACCTGTGAGGACCTCATTAGGGGTGTGCAGGACGTCGTAGAATGTGTGCAAGACCTTAGTAGGAGTGTGCAGGACATCAAGGAGCTTGTGCAGGACCTTAGTAGGAGTGTGCAGGACATCATGGGACCTGTGCAGGACCCCAGTAGGGGTGTGCAGGACGTCGTAGAATGTGTGCAGGACATCATGGAACGTGTGCAGGACCTTAGTAGGAGTGTGCAGGACATCATGGGACCTGTGCAGGACCCCAGTATGGGTGTGCAGGACGTCGTAGAATGTGTGCAGGACCTCAGTAAGGAAGGTGCAGGACATCATGGAACCTGTGCAGGACCCCAGTAGGGGGTGTGCAGGACATCGTAGAATGTGTGCAGGACCTTAGTAGGAGTGTGCAGGACATCATGGGACCTGTGCAGGACCCCAGTAGGGGTGTGCAGGACGTCGTAGAATGTGTGCAGGACCTCAGTAGGAAAGTGCAGGACATCATGGAACCTGTGCAGGACCCCAGTAGGGGTGTGCAGGACGTTCGTAGAATGTGTGGAGGACCTCATTAGGAGTGTGCAGGACATCATGGAACCAGTGCAGGACCCCAGTAGGGGTGTGCAGGGCGTCGCAGAATGTGTGTAGGACCTCAGTAGGAGTGTGCACGACATTATGGGACCTGTGCAGGACCCCAGTAGGGGTGTGCAGTACGTTGTAGAATGTGTGCAGGACCTCAGTAGGAGTGTGAAGTACCTTAGTAGGAGTGTGCAGGACATCATGGGACCTGTGCAGCACCTCAGTAGGAGTGTGCAGAAAAACATGGAACGTGTGCAGGACATCAGTAGGAGTGTGCAGGACATCATGGAACGTGTGCAGGATCCCAATAGAGGTGTGCAGGACATCATGGAACGTGTGCAGGACCCCAGTAAGGATGAGCAGGACGTCATGGAATGTGTACAGGACCTCAGTAAAGGTGTGCAGGACATCATGAAACACGTGCAGGACTCTAGTAGGGGTGTGCAGGACTTCATGGAATGTGTGCAGGACCTTAGTAGGAGTGTGCAGGACATCATGAAACGTGTGCAGGACCCCAGTAGGGATGAGTAGGACGTCATTGAATGTGTGCTGGATCTCAGTAGGAGTGTGCAATACATCGAGGGACGTGCGCATGACCTCAGTCTAATGTTCAGGACACCGTATGCAAGCCATGCCTCCGAATCAAGAAGAACGATAGTTCTGTGCGCTAGAACGGGGATACCGTAATCTCACTCGAGTTGTCTCCAAAAATTTCTAAGTTCTGACTCTGAATTCGCTACATCTTCACCACCGGTGGTGGTGCTGTTTTCCTGCTTTGTAGTCCAGGCAGATCCTCAACTGCTGACTTCTGGAGAAAGACGGTGTGTGAGTGAAGACACACCGCTCTTCACTTCTTTTATACTTTACCCTTGATCAATTGGGTATCATCAAATTTGTTTACGAGAGCCGAATAACATCTTACCTAAGATTAAGGTAGCCCTCTTCTGGCCCACTTAAGCTGTGGTACATCCCTAGTGACCTGTTGATTTCGATTATCACCAGCAGCGGAGCGGTGGGCCTCGGTGAAATATAGCTAGTGATAAGGAGGTTTCGACGAAAAAGCCACCGCTCCGAGCTGTGTTCACTTGTATTGAAACAGAGTCTAACTATCGTTCTTGTTCCGAATCAGACATATGGGCAGGCGCAGACGAGCCACATCAGCATGAACCGGTGAAGTTCGGCTAGAGCGGCTGACCCTGGGCCTATCCTTGACGTGGTGGGGCCACCCAAGATTTACTAATAGAAATGATAAAAAACTCTGATAAAAGATGCCTGATACTGCGCTATCAATCATTAATTCTAAAAGAGCTCTATGGAAATAACGTCGGCATGTATGGCCCCGGTCAGAGTTGATATGCTATTCGCATCTGCAACCCACCGACTCCTCCCAACACTCCCCCCCCGCACCCCCCAATACCCAGCCGGTCGATACGTATGATTAGAATGATGGAGTGAGGTTGAGAAAATCACTCGGTGTATCCAACTAGATATGACGATGATTACGTGGCCGACAGGATTGCACCTGTTCAGACAAAAGTAAGGTGCAGGAACGAAGGTAGCAGTAAGTTTAGCTTTCTAGTGATACGCAATGTTTTATCATCGACCCGCCCACCCGGTGATTTTCTCATCCACGTAAAGAATGGATATCGACCGCGTAATGGACACCGAGTGATTTTCTCAACCTCACTCCATCATTTTAAACATACGTATCGACCGGGTGGGTGTTGGGGGGTGCGGTCGGGTGTTGGGGGGTGCGAGGGGGGGATACACCGAGTGATTTTTGCATCCCATTTCCAATGCATTCTGTGTGTATCGACCGGGCTGGAGACGTCGGCTCATCCAACTATGACCGGGGCCTATCCGGAAGAGTCTTCGCGTTCACTGTTGAAGGTTGGCGCAAACTTGGTGCCATATGCTATAACATAGGTGCACCGAGTTCGCGCCAACCTCAATAAAGAGGAACGCAAAGAGTCTTCAGGACCCCATGCCGATGTTACTTCGACTGGTAGGTAGCCTTACCAATTGGTGGTTCATTACATTTCTGTCTTGAATGAAGGGTGCCCCCCCCCGTCTAGAATAGTGCCTAGACCCTGTACAATTGGGTCATTTTAAAACTCATTTCTTCATTTTTTCGACTTTTAAATTCAAAAAGTATATGCCTTGTATCTTATTTGTTGGAAGCCGCGTTGCAACTATTATCTTGCAATCTTAGCAGCGGAGCCGTTGTTTCTTCATTTCTACCCTTATGTTTTCGAAAAAAAACAACAACTTGACTTTTAGAGATTGACGATATTGTAGAAGTGAAACCCTTGAAAAAAGTTGTTAAATTTCTGAAATTTGGGCTCCGCAGAAAAGGTCAAGGATTTGGCATTGCACTAAAATGTCGTGAAATTGTTTCAATAGATTTGGCTATCGAACAGATTTTCTGAATGTAGTGAAATTCTTGAATCGATTTGGCTGTTGTTGGTATATGCAGACAACATATTCATTAAATGTAGTGAAATTGTTGCAAACGGATTTGGCAGGAGCTCTATGAATTATCACAGTCAAATCACGCTTCAGAAGGAGTTTTGCTTGGAGCGCATATTGAATCAAATGAGAGCAAGAATAAGTCTAGCACAAAAACTTTTCCATACATTGTGAAGCGTGAAAGCGTTGAGGACACGAAGACATAGCGTTAGTAGCTAATAAATTGCGTTAGATTTCGTTTTCATGATTTTTATCTATTCGGTGAGGGAAGGTCTGGTACCTTAGTGGGAGCTACACTGAAAAGGCAGAACAACATTCGAAAATTATATCTTAGGGCTAGAATTATTTCTAGCCCATAAGGCCACGTTTCGTTCAGCATTGTTGGCTGAGGATTATTGTTTTCTTTTTGTCTTCATTCGCTCGCCAGAGGACCTTCTGACGCGTGATTTGACTGTGATAAAATCATAGAGCTCCTGCCAAATCCGTTTGCAACAATTTCACTACATTTTATGATTATGTTATCTGCATATGCCAACAACAGCCAAATCGATTCAACAATCTCACTACATTTAGAAAATCTGTTCGATAGTCAAATCTAAAGAAACAATTTCACGACATTTTAGAGCAATGCCAAATCCTTGACCTTTTCTGCGGAGCCCAACTTTCAGAAATTGATTTATGGAAGTTAGTAAATCGGAATGACAGAGCGGTAGTAATGAGTGACGAACAGTGAAAATGCTGCACACTTACCTTGATTGTCATGGAAATACCTTCAGAGTTCTGCGCCCTTCTTGAAACGCGTCGCACGCTTCTCAAGAAACATGTTTTCCTCTGTTTTCTCCGCTACAAAAAGGTTACGACTTGGAAGGAAGAAAAATTGTTAAAATTTAGTTTTCTTCTTTATTCTACACTTTCGACGACGTCCTGCACACTCCTACTGGGGTCCTGCACACATCCCATGATGTCCTGCCCAATCCTAAATTTGGGATCAAACCGCAAAACATAAGAAGCCAGCGGTAGATCGTCGGTTGCTACTGGCGTCAAACTTCCGACCCCTTCCGTCCCTCCTTCCATTGTGTCGCAACCCACTGCCCTTCCTTCCGAATTGTGAAGTTCCCAAGCGATTATTCTCGCATTACCATCTCTGTCATCATAAGGACAAACGCACTCGCATTTTAGGTTATGTTTCCCTAGTTGACCAACATCAATGTTCCCTTGTTCTCAATAAATGAAATTAGTACGTGGGTGATTATCTTTTATCACGTGGGTGATTTTGATAAGCTCAGTCTCTCAGCGTATATAGAACTGATTTATGGAAGTTAGTAAATCGAAATGACAGAGCGGTAGTAATGAGTGACGGACAGTGAAGATGCTGCACATTTCCCTTGATTGTCAAGGAAATGTCTTCAGAGTTCTGCGCCCTTCTTGAAACGCGTCGCACGCTTCTCAAGAAACATGTTTTCCTCTGTTTTCTCCGCTACAAAAAGGTTACGACTTTTAATGAAAAAAATATTAAAATTTAGTTTTCTTCTTTATTCTACACTTTCGACGACGTCCTGCACACTCCTACTGGGGTCCTGCCCATATTCCATGATGTCCTGCACACTCCCACTGGGGGTCCTGCACACTTTCCTTGATGTCCTACACAATCCTATTGGGGCCCTGCACACATTTCATGATGTCCTGCACACTCCTGCTTGGATCCTGCACACATTCCATGATGTCCTGCACACTCCTACTGGGGTCCTGCACGCATTTCACGACGTCCTGCACACTCCTACTGGGGTCCTGCGCACATTTCACGACTTCCTGCACTTTCCTACTGGGGGTCCTGCACACTTTCCTTGATGTCCTACACAATCCTATTGGGGTCCTGCGCACATTTCACGACTTCCTGCACACTCCTACTGGGGTCCTGCACACATTTTACGACGTCCTACACACTCCTACTGGGGCCCTGCGCATGTTGCATGGTTTCCTGCAAACTCCTATTAGGGTCCTGCACGCATTTCACAACGTCCTGCACACTCCTACTGGGGTCCTGCGTACATTTCACGACTTCCTGCACTTTCCTACTGAGGTCACACTTTCCTTGATGTCCTACACAATCCTATTAGGTCCTGCACATTCCGTCACACTCCTTCCGGGATCCTGCACGCATTTCACGACGTCCTGCACACTCCTACTGGGGTCCTGCGTACATTTCACGACTTCCTGCACTTTCCTACTGGGGTCCTGCACAGTTTCCATGATGTCGTACACAATCCTATTGGGGGTTCTGCACACATTTCACGACGTAATGCTCACTCCTACTGGGGCCCTGCACACATTCCATTATGTCCTGTACACTCCTACTGAGGTCCTGCACATTATGTCCTGTACACTCCTACTGAGGTGCTGCACATATTCTACGACGTAATTCACACTCCCTATTGGGGTCCTGCACACACTCCATGATGTCCTGCACACATTTCATGATGTCCTGAACACTCCTACTGAGGTCCTGCACATATTCTACGACATGTGCACACTCCTATTGGGGTCTTGCCACACACTCCATGATGTCCTGCACAATCCTGTTGGAGTTCTGCACTCCTACTGGGGTCTCTGCGCACATTTCACGACTTCCCTGCACTTTCCTACTGGGGTCCTGCACACTTTCCTTGATGTCCTTACACAATCCTATTGGGGTCCTGCGCACATTTCACGACGTCCTGCACACTCCTACTGGGGTCCTGCACACATTTTACGACGTCCTGCACACTCCTACTGGGGTCCTGCGTACATTTCACGACTTCCTGCACTTTCCTACTGGGGTCCTGCACAGTTTCCATGATGTCTCGTACACAATCCTGTTGGGGTTCTGCACACATTTCACGACATGTCTCACTCCCTACATAGACCCTACATTCCATTATGTCCTGTACACTCCTACTGAGGTCCTGCACACATTTCATTATGTCCTGTACACTCCTACTGAGGTGCTGCACATATTCTACGACGTAATTCACACTCCTATTGGGGTCCTGCACACACTCCATGATGTCCTGCACACATTTCATGATGTCCTGAACACTCCTACTGAGGTCCTGCACATATTCTACGACGTAATGCACACTCCTATTGGGGTCTTGCACACACTCCATGATGTCCTGCACAATCCTGTTGGAGTTCTGCACACATTTCACGACGTAATGCACACTCCCATTAGTGTCCTGCACATATTTCACGACGTCCTGCGCACTCCCATTAGTGTCCTGCACACATTTCACGACGTCCTGCACACTCCTACTGGGGTCCTGCACACATTTCACGACGTCCTGCACACTCTTTCTGGGGTCCTGTATACATTCCATGATGTCCTGCACACTCCCATTAGTGTCCTGCACATATTTCACGACGTCCTGCACACTCCTACTGGGGTCCTGCCCACATTTCACGATGTCCTGCACGCTCCTACTGGGGTCCTGTACACATTCCATGATGTCCTGCACACTCCCATTAGTGTCCTGCACACATTTCACGACGTCCTGCACACTCCTACTGGGGTCCTGCACACATTTCACGACGTCCTGCTCACTCCTACTGGGGTCCTGCACATTATGCATGATTTCCTGCACACTCCTATTAGGGTCCTGCACACATTTCACGACGTAATGCACACTCCTACTGGGGTCCTGCATACATTCCATTATGTCCTGTACACTCCTATTAGTGTCCTGCACACATTTCAGGACGTCCTGCTCACTCCTACTGGGGTCCTGCCCACATTTCACGACGTCCTGCACGCCCCTACTGGGGTCCTGTACACATTCCATGATGTCCTGCACACCCCCATTAGTGTCCTGCACACATTTAACGACGCCCTGCTCACTCCTACTGGGGTCCTGCACACATTCTATGATGTCCTGCACCCATTTCATGATGTCCTGAACACTCCTACTGAGGTCCTGCACATATTCTACGACGTAATGCACACTCCTATTGGGGTCCTGCACACACTCCATGATGTCCTGCACACTCCCATTAGTGTACTGCACACATTTCACGACGTCCTGCACACTCCTACTGGGGTCCTGCCCACATTTCACGACGTCCTGCACACTCCTACTGGGGCCCTGTACACTTTCCAGGATGTCCTGCACACTCACATTAGTGTCCTGCACATATTTCTCGACGTCCTGCACACTCCTACTGGGGTCCTGTCCACATTTCACGACGTCCTGCACGCTCCTACTGGGGTCCTGTACACATTCCATGATGTCCTGCACACCCCCATTAGTGTCCTGCACACATTTAACGACGCCCTGCACACTCCTAGTGGGGTCCTGCACACATTCTATGATGTCCTGCACCCATTTCATGATGTCCTGAACACTCCTACTGAGGTCCTGCACATATTATACGACGTAATGCACACTCCTATTGGGGTCCTGCACACACTCCATGATGTCCTGCACACTCCCATTAGTGTACTGCACACATTTCACGACGTCCTGCACACTCCTACTGGGGTCCTGCCCACATTTCACGACGTCCTGCACGCTCCTACTGGAGTCCTGTACACATTCCATGATGTCCTGCACACTCACATTAGTGTCCTGTACACATTTCGCGACGTCCTGCACACTCCTGCTGGTGTCCTGCATACATTTCACGACGTCCTGCACACTCCTACTGGGGTCCTGTACACATTCCATGATGTCCTGCACTCCCATTAGTGTCCTGCACACATTTCACGACGTCCTGCACACCTCCTTCCGGGAGTCCTGCACACATTTCACGACGTCCTGCTCACTCTACTGAGGTCCTGCACATGTTGCATGATTTCCTGCACACTCCTATTAGGTCCTGCACACATTTCACGACGTAATGCACACTCCTACTGGGGTCCTGCATACATTTCATTATGTCCTGTACACTCCTATTTAAGTGTCCTGCACACATTTCAGGACGTCCTGCTCACTCCTACTGTGGTCCTGCACACATTCTATGATGTCCTGCACCCAATTCATGATGTCCTGAACACTCCTACTGAGGTCCTGCACATATTCTACGACGTAATGCACACTCTATTGAGGTCCTGCACACACTCTATGATGTCCTGCACTCCCATTAGTGTCCTGCACACATTTCACGACGTCCTGCACACACTCCTACTGAGGTCCTGCCCACATTTCACGACGTCCTGCACGCTCCCTACTGGGTCCTGTACACACTCCATGATGTCCTGCACAACCCTGTTGGAGTTCTGCACACATTTCACGACGTAATGCACCTCCTACTGGGGTCCTGCCCACATTGCACGACGTCCTGCACGCTCCTACTGGGGTCCTGTACACATTTCACGACGTCCTGCTCACTTCTACTGGGGTCCTGCACATGTTGCATGATTTCCTGCACCTCCTATTAGGAGTCCTGCACACATTTCACGACGTAATGCACACTCCTACTGGGGTTCTGCATACATTTCATTATGTCCTGCACACTCCCATTAGTGTCTTGCACATTTCAGGACGTCCTGCTCACTCTACTGGGGGTCCTGCACACGTTCTATGATGTCGTGCACCCATTTCATGATGTCCTGAACACTCCCACTGAGGTCCTGCACATATTCTACGACGTAATGCACACTCCTGTTGGGGTCCTGCACACACTCCAGTGATGTCCTGCACACTCCCATTAGTGTACTGCACACACATTTCGACGTCCTGCACACTCCTACTGGGGTCCTGCCCACATTTCGACGACACGTCCTGCACACTCCTACTGGGGTCCTGTACACATTCCATGATGTCCTGCACACTCACATTAGTGTCCTGCACACATTTCACGACGTCCTGCACACTCCTACTGGGGTCCTGCACACAATTCGCGACGTCCTGCACCTGCACTCCTACTGGGGTCCTGTACACATTCCATGATGTCCTGCACACTCCCATTAGTGTCCTGCACACATTTCACGACGTCCTGCACACACTCCTTCCGGGATACTGCACACATTTCGACGTCCTGCTCACTCCTACTGGGGTCCTGCACATGTTGCATGATTTCCTGCACACTCCTATTAGGGTCCTGCACATTTCACGACGTAATGCACACTCCTACTGGGGTCCTGCATACATTTTCATTATGTCTGTACACTCCCTATTAGTGTCCTGCACACATTTCAGGACGTCCTGCTCACTCCTACTGTGGTCCTGCACACATTCTATGATGTCCTGCACCCATTTCATGATGTCCTGAACACTCCCTACTGAGAGTCCTGCACATATTCTACGACGTAATGCACACTCCTAATGGGGTCCTGCACACACTCCATGATGTCCTGCACACTCCCCATTAGCAGTGTCCTGCACACATTTCACGACGTCCTGCACACTCTACTGGGGTCCTGCCCACATTTCGACTTGACGTCCTGCACGCTCCCTACTGAGTCCTGTGTACACATTCCATGATGTCCTGCACACTCCTGCATTAGTGTCCTGCACATTCACGACGTCCTGCACACTCCTGCTGGGGTCCTGCACACGCATTTCACGACGTCCTGCACGCACTCCTACTGCACCGGTCCTGTACATTCCATGATGTCCTGCACACTCCCATTAGTGTCCTGCACACATTTACGTCCTGCACACTCCTTCCGGGATCCTGCACACATTTCACGACGTCCTGCTCACTCCTACTGGGGTCCTGCACATGTTGCATGATTTCCCTGCCACACTCCTATTCAGGGTCCTGCACAAATTTCACGACATGTGCACGCTCCTACTGGGGTCCTGCATACATTTCATTATGTCCTGTACACTCCTATTAGTGTCCTGCACACATTTCAGAGACGTCCTGCTCCACTCCCTACTGTGGTCCTGCACACATTCCTATGATGTCCTGCACCCAATTCACTTGATGTCCTGAACACTCCTACTGAGAGTCCTGCACATATTCTACGACGTAATGCACACTCCTATTGAGGTCCTGCACACACTCCGTGATGTCCTGCACACTCCCATTAGTGTCCTGCACACATTTCACACGACGTCCTGCACACTCCTACTGGGGTCCTGCCCACATTTCACGACGTCCTGCACACTCCTACTGGGGTCCTGTACACATTCCATGATGTCCTGCACACTCCCTGTTGTGAGTCCTGCACTCACGACAACACTCCTAGGGTCCTGCCCACATTTCACGACGTCCTGCACGCTCCTACTGGGATCCTGTACACATTTCGCGACGTCCTGCACACTCCTACTGAGGTCCTGCACACATTGCACGACGTCTCTGCACACTCCTATTAGGGTCCTGCACACATTTCACGACGTAATGCACACTCCTACTGGGGTTCTGCATACATTTCATTATGTCCTGCACACTCCCATTAGTGTCTTGCACACATTTCAGGACGTCCTGCTCACTCCTACTGGGGTCCTGCACACGTTCTATGATGTAGTGCACCCATTTCATGATGTCCTGAACACTCCCACTGAGGTCCTGCACATATTCTACGACGTAATGCACACTCCTATTGGGGTCCTGCACACACTCCGTGATGTCCTGCACACTCCCATTAGTGTACTGCACACATTTCACGACGTCCTGCACACTCCTACTGGGGTCCTGCCCACATTTCACGACGTCCTGCACACTCCTACTGGGGTCCTGTACACATTCCATGATGTCCTGCACACTCACATTAGTGTCCTGCACACATTTCACGACGTCCTGCACACTCCTACTGGGGTCCTGCACACAATTCATGACGTCCTGCACACTCCTACTGGGGTCCTGTACACATTCCATGATGTCCTGCACACTCCCATTAGTGTCCTGCACACATTTCACGACGTCCTGCACACTCCTTCCGGGATACTGCACACATTTCACGACGTCCTGCTCACTCCTACTGGGGTCCTGCACATGTTGCATGATTTCCTGCACACTCCTATTAGGGTCCTGCACAAATTTCACGACGGAATGCACACTCCTACTGGGGTCCTGTACATTTCATTATGTCCTGTACACTTATTAGTGTCCTGCACACATTTCAGGACGTCCTGCTCACTCCTACTGTGGTCCTGCACACATTCTATGATGTCCTGCACCCATTTCATGATGTCCTGAACACTTTCCTACTGAGGTCCTGCACATATTCTACGACATAATGCACACACTCTAATGGGGTCCTGCATACATTTCATTATGTCCTGTACACTCCCATTAGTGTCCTGCACACATTTCACGACGTCCTGCACTCTCCTACTGGGGTCCTGCCCACATTTCACGACGTCCTGCACGCTCCTACTGAGGTCCTGTACACACTCCATGATGTCCTGCACAATCCTGTTGGAGTTCTGCACACATTTCATGACGTAATGCACACTCCTACTGGGGTCCTGCACACATTTCACGACGTCCTGCACACTCCTACTGGGGTCCTGTACACATTCCATGATGTCCTGCACACTCCCATTAGTGTCCTGCACACATTTCACGACGTCCTGCACACTCCTTCCGGGATCCTGCACACATTTCACGACGTCCTGCTCACTCCTACTGGGGTCCTGCACATGTTGCATGATTTCCTGCACACTCCTATTAGGGTCCTGCACAAATTTCACGACGTAATGCACACTCCTACTGGGGTCCTGCATACATTTCATTATGTCCTGTACACTCCCATTAGTGTCCTGTGCACCTCCTACTGGGGTCCTGCCATTTCATTATGTCCTGTACACTCCTATTAGTGTCCTGCACACATTTCAGGACGTCCTGCTCACTCCTACTGTGGTCCTGCACACATTCTATGATGTCCTGCACCCATTTCATGATGTCCTGAACACTCCTACTGAGGTCCTGCACATATTCTACGACGTAATGCACACTCTTATTGGGGTCCTGCACACACTCCATTATGTCCTGCACACTCCCATTAGTGTCCTGCACACATTTCACGACGCCCTGCACACTCCTACTGGGGTCCTGTACACATTCCATGATGTCCTGCACACTCACATTAGTGTCCTGCACACATTTCACGACGTCTTGCACACTCCTACTGGGGTCCTGCACACATTTCATGACGTCCTGCACACTCCTACTGGGGTCCTGTACACATTCCATGATGTCCTGCACACTCCCATTAGTGTCCTGCACACATTTCACGACGTCCTGCACACTCCTTCCGGGATCCTGCACACATTTCACGACGTCCTGCTCACTCCTACTGGGGTCCTGCACACATTTCACGACGTCCTGCTCACTCCTACTGGGGTCCTGCACACATTTCACGACGTAATGCACACTCCTACTGGGGTCCTGCATACATTTCATTATGTCCTGTACACTCCTACTAGTGTCCTGCACACATTTCAGGACGTCCTGCTCACTCCTACTGTGGTCCTGCACACATTCTATGATGTCCTGCACCCATTTCATGATGTCCTGAACACTCCTACTGAGGTCCTGCACATATTCTACGACGTAATGCACACTCCTATTGGGGTCCTGCACACACTCCATGATGTCCTGCACACTCCCATTAGTGTCCTGCACACATTTCACGACGTCCTGCACTCTCCTACTGGGGTCCTGCCCACATTTCACGACGTCCTGCACGCTCCTACTGAGGTCCTGTACACACTCCATGATGTCCTGCACAATCCTGTTGGAGTTCTGCACACATTTCACGACGTAATGCACACTCCTACTGGGGTCCTGCCCTTATTGCACGACGTCCTGCACGCTCCTACTGGGGTCCTGTACACATTTCACGACGTCCTGCTCACTCCTACTGGGGTCCTGCACATGTTGCATGATTTCCTGCACACTCCTATTAGGGTCCTGCACACATTTCACGACGTAATGCACACTCCTACTGGGGTTCTGCATACATTTCATTATGTCCTGCACACTCCCATTAGTGTCTTGCACACATTTCAGGACGTCCTGCTCACTCCTACTGGGGTCCTGCACACGTTCTATGATGTCCTGCACCCATTTCATGATGTCCTGAACACTCCTACTGAGGTCCTGCACATATTCTACGACATGTGCACACTCCTATTGGGGTCCTGCACACACTCCGTGATGTCCTGCACACTCCCATTAGTGTACTGCACACATTTCACGACGTCCTGCACACTCCTACTGGGGTCCTGCCCACATTTCACGACGTCCTGCACACTCCTACTGGGGTCCTGTACACATTCCATGATGTCCTGCACACTCCCATTAGTGTCCTGCACACATTTCACGACGTCCTGCACACTCCTTCCGGGGTCCTGCACACATTTCACGACGTCCTGCTCACTCCTACTGGGGTCCTACACATGTTGCATGATTTCCTGCACACTCCTATTAGGGTCCTGCACACATTTCACGACGTAATGCACACTCCTACTGGGGTCCTGCATACATTCCATTATGTCCTGTACACTCCTATTAGTGTCTTGCACACATTTCAGGACGTCCTACTCACTCCTACTGGGGTCCTGCACACGTTCTATGATGTCCTGCACCCATTTCATGATGTCCTGAACACTCCTACTGAGGTCCTGCACATATTCTACGACGTAATGCACACTCCTATTGGGGTCCTGCACACACTCCGTGATGTCCTGCACACTCCCATTAGTGTACTGCACATTTTCGACGTCCTGCACACTCCTACTGGGGTCCTGCCCACATTTCACGACGTCCTGCACACTCCTACTGGGGTCCTGTACACATTCCATGATGTCCTGCACACTCACATTAGTGTCCTGCACACATTTCACGACGTCCTGCACACTCCTACTGGGGTCCTGCACACATTTCACGACGTCCTGCACACTCCTACTGGGGTCCTGTACACATTCCATGATGTCCTGCGCACTCCTACTGGGGTCCTGCACATGTTGCATGATTTCCTGCACACTCCTATTAGGGTCCTGCACACATTTCACGACGTAATGCACACTCCTACTGGGGTCCTGCATACATTTCATTATGTCCTGTACACTCCTATTAGTGTCCTGCACACATTTCAGGACGTCCTGCTCACTCCTTCCGGGATCCTGCACACATTTCACGACGTCCTGCTCACTCCTACTGGGGTCCTGTACACATTCCATGATGTCCTGCACACTCCTACTGAGGTCCTGCACATATTCTACGACGTAATGCACACTCCTATTGGGGTCCTGCACACACTCCATGATGTCCTGCACACTCCCATTAGTGTCCTGCACACATTTCACGACGTCCTGCACTCTCCTACTGGGGTCCTGCCCACATTTCACGACGTCCTGCACGCTCCTACTGAGGTCCTGTACACACTCCATGATGTCCTGCACAATCCTGTTGGAGTTCTGCACACATTCACGACGTAATGCTCACTCCTACTGGGGTCCTCCCCACATTGCACGACGTCCTGCCCGCTCCTACTGGGGTCCTGTACACATTTCACGACGTCCTGCTCACTCCTACTGGGGTCCTGCTTATGTTGCATGATTTCCTGCACACTCCTATTAGGGTCCTGCACATTTCACGACATGTGCACACTCCTACTGGGGTTCTGCATACATTTCATTATGTCCTGCACCTCCCATTAGTGTCTTGCACATTTCAGGACGTCCTGCTCACTCATACTGGGGTCCTGCACACGTTCTATGATGTCCTGCACCCATTTCATGATGTCCTGAACACTCCTACTGAGGTCCTGCACATATTCTACGACGTAATGCACACTCCTATTGGGGTCCTGCACACACTCCGTGATGTCCTGCACACTCCCATTAGTGTACTGCACACATTTCACGACGTCCTGCACACTCCTACTGGGGTCCTGCCCACATTTCACGACGTCCTGCACACTCCTACTGGGGTCCTGTACACATTCCATGATGTCCTGCACACTCCCATTAGTGTCCTGCACACATTTCACGACGTCCTGCACTCCTTCCGGGGTCCTGCACACATTTCACGACGTCCTGCTCACTCCTACTGGGGTCCTACATGTTGCATGATTTCCTGCACACTCCTATTAGGGTCCTGCACACATTTCACGACGTAATGCACACTCCTACTGGGGTCCTGCATACATTCCATTATGTCCTGTACACTCCTATTAGTGTCTTGCACACATTTCAGGACGTCCTACTCACTCCTACTGGGGTCCTGCACACGTTCTATGATGTCCTGCACCCATTTCATGATGTCCTGAACACTCCTACTGAGGTCCTGCACATATTCTACGACGTAATGCACACTCCTATTGGGGTCCTGCACACACTCCGTGATGTCCTGCACACTCCCATTAGTGTACTGCACACATTTCACGACGTCCTGCACACTCCTACTGGGGTCCTGCCCACATTTCACGACGTCCTGCACACTCCTACTGGGGTCCTGTACACATTCCATGATGTCCTGCACACTCACATTAGTGTCCTGCACACATTTCACGACGTCCTGCACACTCCTACTGGGGTCCTGCACACATTTCACGACGTCCTGCACACTCCTACTGGGGTCCTGTACACATTCCATGATGTCCTGCACACTCCTACTGGGGTCCTGCACATGTTGCATGATTTCCTGCACACTCCTATTAGGGTCCTGCACACATTTCACGACGTAATGCACACTCCTACTGGGGTCCTGCATACATTCCATTATGTCCTGTACACTCCTATTAGTGTCCTGCACACATTTCAGGACGTCCTGCTCACTCCTTCCGGGGTCCTGCACACATTTCACGACGTCCTGCTCACTCCTACTGGGGTCCTGCACATGTTGCATGATTTCCTGCACACTCCTATTAGGGTCCTGCACACATTTCACGACATGTGCACACTCCTACTGGGCTCCTGCATCCATTTCATTATGTCCTGTCCACTCCTACTGAGGTCCTGCACATATTCTACGACGTAATGCACACTCCTATTGGGGTCCTGCACACTCCCATTAGTGTCCTGCACACATTTCACGACATCCTGCACACTCCTACTGGGGTCCTGCCCACATTTTACGACGTCCTGCACGCTCCTACTGGGGTCCTGTACACACTCCATGATGTCCTGCACAATCCTGTTGGAGTTCTGCACACATTTCACGACGTAATGCACACTCCTACTGGGGTCCTGCCCACATTGCACGACGTCCTGCACGCTCCTACTGGGGTCCTGTACACATTTCACGACGTCCTGCTCACTCCTACTGGGGTCCTGCACATGTTGCATGATTTCCTGCACACTCCTATTAGGGTCCTGCACACATTTCACGACGTAATGCACACTCCTACTGGGGTTCTGCATACATTTCATTATGTCCTGCACACTCCCATTAGTGTCCTGCACATATTTCACGACGTCCTGCGCACTCCCATTACTGTCCTGCACACATTTCACGACGTCCTGCACACTCCTACTGGGGTCCTGCACACATTTCACGACGTCCTGCACACTCCTTCTGGGTCCTGTACACATTCCATGATGTCCTGCACACTCCCATTAGTGTCCTGCACATATTTCACGACGTCCTGCACACATTTCACGACGTCCTGCACACTCCTACTGGGGTCCTGTACACATTCCATGATGTCCTGCACACTCCCATTAGTATCCTGCACGCATTTCACGACGTCCTGCACACTCCTACTGGGGTCCTGCGTACATTTCACGACCTCCTGCACTTTCCTACTGGGTCCTGCACAGTTTCCATGATGTCGTGCACAATCCTATTGGGGGTTCTGCACACATTTCACGACGTAATGCTCACTCCTACTGGGGTCCTGCACACATTCCATTATGTCCTGTACACTCCAACTGAGGTCCTGCACACATTTCATTATGTCCTGTACACTCCTACTGAGGTCCTGCACATATTCTACGACGTAATTCACACTCCTATTGGGGTCCTGCACACACTCCATGATGTCCTGCACACATTTCATGATGTCCTGAACACTCCTACTGAGTACCTACACATATTCTACGACGTAATTCACACTCCTATTGGGGTCCTGCACACACTCCATGATGTCCTGCACATTCCTTTTGGAGTTCTGCACACATTTCACGACGTAATGCACACTCCTACTGGGGTCCTGCCCACATTTCACGACGTGCTGCACGCTCCTACTGGGGTCCTGTACACATTCCATGATGTCCTGCACACTCCCATTAGTGTCCTGCACATATTTCACGACGTCCTGCACACTCCTTCTGGGGTCCTGTACACATTCCATGATGTCCTGCACACTCCTATTAGTATCCTGCACGCATTTCACGACGTCCTGCACACTCCTACTGGGGTCCTGCGTACATTTCACGACCTCCTGCACTTTCCTACTGGGTCCTGCACAGTTTCCATGATGTCGTGCACAATCCTATTGGGGGTTCTGCACACATTTCACGACGTAATGCTCACTCCTACTGGGGTCCTGCACACATTCCATTATGTCCTGTACACTCCAACTGAGGTCCTGCACACATTTCATTATGTCCTGTACACTCCTACTGAGGTCCTGCACATATTCTACGACGTAATTCACACTCCTATTGGGGTCCTGCACACACTCCATGATGTCCTGCACACATTTCATGATGTCCTGAACACTCCTACTGAGGTCCTGCACATATTCTACGACGTAATTCACACTCCTATTGGGGTCCTGCACACACTCCATGATGTCCTGCACACTCCCATTAGTGTCCTACACACATTTCACGACGCCCTGCACACTCCTACTGAGGTCCTGCACATATTCTACGAAGTAATGCACACTCCTATTGGGGTCTTGCACACACTCCATGATGTCCTGCACAATCCTTTTGGAGTTCTGCACACATTTCACGACGTAATGCACACTCCTGCTGGGGTCCTGCACACATTTCACCACCTGCTGCACGCTCCTACTGGGGTCCTGTACACATTCCATGATGTCCTGCACACTCCCATTAGTGTCCTGCACATATTTCACGACGTCCTGCGCACTCCCATTAGTGTCCTGCGCACATTTCACGACGTCCTGCACACTCCCACTGGGGTCCTGTACACATTTCATTATGTCCTGCACACTCCCATTAGTGTCCTGCCCATATTTCCCGACGTCCTGCGCACTCCCATTACTGTCCTGCACACATTTCACGACGTCCTGCACACTCCTACTGGGGTCCTGCACACATTTCACGACGTCCTGCACACTCCTTCTGGGGTCCTGTACACATTCCATGATGTCCTGCACACTCCCATTAGTGTCCTGCACATATTTCACGACGTAATGCACACTCCTACTGGGGTCCTGCCCACATTGCACGACGTCCTGCACGCTCCTACTGAGGTCCTGCACATATTCTACGACGTAATGCACACTCCTATTGGGGTCCTGCACACACTCCATGATGTCCTGCACACTCCCATTAGTGTCCTGCACACATTTCACGACATCCTGCACACTCCTACTGGGGTCCTGCCCACATTTCACGACGTCCTGCACGCTCCTACTGGGGTCCTGTACACACTCCATGATGTCCTGCACAATCCTGTTGGAGTTCTGCACACATTTCACGACGTAATGCACACTCCTACTGGGGTCCTGCCCACATTGCACGACGTCCTGCACGCTCCTACTGGGGTCCTGTACACATTTCACGACGTCCTGCTCACCCCTACTGGGGTCCTTCACATGTTGCATGATTTCCTGCACACTCCTATTAGGGTCCTGCACACATTTCACGACGTAATGCACACTCCTACTGGGGTTCTGCATACATTTCATTATGTCCTGCACACTCCCATTAGTGTCCTGCACATATTTCACGACGTCCTGCGCACTCCCATTACTGTCCTGCACACATTTCACGACGTCCTGCACACTCCTACTGGGGTCCTGCACACACATTTCACGACGTCCTGCACACCCCTTCTGGGGTCCTATACACATTCCATGATGTCCTGCACACTCCCATTAGTGTCCTGCACATATTTCACGACGTCCTGCGCACTCCCATTACTGTCCTGCACACATTTCACGACGTCCTGCACACTCCTACTGGGGTCCTGCACACATTTCACGACGTCCTGCACACTCCTTCTGGGGTCCTGTACACATTCCATGATGTCCTACACACTCCTATTAGGGTCCTGCACGCATTTCACGACGTCCTGCACACTCCTACTGGAGTCCTGCGTACGTTTCACGACTTCCTGCACTTTCCTACTGGGTCCTGCACAGTTTCCATGATGTCGTGCACAATCCTATTGGGGGTTCTGCACACATTTCACGACGTAATGCTCACTCCTACTGGGGTCCTGCACACATTCCATTATGTCCTGTACACTCCAACTGAGGTCCTGCACACATCTCATTATGTCCTGCACACTCCTACTGGGGTCCTGCACACATTCTGGATGACGTCCTGCACACTCCTTCTGGGGTCCTGTACACATTCCATGATGTCCTGCACACTCCCATTAGTGTCCTGCACATATTTCACGACGTCCTGCACACATTTCACGACGTCCTGCACACTCCTTCTGGGGTCCTGTACACATTCCATGATGTCCTACACACTCCTATTAGGGTCCTGCACGCATTTCACGACGTCCTGCACACTCCTACTGGGGTCCTGCGTACGTTTCACGACTTCCTGCACTTTCCTACTGGGTCCTGCACAGTTTCCATGATGTCGTGCACAATCCTATTGGGGGTTCTGCACACATTTCACGACGTAATGCTCACTCCTACTGGGGTCCTGCACACATTCCATTATGTCCTGTACACTCCAACTGAGGTCCTGCACACATCTCATTATGTCCTGTACACTCCTACTGAGGTCCTGCACATATTCTACGACGTAATTCACACTCCTATTGGGGTCCTGCACACACTCCATGATGTCCTGCACACATTTCATGATGTCCTGAACACTCCTACTGAGGTCCTGTACACATATTCTACGACGTAATGCTCACTCCTACTGGGGTCCTGCACACATTCCATTATGTCCTGCACACTCCCATTAGTGTCCTGCACACATTTCACGACGCCCTGCACACTCCTACTGAGGTCCTGCACATATTCTACGAAGTAATGCACACTCCTATTGGGGTCTTGCACACACTCCATGATGTCCTGCACAATCCTTTTGGAGTTCTGCACACATTTCACGACGTAATGCACACTCCTACTGGGGTCCTGCCCACATTTCACGACGTGCTGCACGCTCCTACTGGGGTCCTGTACACATTCCATGATGTCCTCCACACTCCCATTAGTGTCCTGCACACATTTCACGACGTCCTGCACACTCCTTCCCGGGGATCCTGCACACATACTTCACGACGTCCTGCTCACTCCTACTGCACAGGGTCCTACACATGTTGCATGATTTCCTGCACACACCTCCTATTAGGGTCCTGCACAAATTTCACGACATAATGCACACTCCTACTGGGGTCCTGCATACATTTCATTATGTCTGTACACTCCTATTAGTGTCCTGCACACATTTCAGGACGTCTCATACTCACTCCTACTGTGGTCCTGCACACATTCTATGATGTCCTGCACCCCATTTCATGATGTCCTAGAACACCTCCTACTGAGGTCCTGCACATATTCTACGACGTAATGCACACTCCTATTGGGGTCCTGCACACACATTCCGTGATGTCCTGCACACTCCCATTAGTGTACTGCACACACATTTCACCACATTTCACGACGTCCTGCACACTCCTACTGGGGTCCTGTGCACATTCCATGATGTCCTGCACACTCACATTAGTGTCCTGCACACATTTCGACGTCCTGCACCTCCTACTGGGGTCCTGGTACACATTTCCATGACGTCCTGCTCACTCCTACTGGGGTCCTGCACACATTCTCCATGATGTCCTGCACACTCCCTACTTAGTGTCCTGCACACATTTCATGACGTCCTGCACACTCCTACTGGGGTCCTGCACACATTCTACGACTGACGAGGGTCCCTGCACACACTCCATGATGTCCTGCACACTCATTAGTGTCCTGCACCATTCCATGATGTCCTGCACACTCCCATTGATGTCCTGCACACATTTCACGACGTCCTGCACACTCCTTCCTGGAGATCCTGCACACATTTCACGACGTCCTGCTCACTCCTTACTGGGGTCCTGGCACACATTTCACGACGTCCTGCTCACTCCTACTGGGGTCCTGCACACATTTCACCTCCTACTAGGGTCACTGCACACATTTCGACGTAATGCACACTCCTACTGGGGTCCTGCATACATTTCATTATGTCCTGTACACTCCCACTAGTGTCCTGCACACATTTCAGGCCGTCCTGCTCACTCCTACTGTGGTCCTGCACACATTCTATGATGTCCTGCACCCATTTCATGATTTCCTGAACACTCCTACTGAGTCCTGCACATATTCTACGACGTAATGCACACTCCTGGTAGGGTCCTGCACACACTCCGTCATGTCCTGCACACTCCCATTAGTGTACTGCACACATTTCGACGTCCTGCACACACTCCTACTGGGGTCCTGCCCACATTTCACGACGTCCTGCACACTCCTACTGGGGTCCTGCACGCACATCTCCCGCCATGATGTCCTGCACACTCCCATTAGTGTCCTGCACACATTTCACGACGTCCTGCACACTCCTTCCGGGGTCCTGCACATATTTCACGACGTCCTGCGCACTCCTACTGGGGTCCTACACATGTTCCGCATGATTTCCTGCACACTCCTGTTAGGTCCTGCACACATTTCACGACGTAATGCACACTCTACTGGGTGTCCTGCATACATTCCATTATGTCCCTGTACACTCCTATTAGTGTCTTGCACACATTTCAGGACGTCCTACTCACTCCTACTGGGGTCCTGCACACGTTCTATGATGTCTGCCATTTCGACGTCCTGCACCCATGTTGCATGATGTCCTGAATAATCCTACTGAGGTCCTGCACATGTTCTGACGACGTAATGCACACTCCTATTGGGGTCCTGCACACACTCCGTGATGTCCTGCACACTCACCTCCCTACTGGGAGTCCTGTACACATTCCACTGATGTCCTGCACACTCCCACATTAGTGTCCTGCATTTTCACGACGTCCTGCACACTCTGGGGTCCTGCACATGTTGCATGATTTCCTGCACACTCCTATTAGGGTCCTGCACACATTTCACGACGTAATGCACACTCCTACTACAGGGTCCTGCATACATTTCGTATATCCTGTACCTCTTATTAGTGTCCTGCACACATTTCAGGACGTCCTCTCCTCCTTCCGGGATCCTGCACACATTTCACGACGTCCTGCTCACTCTGCACTGGGTCCTGCACACATGTTGCATGATGTCCTGCACACATTTACAAGACGTCCTGCTCACTCCTACTGAGGGTCCCTGCACATATTCTACGACGTCACTCTCTATTGAGGTCCTGCACACACTCTACGACATGTCCTGCACACTCCCCATTGGTGTACTGCACACATTTCACGACGTACTGCGCACTCCTACAGGGTCCCTGCACACATTTCACGACGTTCTGCCCACTCCTACTGGGGTCCTGTACACATTCCATGATGTCCTGCACTAATCCTGTTAGTGTCCTGCACACATTTCACGACGTCCTGCACACTCCTACTGGGGTCCTACACACACTTCATGACGTCCTGCACACTCCTACAGGGTTCCTGTACACATTCCACGACATGCTGCCTACTCCTACTGGGGTCCTGCACATGTTGCATGATTTCCTGCACACTCTATTAGGGTCCTGCACACATTTCACGACGTAATGCACACTCCCTACTGGGGTCCTGCATACATTTCCATTATGTCCTGTACACTCCCCTATTAGTGTCCTGCACATGGCTCAGGACGTCCTGCACACTCCCATTACTGGGGGTCACTGCACACATTTCTATGACGTCCTGTTCAATTTACACATTCGCATGATGTCCTGGGCCTACTGAGGTCCTGCACATATTCTACGACATGTCCTGCACACACTCCCTATTGAGGTCCTGCACACACTCCACGATGTCCTGCACACTCCCATTGGTGTCCTGCACACATTTCACGACGTCCTGCACACCTCCTACTGGGGTCCTGCCCACATTTCACGACGTCCTGCACACCTCCTACTGGGGGTCTGTACACATTCCATGATGTCCTGCACACTCCACATTAGTGTCCTGCACATTTCACGACGTCCTGCACACTCCTACTGAGGTCCTGCGTACATTTCACGACCTCCTGCTCACTCCCCTCCTGGGGTCCTGCACACGATGTCGTGCATGTGTGAAAATCCTATTGGGGGTTCTGCACACATTTCACGACGTCCTGCACACTCCTACTGGGGTCCTGCACACATTCCATTATGTCCTGTACACTCCAACTGAGTGTCCTGCACACATTTCATTACGTCCTGTACACTCCTACTGGGGGTCCTGGGCACACGTTCTACGACATGTCTGCACACTCCTACACAGGGTCCTGCCATGATGTCCTGAACACTCCTATTAGGGTACCTACACACATATTCACGACGTAATGCACACTCCCTACTGAGGTCCTGCACACATTTCCATTATGTCCTGTACACTCCCTATTAGTGTCCTGCACACATTTCACGACGTCCTGCTCACTCCTGAGGGTCCTGCATTTCGGCGGCCTGCACACTCCTACTGAGGGTCCTGCCACATTTCATGATGTCCTGCACACTCCTACTGAGGTCCTAGCACATACCCTCTACGACGTAATGCACACTCCTATTGGGGTCCTGCACACACTCCATGATGTCCTGCACACTCCCCATTAGTGTCCTGCACACATTTTCCACACGACGTCCTGCACACTCTACTGGGGTCCTGCCCACATTTCAACGACGTCCTGGCACACTCCTACTGGGGTCCTGTACACATTCCATGATGTCCTGCACACTCCCATTAGTGTCCTGCACACATTTCACGACGTCCTGCACCTCCTACTGAGGTCCCCTGCACACATTTCATGATCGTCCTGCACACTCCCCACTGGGGTCCTGTACACATTCCATGACGTCCTGCTCACTCTACTGGGGTCCTACACATGTTGCATGATTTCCTGCACTCCTATTAGGGTCCTGCACACATTTCACGACATGTGCACACTCCTACTGGGGTCCTGCATACATTCCATTATGTCCTGCACACTCCCATTAGTGTCTTGCACACATTTGAGACGACGTCCTACACACTCCTACTAGGGTCCTGCACGTTCTATGATGTCCTGCACCCATTTCACGACGTCCTGCACACTCCTACTGAGGGTCCTGCACATATTCTACGACATGTCCTGCACACTCCCATTAGTGTCCTGCACATATTTCACGACATCCTGCACACTCCCATTGAGGTCTACTGCACACATTGCACGACGTCCTGCACGCTCCTACTGAGGTCCTGCATATTTCACGACGTCCTGCACACTCCTACTGGGGTCCTGCACACATTCCATGATGTCCTGCACACACTCCACATTAGTGTCCTGCACCACATTTCACGACGTCCTGCACACTCCTACTGGGGTCCTGCACACACATTTCACGACGTCACTGCACACTCCTACTGGGGTCCTGCTTGCATTCCATGATGTCCTGCGCACTCCTACTGGGGTCCCTGCATGTGCATGATTTCCTGCACACACTCCTATTAGGGTCCTGCCACACATTTCACGACATGTGCACCTCCCTGCTGGTCCTGCATACATTTCATTATGTCTGTACACTCCCATTAGTGTCCTGCACACATTTCAGGACGTCCTGCTCACTCCTTCCGGGATCCTGCACATTTCACGACGTCCTGCTCACTCCTACTGGGGTCCTGTACACATTCCATGATGTCCTGCACACTCCTACTGAGGTCCTGCACATATTCTACGACGTAATGCACACACTCCTGCTATTGGGGTCCTGCACACACTCCCATGATGTCCTGCACACTCCCATTAGTGTCCTGCACACATTTCACGACGTCCTGCACTCTCTACTGGGGTCCTGCCTCAACATTTCACGACGTCCTGCACGCTCCTACTGGAGGTCCTGTACACACTCCATGATGTCCTGCACACAATCCTGTTGGAGTTCTGCACACATTTCACGACATGTAATGCACACTCCTACTGGGGTCCTGCCCTTATTGCACGACGTCCTGCACGCTCCCTACTGGGGTCCTGCCATTTCGACGTCCTGCATCCTACTGAGGTCCTGTACACATTTCGACGTCCTGCTCCACTTCCTACTGGGTCCTGCACATATTGCATGATTTCCTACACACTCCTATTAGGGTCCTGCACACATTTCACGACGTAATGCACACTCTACTGGGGTTCTGCATACATTTCATTATGTCCTGCACACTCCCATTAGTGTCTTGCGTCACATTTGTCAGGACGTCCTGCTCACTCCTACTGAGATACTGCACACGTTCTACTGATGTCCTGCACCCATTTCATGATGTCCTGAACACTCCTACTGCTAGAGGTCCTGCAATATTCTACGACGTAATGCACACTCCTATTGAGGGTCCTGCACACACTCCGTGATGTCCTGCACACTCCCACATTAGTGTAATACTGCACACATTTCACGACGTCCTGCACACTCCTACTGGGGTCCTGCCCACATTCGACGACGTCCTGCACACTCCTCCTACTGGGGTCCTGTACACATTCCATGATGTCCTGCACACTCCCATTAGTGTCCTGCACACATTTCACGACGTCCTGCACACTCCTTCCGAGGTCCTGCACACCATTTCACGACGTCCTGCTCACTCCTACTGAGGGTCCTACACATATTTGCATGATTTCCTGCACACTCCTATTAGGTCCTGCACACATTTCAACGACGTAATGCACACTCCTACTGGGGTCTACATACATTCCATTATGTCCTGTACACTCCTATTAGTGTCTTGCACACATTTCCAGGACGTCCTACCTAATTCTACTGGGGTCCTGCACACGTTCTATGATGTCCTGCACCCATTTCACATGATATCCTGAACACTCTCTACTGAGGTCCTGCACATATCTTCTACGACGTAATGCACACTCCTATTGGGGTCCTGCACACACTCCGTGATGTCCTGCACACTCCCCATTAGTGTACTGCACATATTTCACGACGTCCTGCACACTCCACCTACTGGGGTCCTGCCCACATTTCCACGACGTCCTGCACACTCCTACTGGGGAGTCCTGTACACATTCCATGATGTCCTGCACTGCTCACATTAGTGTCCTGCACACATTTCGACGTCCTGCACACACTCTACTGGGGTCCTGCACATGTTGCATGATTTCCTGCACACTCCTATTGGGGTCCTGCACACATTTCACGACGTAATGCACACTCTACTGGGGGTCCTGCATACATTTCATTATGTCCTGCACACTCTTATTAGTGTCCTGCACACATTTCAGGACGTCCTGCTCACTCCTTCCGGGATCCTGCACATTGTTTCACGACGTCCTGCTCACTCCCTACTGGGGTCCTGCACACATGTTGCGTTTCCTGCACACTCCTATTAGGGTCCTGCACACATTTCACGACGTAATGCACACTCCTACTGGGGTCCTGCATACATTTCCCCATTATGTCCTGTGCACTCCCTATTAGTGTCCTGCACACATTTCCCCAGGACGTCCTACTCACTCCTCCTGTGGTCCTGCACACATTCTATGATGTCCTGCACCCATTTCATGATGTCCTGAACACTCCTACTGAGGTCCTGCACATATTCTACGACGTAATGCACACTCCTATTGGGGTCCTGCACACTCCCATTAGTGTCCTGCACACATTTCACGACATCCTGCACACTCCTACTGGGGTCCTGCTTCCACATTTCACGACGTCCTGCACACTCCCTACTGGGGTCCTGTACACACTCCATGATGGGTCTCCTGCACAATCCTGTTGGAGTTCTGCACACATTTCACGACATGTGCACTCCCTACTGGGGTCCCTGCCCACATTGCACGACGTCCTGCACGCTCCTACTGGGGTCCTGTGCACATTTCACGACGTCCTGCTCACTCCTACTGGGGTCCTGCACATGTTGCATGATTTCCTGCACACTCTCCTATTAGGTCCTGCACACATTTCACGACGTAATGCACACTCCTACTGGGGTTCTGCATACATTTCATTATGTCCTGCACACTCCCATTAGTGTCCTGCACATATTTCACGACGTCCTGCGCACTCCCATTACTGTCCTGCACACATTTCACGACGTCCTGCACACTCCCTGCTGGGGGTCCTGCACACATTTCACGACGTCCTGGCACACTCCTTCTGGGTCTTGTACACATTTCATGATGCCCTGCACCCTCCCATTAGTGTCCTGCACATATTTCACTACGTCCTGCACACATTTCACGACGTCCTGCACACTCCTACTGGGGTCCTGTACACATTCCATGTTGTCCTGCACACACTCCTATTAGTATCCTGCGCACTCACGACGTCCTGCACACTCTACTGACGGGGTCCTGCGTACATTTCACGACCTCCTGCACTTTCCTACTGGGTCCTGCACAGTTTCCATGATGTCGTGCACAATCTATTGGGGGTTCTGCAGCACACATTTCACGACGTAATGCTCACTCCTTCTGGGGTCCTGCACCCACTCCATTATGTCCTGTACACTCCAACTGAGGTCCTGCACACATTTCATTATGTCCTGTACACTCCTACTGAGGTCCTGCACATATTCTACGACGTAATTCACACTCTATTGGGGTCCTGCACACACTCCATGATGTCCTGCACACATTTCATGATGTCCTGAACACTCCTACTGAGTACCTACACATATTCTACGACGTAATTCACACTCCCTATTGGGGTCCTGCACACATTCCATGATGTCCTGCACTCTTTTGGAGTCCTGCGCACATTCCACGACGTGCTGCACGCTCCTACTGGGGGTCCTGTACACATTCCATGATGTCCCGCACACTCCTAGTGCAGTTCTGCACATATTTCACGACGTCCTGCACACTCCTTCACAGGGTCCTGTACACATTCCATTATGTCCTGCACACTCCATCCGTAGTATCCTGCACACATTTCACGACGTCCTGCACACTCCTATTGGGGTCCTAGCACATATTCGACCTCCTGCACACTCCTATTGGGGTTTTACACTCCATGATATCCTGCACAATCCTATTGAGGTTCTGCATTTCACGACGTAATGCACACTCCTACTGGGGTCCTGCACACATTCCATTATGTCCTGCACACTCCAGCTGGGGTCCTGCACACATTTCATTATGTCCTGCACACTCCTACTGATGTCCTGCACATATTTCACGACGTCCTGCGCACTCCCATTAGTGTCCTGCACACATTTCACGATGTCCTGCACACTCTACTGGGGTCCTGCACATATTCACGACGTAATTCACACTCTATTGGGGTCCTGCACACATTCCATGATGTCCTGCACACTCCCATTAGTGTCCTACACACATTTCACGACGCCCTGCACACTCCTACTGAGGTCCTGCACATATTCTTACGAAGTAATGCACTCCCCTATTGGGGTCTTGCACACCTCCATGATGTCCTGCACAATCCTTTTGGGGAGTTCTGCACGCATTTCACGACGTAATGCACACTCCTACTGGGGTCCTGCCCATTTCACGACGTGCTGCACACTCCTACTGGGGTCCTGTACACATTCCATGATGTACACTCCCCATTAATAGTGTCCTGCACATATTTCACGACGTCCTGCGCACTCCCATTAGTGTCCTGCGCACATTTCACGACGTCCTGCACACTCCCTACTGGGGTCCTGCACACATTTCACGACGTCCTGCACACTCCTTCTGGGGTCCTGTACACATTCCATGATGTCCTGGACACTCCCATTAGTGTCCTGCACATATTCCACACGACGTCCCTGCACACCCTGCAGGGTCCTGCACACATTTCACGACGTCCTGCACTCCCACTGGGGTCCTGTACACATTTCGTATGTCTGCAACACTCCCATTAGTGTCCTGCCCATATTTCCCGACGTCCTGCGCACTCCCATTACTGTCCTGCAACACATTTCACGACGTCCTGCACACTCCCTACTGGAGGTCCTGCACACATTTCACGACGTCCTGCACACTCCTGGCCTGGGGTCCTGTACACATTCCATGATGTCCTGCACACTCCCATTAGTGTCCTGCACATGATTTCACGACGTAATGCACACTCCTACCTGAGAGTCCTGCCCACATTGCACGACGTCCTGCACGCTCCCCTACTGAGGTCCTGCACATATTCCCATGACGTAATGCACACTCCTATTGGGGTCCTGCACACCCCATGATGTCCTGGGCATTAACTCCCATTAGTGTCCTGCACATTATTTCACGACATCCTGCACACTCCTACTGAGGTCCTGCCCACATTTCACGACGTCCTGCACGCTCCTACTGGGGTCCTGTACACACCCATGATGTCCTGCACAATCCTGTTGGAGTTCTGCACACATTTCACGACGTAATGCACACTCCTACTGGGGGTCCTGCCCACATTGCACGACGTCCTGCACGCTCCTACTGGGGTCCTGTACACATTTCACGACGTCCTGCTCTCCTCCTACTGGGTCCTGCACATGTTGCATGATTTCCTGCACACACTCCTATTAGGGTCCTGCACACATTTCACGACGTAATGCACACACTCCTACTGGGGTTCTGCATACATTTCATTATGTCCTGCACACTCCCATTAAAGTGTCCTGGCACATATTTCGACGTCCTGCGCACTCCCATTACTGTCCTGCACACATTTCACGACGTCCTGCACACTCCTACTGAGGTCCTGCACATCATTTCACGACGTTCTGCACACTCCTTCTGGGGTCCTGTACACATCTCCATGATGTCCTGCACACACCTCCCATTAGTGTCACTGCAACATATTTCACGACGTCCTGCACTCCCATTACTGTCCTGCACACATTTCACGACGTCCTGCACACTCCTACTGGGGTCCTGCACGCACATTTCATGATGTCCTGAACACTCCTACTGAGGTCCTGTACACATTCCATGATGTCCTGCACACTCCTATTAGGGTCCTGCGCGCATTTCACGACGTCCTGCACACTCCTACTGGGGTCCTGCGTACATTTCACGACTTCCTGCACTTTCCTACTGGGTCCTGCACAGTTTCCATGATGTCGTGCACAATCCTATTGGGGGTTCTGCACACATTTCACGACGTAATGCTCACTCCTACTGGGGTCCTGCACACATTCCATTATGTCCTGTACACTCCAACTGAGGTCCTGCACACATCTCATTATGTCCTGCACACTCCTACTGGGGTCCTGCACACATTTCACGACGTCCTGCACACTCCTTCTGGGGTCCTGTACACATTCCATGATGTCCTGCACACTCCCATTAGTGTCCTGCACATATTTCACGACGTCCTGCACACATTTCACGACGTCCTGCACACTCCTACTGGGGTCCTGTACACATTCCATGATGTCCTGCACACTCCTATTGGGAATCCTGCACGCATTTCACGACGTCCTGCACACTCCTACTGGGGTCCTGCGTACGTATTTCACGACTTCCTGCACTTTCCTACTGGGTCCTGCACGGTTTCCATGATGTCGTGCACAATCCTATTGGGGGTTCTGCACACATTTCACGACGTAATGCTCACTCCTACTGGGGTCCTGCGCACATTCCATTATGTCCTGGTACACTCCAACTGGGAGGTCCTGCACACATCTCATTGTGTCCTGTACCACTCCTACTGAGGTCCTGCACATATTCTACGACGTAATTCACACTCCTGTTGGGGTCCTGCACACACTCCATGATGTCCTGCACATTTCATGATGTCCTGAACACTCCTACTAAGAGGTCCTGCACATATTCTACTGGACGTAATTCACACTTCCTATTGGGGTCCTGCACACTCCATGATGTCCTGCACACTCCGTTGAAATTGTCCTGCACACATTTCACGACGCCCTGCACACTCCTACTGAGGTCCTGCACATTTCACGACTTCCCTGCACTTTCCTACTGAGGTCCTGCACATATGTCTTGATTCCGCATGTCTTGACCGTAGATTTCTGAGATCCGAAGGTGTTGATGTTTAATCGAGTGGAGTTGAACATCTTTAGCTGAAGTTGCTCAGCCAAATCGTTGCTTATGAACGGTAACGATCGGCTCCTGAGTCGAGCATTACGCAGACCTGGTTCCAGCCGTTGAGTTGATAGATTAAGCACTTGTGCTTGTCCTGCGAGAATAAAGCATATCTGCATCTTCGTTCGCGTGTAGTCTTGAATTGGAAAACGTGATCTTCTCTCTGGTCTTCTGGCTACTGTATTAACATACATTGGCTTTGATGCTTTTGGAGAAGATTTACAAATGCTTGACTTGTGTTGGCAGGTGTTGAGAGGTTGGTTCTTGCACAGTAGAACCAGTCTGGCTGCAGATGGAAGTGTGGTGTCCTGCATTCCTTGCAAATTCTGCATGATCCTTTCTTGCATTGTGCAGTTAGTGTGGGTCCTGGCGTCCACAGTTGTAGCAGAGATTGTTCTTCATCATCACATTCTAGGTCGTTTTTCTCTTGTTGGGGCATCTTGGCAGTCTCTCGGTGAATGTCCTGGATTTATTGCAGTAGAAGCATGTAGAAAAACTTTCTTTTCGTAAGTTTGGTAGTTTGTTGTTTTTCGCTCATACTCGATTCTTCGAGTGGGTTTGCGGTCGAATGGAGTATCTTCCCTTGGCTAGTAATCTGCCAGCTCTGACTTGATATGATTCTTAGCCGTCAAAAGCAGTGTGTTGGTATGCCCATTTTTTCCGTTGGCGGTCTGTTGCTGCTTTTTTGAAGCAGAACTGCTCGTCTGGATGTTGGCGGAAAAATTTCCTACATTAATTGCTTTTTGAAGGAACGTGTTGTCCTGTATGTTGCACCACCCTTCAGCTGCAACTGACTCTACGATGGAGGTGAGTTCTTCGCATAACTTCTCTTTACGTCCTGCAGGACTCGCTTTTTACCTTTGAAGTTTTGCACACTTATTCAAAGAGTTCGTCGATTAATGCTTGATCGTTCCCGAACTTGTCTCCTTCAGATGGCGCAATAACAAGTCGCGGTATGTCCTGGCAGATACTTCTGTAGTGTTGCACTTCGATTCTCCTTGCTTCGCCGTGTAATGCATCCAAAAAGATATGTCATCTTTGACAAGTTGTCGATGTTCTGGGAGTGAACGGAGTGGTTGGAAAGCGTTCCAGAAATTCCTCCCATTCCATATTCACGAACTTCCGGAATAGGTATTGGAGCTAATGCAGGTTTTGGGTAGTGCAACGCACATGGGCGAGGAAATGGATTGAAGTTTTGCTTTTCTTTCGAAGCTCCTCATTCCTTCTGGTGCCAGCTGTACCAGTGCGTGATGAGTGTTGCTTACAAGATCCATTGTTGTGTCGAAAGTGTTTCACCCCTGAAGCATTTCCTCTGTTGAAGGGTCTCTGGATCCACATTCCATCAGCAATCTTGGTGTATTTATCGAGGGCATCTTCGACGTTTGCTATGCGAATCTTCAACTGTTGATCTTTGATGTTTTGATCTCCGTCGCCCTGGAGTAATTATCAATTATCAAGTCCAGCTAACTCCATTTTTTCCATCAAAAGATTCGAAAGTCGGTTGCATTGATCTGGTGAGCAATCCTTGTCGAACTGATAACGACGACGTCATCTTTCCAAGTCTTCTGCTTGGCGAATCTCGACAAATTTGTACAGACGGTGGAGGAAAGCGTGAAGAAGACGTTTCTGACGACGACGATTCCGACTGTGTGTGACGACAAAGGCTTGCTAAAGTAGTCTCGACAGAACTACTCACGGTACTTCGATGATGTAGAAACGACTGGACAGTGCTGAGTGGATCAGTGCAGGAACGTTGAACAGTGCTGGGACCGGAGCAATGCAGTGTAGTGTGTGTAGAGTGCCAAACAGTATTTAATGGGTAGAGATTGGCGAAAGAGAGGCTTCCTCACGTGCTTTAGCTTCGTGCTTCTGAATCACCGAGGGCGCTGCTGCTTCCTTAGCAACTTCTTGTCCGGCTGTTTCTTCCTGGCTTCTTGTGTCCGGTTCGTCGTATCGGCCGATGCACCAAATGTGGTAGTTCGGCTGTTGTGCTTGCCACGCGGGTCTTGACTGAATGCTTTATTGAATACTCTACTTGGCTCATTCGCCTTTTTATATAGCCGCTCACGGCTTAGCAACAAGATCACGTATTTATCATTCACTATCTTCACTGTTGATACTTGTCTTCATTCGCTTCTAATCCATTGCTAGTGCAGTGGTAGCACTATACACTCCATGATGTCCTGCACAATCCTGTTGGAGTTCTGCACACATTTCACGACGTAATGCACACTCCTACTGGGGTCCTGCACATGTTGCATGATTTCCTGCACACTCCTATTAGGGTCCTGCACACATTTCACGACGTAATGCACACTCATACTGGGGTTCTGCATACATTTCATTATGTCCTGCACACTCCCATTAGTGTCTTGCACACATTTCTGGACGTCCTGCTCACTCCTACTGGGGTCCTGCACATATTCTACGACGTAATGCACACTCCTACTGGGGTCCTGTACACATTCCATGATGTCCTGCACAACCCCATTAGTGTCCTGCACACATTTCACGACGTCCTGCACACTCCTACTGGGGTCCTGCACACATTTTACGACGTCCTACACACTCCTACTGGGGTCCTGCGCATGTTGCATGATTTCCTGCACACTCCTATTAGGGTCCTGCACGCATTTCACGACGTCCTGCACACTCCTACTGGGGTCCTGCATACATTTCATTATGTCCTGCACACTCCCATTAGTGTCCTGCACACATTTCTGGACGTCCTGCTCACCTCCTACTGGGGTCCTGCACATATTCTACGATGTAATGCACACTCCTATTGGGGTCCTGCACATATTCCACGATGTCCTGCACACTCCCATTAGTGTCCTGCACACATTTCACGACGTCCTGCACACACTCCTACTGGGGTCCTGCACACATTTCACGACGCCCTGCACACTCCTACTGGGGTCCTGTACACATTCCATGATGTCCTGCACACTCACATTAGTGCCCTGCACACATTTCACGACGTCTTGCACACTCTTAATGGGGTCCTGCACACATCTCACGACGTCCTGCACACTCCTACTGGGGTCCTGCACATGTTGCATGATTTCCTGCACACCCTATTAGGGTCCTGCACACATTTCACGACGTAATGCACACTCCTACTGGGGTCCTGCATACATTTCCATGATGTCCTGCACACTCCTATTAGTGTCCTGCACACATTTCACGACGTCCTGCTCACTCCTACTGGGGTCCTGCACATTCTATGATGTCCTGCACCCATTTCACTCCAACTGAGGTCCTGCACATATTTCTACGACGTAATGCACACTCCTATTGGGGTCCTGCACACATTGCACGACGTCCTGCACACTCCTACTGGGGTCCTGCACACATTTCATGACGTCCTGCTCACTCCTACTGGGGTCCTGCTTACACATGTTGCATGATGTCCTGCACACTCCTACTGAGGTCCTGCACATATTTCACGACGTAATGCACACTCCTATTGGGGTCCTGCACACATTCCATGATGTCCTGCACACTCCCATTAGTGTCCTGCACACATTTCACGACGCCCTGCACACTCCTATTGAGGTTCCTGCACACGTTCTATGACAGTCCTGCACTCCCATCCTGCACTCCAGACATGTCCTGAACATTCTCCTACTGAGGTCCTGCACATATTCTACGACGTAATGCACACTCCTATTGGGGTCCTGCACACACTCCATGATGTCCTGCACAATCCTTTTGGAGTTCTGCACACATTTCACGACGTCCTGCACACTCCTACTGGGGTCCTGCCCACATTTCACGACGTCCTGCACACTCTACTGGGGTCCTGTACACATTCCATGATGTCCTGCACACTCCCATTAGTGTCCTGCACATACATTTCACGACGTCCTGCACACTCCTTCTGGGATCCTGCACACATTTCACGACGTCCTGCACACTCCTACTGGGGTCCTGTACACATGTTGCATGATTTCCTGGCACACTCCTATTAGGGTCCTGCACACATTTCACGACGTAATGCACACTCCTACTGGGGTCCTGCATACATTTCATTATGTCCTGTACACTCCTATTAGTGTCCTGCACACATTTCAGGACGTCCTGCTCACTCCTACTGGGGTCCTGCACACATTCTATGATGTCCTGCACCCATTTCATGATGTCCTGAACACTCCTACTGAGGTCCTGCACATATTCTACGACGTAATGCACACTCCTACTGGGGTCCTGTACACATTCCATGATGTCCTGCACACTCCCATTAGTGTCCTGCACACATTTCACGACGTCCTGCACACTCTTACTGGGGTCCTGCCCACATTTCACGACGTCCTGCACGCTCCTACTGGGGTCCTGCACACACCATGATGTCCTGCACAATCCTATTAGTGTCCTGCACACATTTCACGACGTAATGCACACTCCTACTGGGGTCCTGCCCACATTTCACGACGTCCTGCACACTCCTACTGGGGTCCTGCACACATTTCACGACGTCCTGCTCACTCCTACTGCTCTCTTGCACATGTTGCATGATTTCCTGCACACTCCTATTAGGGTCCTGCACACATTTCACGACGTAATGCACACTCCTACTGGGGTCCTGCATACATTTCATTATGTCCTGTACACTCCTATTAGTGTCCTGCACACATTTCATTATGTCCTGTACACTCCTACTGAGGTCCTGCACATATTCTACGACGTAATGCACACTCCTATTGGGGTCCTGCACACACTCCGTGATGTCCTGCACGCTCCCATTAGTGTACTGCACACATTTCACGACGTCCTGCACACTCCTATTGGGGTCCTGCACACACTCCGTGATGTCCTGCACACTCCCATTAGTGTACTGCACACATTTCACGACGTCCTGCACACTCCTACTGGGGTCCTGCCCACATTTCACGACGTCCTGCACACTCCTACTGGGGTCCTGTACACATTCCATGATGTCCTGCACACTCACATTAGTGTCCTGCACACATTTCACGACGTCATGCACACTCCTACTGGGGTCCTGCACACATTTCACGACGTCCTGCACACTCCTACTGGGGTCCTGTACACATTCCATGATGTCCTGCACACTCCCATTCGTGTCCTGCACACATTTCACGACGTCCTTCACACTCCTTCCGGGGTCCTGCACACATTTCACGACGTCCTGCTCACTCCTACTGGGCTCCTGCACATGTTGCATGATTTCCTGCACACTCCTATTAGGGTCCTGCACACATTTCACGACGTAATGCACACTCCTACTGGGGTCCTGCATACATTTCATTATGTCCTGTACACTCCTATTAGTGTCCTGCACACATTTCAGGACGTCCTGCTCACTCCTACTGGGGTCCTGCACACATTCTATGATGTCCTGCACCCATTTCATGATGTCCTGAACACTCCTACTGAGGTCCTGCACATATTCTACGACGTAATGCTCACTCCTACTGGGGTCCTGCACACATTCCATTATGTCCTGTACACTCCTACTGAGGTCCTGCACACATTTCACGACGTCCTGCTCACTCCTACTGGGGTCCTGCACATGTTGCATGATTTCCTGCACACTCCTATTAGGGTCCTGCACACATTTCACGACGTAATGCACACTCCTACTGGGGTCCTGCACACATTTCATTATGTCCTGCACACTCCCATTAGTGTCCTGCACACATTTCAGGACGTCCTGCACACTCCTACTGGGGTCCTGCACACGTTCTATGATGTCCTGCACCCATTTCATGATGTCCTGAACACTCCTACTGAGGTCCCTGCACATATTCTACGACGTAATGCACACTCCTATTGGGGTCCTGCACACACTCCGTGATGTCCTGCACACTCCCATTAGTGTACTGCACACATTTCACGACGTCCTGCACACTCCTACTGGGGTCCTGCCCACATTTCACGACGTCCTGCACACTCCTACTGGGGTCCTGTACACATTCCATGATGTCCTGCACACTCCCATTAGTGTCCTGCACACATTTCACGACGTCCTGCACACTCCTACTGGGGTCCTGCACACATATCACGACGTCCTGCACACTGCTACTGGGGTCCTGCGCATGTTGCATGATTTCCTACACACTCCTGTTAGGGTCCTGCACACATTTCACGACGTAATGCACACTCCTACTGGGGTCCTGCATACATTTCATTATGTCCTGTACACTCCTATTAGTGTCCTGCACACATTTCAGGACGTCCTGCTCACTCCTACTGGGGTCCTGCACACATTTCACGACGTAATGCACACTCCTATTGGGGTCCTGCACACATGTTCCATGATGTCCTGCACTCCCATTAGTGTCCTGCACACATTTCATGATGTCCTGAACACTCCTACTGAGGTCCTGCACATATTCTACGACGTAATGCACACTCCTATTGGGGTCCTGCACACATTCCATGATGTCCTGCACACTCCCATTAGTGTCCTGCACACATTTCACGACGTCCTGCACACTCCTACTGGGGTCCTGCACACATTTCACGACGTCCTGCACACTCCTACTGGGGTCCTGTACACACTCCATGATGTCCTGCACAATCCTGTTGGAGTTCTGCACACATTTCACGACGTCCTGCACACTCCTAGTGGGGTCCTGCCCACATTTCACGACGTCCTGCACGCTCCTACTGGGGTCCTGCACACATTTCAGGACGTCCTGCTCACTCCTACTGGAGTCCTGCACATATTGCATGATTTCCTGCACACTCCTATTAGGGTGCTGCACACATTTCACGACGTAATGCACACTCCTACTGGGGTCCTGCATACATTCCATTAGGTCCTGTACACTCCTGTTAGTGTCCTGCACACATTTCAGGACGTCCTGCTCACTCCTACTGGGGTCCTGCCCACATTTCACGACGTCCTGCACGCTCCTACTGGGGTCCTGTACACATTCCAATGATGTTTTGCACACTCCCATTAGGTCCTGCACACATTTCACGACGTCCTGCACACTCCTATTGGGGTCCTGCACACATTTCCGTGATTTCCTGCACACTCCTATTAGGGTCCTGCACACATTTCACGACGTAATGCACACTCCTACTGGGGTCCTGCACACATTTCACGACGTCCTGCACACTCCTACTGGGGTCCTGTACACACTCCATGATGTCCTGCACACTCACATTAGTGTCCTGCACACATTTCACGACGTCCTGCACACTCCTACTGGGGTCCTGCACACATTTCACGACGTCCTGCACACTCCTACTGGGGTCCTGTACACATTCCATGATGTCCTGCACACTCCCATTAGTGTCCTGCACACATTTCACGACGTCCTGCACACTCCTTCCGGGATCCTGCACACATTTCACGACGTCCTGCTCACTCCTACTGGGCTCCTGCACATGTTGCATGATTTCCTGCACACTCCTATTAGGGTCCTGCACACATTTCACGACGTAATGCACACTCCTACTGGGGTCCTGCACACATTCCATTATGTCCTGTACACTCCTACTTAGTGTCCTGCACACATTTCACGACGGCCTGCTCACTCCTACTGGGGTCCTGCCCACATTTCACGACGTGCTGCACGCTCCTACTGGGGTCCTGCACACATTTCATGATGTCCTGAACACTCCTACTGAGGTCCTGCACATAATCTACGACGTAATTCACACTCCTATTGGGGTCCTGCACACACTCCATGATGTCCTGCACAATCTGAGTCTTCCTGCTGGAGTTCTGCACACATTTCACGACGTCCTGCACACTCCTACTGGGGTCCTGCACGTACGTCCTGTACACTAAGGGGTCTGCACGATATTTCGACGACGGGACACTTTCCTGGTCCTGCACAGTTTCCATGATGTCGTGCACACTCCCATTAGTGTCCTGCACACATTTCACGACGTAATGCTCACTCCTACTGGGGTCCTGCACACATTCCATTATGTCCTGCACACTCCCATTAGTGTCCTGCACACATTTCACGACGCCCTGCACACTCCTACTGAGGTCCTGCACATATTCTACGACGTAATGCACACTCCTATTGGGGTCTTGCACACACTCCATGATGTCCTGCACACTCCCATTAGTGTCCTGCACACATTTCACGACGTCCTGCACACTCCTACTGGGGTCCTGCACACATTTCACGACGTCCTGCACACTCCTACTGGGGTCCTGTACACATTCCATGATGTCCTGCACACTCCCATTAGTGTCCTGCACACATTTCACGACGTCCTGCACACTCCCTACTGGGGTCGTGCGCACATTTCATGAGGTCCTGCACACTCCTACTGGGGTCCTGCACACATTCCATCATGTTCTGCACATTCCTATTGGGGTTCAGCACACATCTCACGACGTAATGCACACTCCTACTGAGGTCCTGCACATTTCATTATGTCCTGTACACCCTATTAGGTCCTGCACACATTTCAGGACGTCCTGCACACTCCTACTGGGGTCCTGCACACATTCTATGATGTCCTGCACCCATTTCATGATGTCCTGAACACTCCTACTGAGGTCCTGCACATATTCTACGACGTAATGCACACTCCTATTGGGGTCCTGCACACACTCCATGATGTCCTGCACAATCCCCATTGGTGTCCTGCACACATTTCACGACGTCCTGCACACTCCTACTGGGGTCCTGCACACATGCCATGATGTTCTACACAATCCTATTGGGGTCCTTCACACATTCTATGATCTCCTGCACACTCCTATTAATGTCTTGCACACATTTCACGAGGTGCTGCGCACTTTTACTGGGGTCCTGCACACATCCCATGATGTCCTGCTTACTCCTACTGGGATCTTGAACACATTCCATGATGTCCTGCACACTCCTACTGTGGTCCTGCGCACATTTCACGACTTCCTGCACACTCCTACTGGGGTCCTGTACACATTCCATGATGTCCTGCACAACCCCATTAGTGTCCTGCACACATTTCACGACGTCCTGCACACTCCTACTGGGGTCCTGCGCACATTTCACGACGTAATGCACACTCCTACTGGGGTCCTGCATACATTTCACGACGTCCTGCACACTCCTACTGTGCTCCTGCACACATTTCTCGATGTCCTGCACACCCCTTTTAGTGTCCTGCACACATTTCACGACGTCCTCCTCACTCCTATTGAGGTCCTGCACACATTTTATGATGTCCTGCACACTCCTGCTGGGGTCCTGCACATGTTGCATGATTTCCTGCACACTCCATTAGTGTCCTGCACACATTTTCGACGTCCTGCACACTCCTACTGGGGTCCTGCACACATTTCACGACGTCCTGCACACTCCTACTGGGGTCCTGCACATTCCATGATGTCCTGTACACTCCTATTAGTGTCCTGCACACATTTCATGATGTCCTGAACACTCCTACTGAGGTCCTGCACATATTCTACGAAGTAATTCACACTCCTATTGGGGTCCTGCACACACTCCATGATGTCCTGCACACTCCCATTAGTGTCCTGCACACATTTCACGACGTCCTGCACACTCCTTCCGGGATCCTGCACACATTTCACGACGTCCTGCACACTCCTACTGGGGTCCTGTACACACTCCATGATGTCCTGCACAATCCTGTTGGAGTTCTGCACACATTTCACGACGTAATGCACACTCCTACTGGGGTCCTGCCCACATTTCACGACGTCCTGCACGCTCCTACTGGGGTCCTGTACACATTTCACGACGTCCTGCTCACTCCTACTGGGGTCCTGCACATGTTGCATGATTTCCTGCACACTCCTATTAGGGTCCTGCACACATTTCACGACGTAATGCACACTCCTACTGGGGTTCTGCATACATTTCATTATGTCCTGCACACTCCCATTAGTGTCCTGCACATATTTCACGACGTCCTGCGCACTCCCATTACTGTCCTGCACACATTTCACGACGTCCTGCACACTCCTACTGGGGTCCTGCACACATTTCACGACGTCCTGCACACTCCTTCTGGGGTCCTGTACACATTCCATGATGTCCTGCACACTCCCATTAGTGTCCTGCACATATTTCACGACGTCCTGCACACATTTCACGACGTAATGCACACTCCTACTGGGGTCCTGCACATATTTCACGACGTCCTGCGCACTCCCATTACTGTCCTGCACACATTTCACGACGTCCTGCACACTCCTACTGGGGTCCTGCACGCATTTAACGACGTCCTGCACACTCCTTCTGGGGTCCTGCACACTTTCCATGATGTCCTGCACAACGGTCCTGCTTACATTTCACGACGTCCTGCACACTCCTACTGGGGTCCTGCACACATTTCACGACGTCCTGCACACTTTTACTGGGGTCCTGCACACATGTCATGATGTCCTGCACACGCCTACTGGGGTCCTGCACATATTTCTACGACGTCCTTCCTGCACACTCCCATTAGTGTCCTGCACACATTTCACGATGTCGTGCACAATCCTATTGGGGGTTCTGCACACATTTCACGACGTAATGCTCACTCCTACTGGGGTCCTGCACACATTCCATTATGTCCTGCACACTCCCATTAGTGTCCTGCACACATTTCACGACGTCCTGCACACTCCTACTGGGGTCCTGCACACATTTCATGATGTCCTGCACACTCCTGCTTGGATCCTGCACACATTCCATGATGTCCTGCACACTCCCATTAGGGTCCTGCACGCATTTCACGACGTCCTGCACACTCCTACTGGGGTGGTGCGCACATTTCACGACTTCCTGCACACTCCTACTGGGGTCCTGCACACATTCCATGATGTCCTGCACACTCCTGTTAGGGTCCTGCACACATTTCACGACGTAATGCACACTCCTACTGGGGTCCTGCACACATTTCATGATGTCCTGCACACTCCTACTGGGTGTCCTGCACACATTTCACGACGCCCTGCACACTCCTACTGGGGTCCTGTACACATTCCATGATGTCCTGCACACTCACATTAGTGTCCTGCACACATTTCACGACGTCTTGCACACTCCTACTGGGGTCCTGCACACATCTCACGACGTCCTGCACACTCCTACTGGGGTCCTGTACACATTCCATGATGTCCTGCACACTCCCATTAGTGTCCTGCACACATTTCACGACGCCCTGCACACTCCTACTGGGGTCCTGTACACATTCCATGATGTCCTGCACACTCCTACTGGGGTCCTGCACACATTTCATGACGTCCTGCACACTCCTATTAGTGTCCTGCACACATTTCACGACGTCCTGCACACTCCTACTGGGGTCCTGCACACATTTCACGACGTCCTGCACACTCCTACTGGGGTCCTGTACACATTCATGATGTCCTGCACACTCCTATTAGTGTCCTGCACATATTTACGATCGACGTGCACACTCCTACTGGGGTCCTGTACACATTCCATGATGTCCTGCACACTCCCATTAGTGTCCTGCACACATTTCACGACGTCCTGCACACTCCTACTGGGGTCCTGCACACATTCTACGACGTCCTGCACACTCCTACTGGGGGTCCTGCACACACATTTCCATTTATGTCCTGCACACTCCTACTGGAGGTCCTGCACACATTTCACGACGTAATGCACACTCCTACTGGGGTCTTGCACACACTCCATGATGTCCTGCACAATCCTGTTGGAGTTCTGCACACATTTCCCGACGTAATGCACACTCCTACTGGGGTCCTGCACCCATTTCATGATGTCCTGAACACTCCTACTGAGGTCCTGCACATATTCTACGACGTAATGCACACTCCTATTGGGGTCCTGCACACACTCCATGATGTCCTGCACACATTTCATGATGCCCTGAACACTCCTACTGGGGTCCTGCCCACATTTCACGACGTGCTGCACGCTCCTACTGGGGTCCTGTACACATTCCATGATGTCCTGCACACTCCCATTAGTGTCCTGCACATATTTCCCGACGCCCTGCACACTCCTAGTGAGGCCCTGCATACATTTCGCGAAGTCCTGCACAGTCCTGCTGCGGTCCTGCACACACTCCATGATGTCCTGCACACTCCCATTAGTGTACTGCACACATTTCACGACGTCCTGCACACTCCTACTGGGGTCCTGCCCACATTTCACGACGTCCTGCACGCTCCTACTGGGGTCCTGCCCACATTTCACGACGTCCTGCACGCTCCTACTGGAGTCCTGTACACATTCCGTGATGTCCTGCACACTCACATTAGTGTCTTGCACACATTTCACGACGTCCTGCACACTCCTACTGGGGTCCTGCACACAATTCACGACGTCCTGCACACTCCTACTGGGGTCCTGCACATGTTGCATGATTTCCTGCACACTCCTATTAGGGTCCTGCACACATTTCACGACGTAATGCACACTCCTACTGGGGTCCTGCATACATTTCATTATGTCCTGCACACTCCTATTAGTGTCCTGCACACATTTCACGACGTCCTCCTCACTCCTATTGAGGTCCTGCACACATTTTATGATGTCCTGCACACACTCCATGATGCCCTGAACACTCCTACTGAGGTCCTGCACATATTCTACGACGTGATTCACACTCCTATTGGGGTCCTGTACACATTCCATGATGTCCTGCACACTCCCATTCGTGTCCTGCACACATTTCACGACGTCCTTCACACTCCTTCCGGGGTCCTGCACACATTTCACGACGTCCTGCACACTCCTACTGGGGTCCTGTACACATTCCATGATGTCCTGGACACTCCTACTGAGGTCCTGCGCATATTCTACGACGTAATGCACACTCCTACTGGGGTCCTGCACACATTTTACGACGTCCTGCTCACTCCTACTGGGGTCCTGCACATGTTGCATGATTTCCTGCACACTCCTATTAGGGTCCTGCACACATTTCACGACGTAATGCACACTCCTACTGGGGTTCTGCATACATTTCATTATGTCCTGCACACTCCCATTAGTGTCCTGCACATATTTCACGACGTCCTGCGCACTCCCATTACTGTCCTGCACACATTTCACGACGTCCTGCACACTCCTACTGGGGTCCTGCACACATTTCACGACGTCCTGCACACTCCTTCTGGGGTCCTGTACACATTCCATGATGTCCTGCACACTCCCATTAGTGTCCTGCACATATTTCACGACGTCCTGCACACATTTTACGACGTCCTGCACACTCCTACTGGGGTCCTGCACATGTTGCATGATTTCCTGCACACTCCTATTAGGGTCCTGCACGCATTTCACGACGTCCTGCACACTCCTACTGGGGTCCTGCGTACATTTCACGACTTCCTGCACTTTCCTACTGGGTTCTGCACAGTTTCCATGATGTCGTGCACAATCCTATTAGGGGTTCTGCACACATTTCACGACGTAATGCTCACTCCTACTGGGGTCCTGCACACATTCCATTATGTCCTGTACACTCCAACTGAGGTCCTGCACACATTTCATTATGTCCTGTACACTCCTACTGAGGTCCTGCACATATTCTACGACGTAATTCACACTCCTATTGGGGTCCTGCACACACTCCATGATGTCCTGCACACATTTCATGATGTCCTGAACACTCCTATTGAGGTCCTGCACATATTCTACGACGTAATTCACACTCCTATTGGGGTCCTGCACACACTCCATGATGTCCTGCACACTCCCATTAGTGTCCTGCACACATTTCACGACGCCCTGCACACTCCTACTGGGGTCCTGTACACATTCCATGATGTCCTGCACACTCCCATTAGTGTACTGTACACATTCCATGATGTCCTGCACACTCCCATTAGTGTCCTGCACACATTTCACGACGTCCTGCACACTCCTTCCGGGATCCTGCACACATTTCACGACGTCCTGCTCACTCCTACTGGGGTCCTGCACATGTTGCATGATTTCCTGCACACTCCTATTAGGGTCCTGCACACATTTCACGACGTAATGCACACTCCTACTGGGGTCCTGCATACATTCCATTATGTCCTGTACACTACTATTAGTGTCCTGCACACATTTCAGGACGTCCTGCTCACTCCTACTGGGGTCCTGCACACATTCTATGATGTGCTGCACATATTGCATGATTTCCTGCACACTCCTATTAGGGTGCCGCACACATTTCACGACGTAATGCACACTCCTATTGGGGTCCTGCACACACTCCATGATGTCCTGCACACTCCTATTAGTGTCCTGCACACATTTCACGACGTCCTGCACACTCCTACTGGGATCTTGAACACATTCCATGATGTCCTGCACACTCCTACTGTGGTCCTGCACACATTTCACGATGTCCTGCACACTCCTATTAGTGTCCTGCACACATTTCACGACGTCCTCCTCACTCCTATTGAGGTCCTGCACACATTTTATGATGTCCTGCACACTCCTATTAGAGTCCTGCACGCATTTCACGACGTCCTGCACACTCCTACTGGGGTCCTGCACAGTTTCCATGATGTCGTGCACAATCCTATTGGGGGTTCTGCACTCATTTCACGACGTAATGCTCACTCCTACTGGGGTCCTGCACACATTCCATTATGTCCTGCACACTCCCACTAGTGTCCTGCACACATTTCACGACGCCCTGCACACTCCTACTGGGGTCCTGCACATATTCTACGAAGTAATGCACACTCCTATTGGGGTCCTGCACACATTTCCATGATGTCCTGCACACATTTCATGATGCCCTGAACACCCCTACTGAGGTCCTGCATATATTCTACGACGTAATTCACACTCCTATTGGGGTCCTGTACACATTCCATGATGTCCTGGACACTCCCAATAGTGTCCTGCACATATTTCACGACGTCCTGCACACTCCTACTGGGGTCCTGCCCACATTTCACGACGTCCTGCACACTCCTACTGGGGTCCTGTACACATTCCATGATGTCCTGCACACTCACATTAGTGTCCTGCACACATTTCACGACGTCTTGCACACTCCTACTGGGGTCCTGCACACATCTCACGACGTCCTGCACACTCCTACTGGGGTCCTGTACACATTCCATGATGTCCTGCACACTCCCATTAGTGTCCTGCACACATTTCACGACGTCTTGCACACTCCTTCCGGGATCCTGCACACATTTCACGACGTCCTGCTCACTCCTACTGGGCTCCTGCACATGTTGCATGATTTCCTGCACACTCCTATTAGGGTCCTGCACACATTTCACGACGTAATGCACACTCCTACTGGGGTCCTGCATACATTTCATTATGTCCTGTACACTCCTATTAGTGTCCTGCACACATTTCAGGACGTCCTGCTCACTCCTACTGTGGTCCTGCACACATTCTATGATGTCCTGCACCCATTTCATGATGTCCTGAACACTCCTACTGAGGTCCTGCACATATTCTACGACGTAATGCACACTCCTATTGGGGTCCTGCCCACATTGCACGACGTCCTGCACGCTCCTACTGGGGTCCTATACACATTTCACGACGTCCTGCACACTCTTACTGGGGTCCTGCACACATTTCACGACGTCCTGCACACTCCTACTGGGGTCCTGCCCACATTTCACGACGTAATGCACATTCCTACTGGGGGCCTGCCCACATTTCACGACGTGATGCACGCTCCTACTGGGGTCCTGTACACATTCCATGATGTCCTGCACACTCCCATTAGTGTCCTGCACACATTTCACGACGTCCTGCACACTCCTACTGGGGTCCTGTACACATTCCATGATGTCCTGCACACTCCCATTAGTGTCCTGCACACATTTCACGACGTCCTGCACACTCCTACTGGGGTCCTGCACACATTTCACGACGTCCTGCACACTCCTACTGGGGTCCTGTACACATTCCATGATGTCCTGCACACTCCCATTAGTGTCCTGCACACATTTCACGACGTCCTGCACACTCCTACTGGGGTCCTGCACACATATCACGACGTCCTGCACACTCCTACTGGGGTCCTGAACACATACACTTCATAACATCCTGCACACTCCTACTGGAGTCCTGCACACATTTCATGATGTCCTGTACATTCTTGCTGGGGTCCTGCACCCATTTCACGACGTAATGCACACTCCTACTGGGGTCCTGCATACATTTCATTATGTCCTGTACACTCCTATTAGTGTCCTGCACACATTTCATGATGTCCTGAACACTCCTACTGAGGTCCTGCACATATTCTACGACGTAATTCACACTCCTATTGGGGTCCTGCACACACTCCGTGATGTCCTGCACGCTCCCATTAGTGTACTGCACACATTTCACGACGTCCTGCACACTCCTACTGGGGTCCTGCCCACATTTCACGACGTCCTGCACGCTCCTACTGGGGTCCTGCACACATTTCACGACGTCCTGCACACTCCTACTGGGGTCCTGTACACATTCCATGATGTCCTGCACACTCCCATTAGTGTCCTGCACACATTTCACGACGTCCTGCACACTCCTTCTGGGGTCCTGCACACATTTCACGACGTCCTGCTCACTCCTACTGGGGTCCTGCACATATTGCATGATTTCCTGCACACTCCTATTAGGGTCCTGCACACATTTCACGACGTAATGCACACTCCTACTGGGGTCCTGCATACATTCCATTATGTCCTGTACACTCCTATTAGTGTCCTGCACACATTTCAGGACGTCCTGCTCACTCCCACTGGGGTCCTGCACACATTCTATGATGTGCTGCACCCATCCCATGATGTCCTGAACACTCCTACTGAGGTCCTGCACATATTCTACGACGTAATGCACACTCCTACTGGGGTCCTGTACACATTCCATGATGTCCTGCACACTCCCATTAGTGTCCTGCACACATTTCACGACGTCTTGCACACTCCTTCCGGGATCCTGCACACATCTCACGACGTCCTGCACACTCCTACTGGGGTCCTGTACACATTCCATGATGTCCTGCACACACTCCTGTTAGTGTCCTGCACACATTTCACGACGTCCTGCACACTCCTGCTGGGGTCCTGCACACATTTCGCGACGCCCTACACACTCCTACTGTGGTCCTGCACTCATTTCATGACTTCCTGCACACTCCTACTGGGGTCCTGCACATATCCCATGATGTTCTGCACACTCCTACTGGGGTCCTGCACACATTTCACGACGTCCTGCACACTCCTACTGGGGTCCTGTACACATTTCATTATGTCCTGCACACTCCCATTAGTGTCCTGCACATATTTCACGACGTCCTGCGCACTCCCATTACTGTCCTGCACACATTTCACGACGTCCTGCACACTCCTACTGGGGTCCTGCACACATTTCACGACGTCCTGCACACTCCTTCTGGGGTCCTGTACACATTCCATGATGTCCTGCACACTCCCATTAGTGTCCTGCACATATTTCACGACGTCCTGCACACATTTTACGACGTCCTGCACACTCCTACTGGGGTCCTGCACATGTTGCATGATTTCCTGCACACTCCTATTAGGGTCCTGCACGCATTTCACGACGTCCTGCACACTCCTACTGGGGTCCTGCGTACATTTCACGACTTCCTGCACTTTCCTACTGGGTCCTGCACAGTTTCCATGATGTCGTGCACAATCCTATTGGGGGTTCTGCACACATTTCACGACGTAATGCTCACTCCTACTGGGGTCCTGCACACATTCCATTATGTCCTGTACACTCCTACTGAGGTCCTGCACACATTTCATTATGTCCTGTACACTCCTACTGAGGTCCTGCACATATTCTACGACGTAATTCACACTCCTATTGGGGTCCTGCACACACTCCATGATGTCCTGCACACATTTCATGATGTCCTGAACACTCCTACTGAGGTCCTGCACATATTCTACGACGTAATTCACACTCCTATTGGGGTCCTGCACACACTCCATGATGTCCTGCACACTCCCATTAGTGTCCTGCACACATTTCACGACGCCCTGCACACTCCTACTGAGGTCCTGCACATATTCTACGACGTAATGCACACTCCTATTGGGGTCTTGCACACACTCCATGATGTCCTGCACAATCCTGTTGGAGTTCTGCACACATTTCACGACGTAATGCACACTCCTACTGGGGTCCTGCCCACATTTCACGACGTGCTGCACGCTCCTACTGGGGTCCTGTACACATTCCATGATGTCCTGCACACTCCCATTAGTGTCCTGCACATATTTCACGACGTCCTGCGCACTCCCATTAGTGTCCTGCACACATTTCACGACGTCCTGCACACTCCTACTGGGGTCCTGCACACATTTCACGACGTCCTGCACACTCCTTCTGGGGTCCTGTACACATTCCATGATGTCCTGCACACTCCCATTAGTGTCCTGCACACATTTCACGACGTCCTGCACACTCCTACTGGGGTCCTGCACACATTTCACGACGTCCTGCACGCTCCTACTGGGGTCCTGTACACATTCCATGATGTCCTGGACACTCCCATTAGTGTCCTGCACATATTTCACGACATCCTGCACACTCCTAGTGGGGTCCTGCACACATTTCACGACGTCCTGCACGCTCCTACTGGGGTCCTGTACACATTTCACGACGTCCTGCTCACTCCTACTGGGGTCCTGCACATATTGCATGATTTCCTGCACACTCCTATTAGGGTCCTGCACACATTTCACGACGTAATGCACACTCCTACTGGGGTCCTGCATACATTCCACGACGTGCTGCACGCTCCTACTGGGGTCCTGCACATATTTCACGACGTCCTGCGCACTCCCATTAGTGTCCTGCACACATTTCACACGTACTCCTACTGGGGTCCTGCACACATTTTACGACGTCCTACACACTCCTACTGGGGTCCTGCGCATGTTGCATGATTTCCTGCACACTCCTATTAGGGTCCTGCACGCATTTCACGACGTCCTGCACACTCCTACTGGGGTCATGCGTACATTTCACGACTTCCTGCACTTTCCTACTGGGTCCTGCACAATTTCCATGATGTCCTGCACAATCCTGTTGGAGTTCTGCACACATTTCACGACGTAATGCACACTCCTACTGGGGTCCTGCCCACATTTCACGACGTCCTGCACATTCCTTCTGGGGTCCTGCCCACATTTCACGACGTCCTGCACACTCCTACTGAGGTCCTGCACATATTCTACGACGTAATTCACACTCCTATTGGGGTCCTGCACACACTCCATGATGTCCTGCACACATTTCATGATGTCCTGAACACTCCTACTGAGGTCCTGCACATATTCTACGACGTAATTCACACTCCTATTGGGGTCCTGCACACACTCCATGATGTCCTGCACACTCCCATTAGTGTCCTGCACACATTTCACGACGCCCTGCACACTCCTACTGAGGTCCTGCACATATTCTACGACGTAATGCACACTCCTATTGGGGTCTTGCACACACTCCATGATGTCCTGCACAATCCTGTTGGAGTTCTGCACACATTTCACGACGTAATGCACACTCCTACTGGGGTCCTGCCCACATTTCACGACGTGCTGCACGCTCCTACTGGGGTCCTGTACACATTCCATGATGTCCTGCACACTCCCATTAGTGTCCTGCACATATTTCACGACGTCCTGCGCACTCCCATTAGTGTCCTGCACACATTTCACGACGTCCTGCACACTCCTACTGGGGTCCTGCACACATTTCACGACGTCCTGCACATTCCTTCTGGGGTCCTGTACACATTCCATGATGTCCTGCACACTCCCATTAGTGTCCTGCACATATTTCACGACGTCCTGCACACATTTTACGACGTCCTGCACACTCCTACTGGGGTCCTGCACATGTTGCATGATTTCCTGCACACTCCTATTAAGGTCCTGCACGCATTTCACGACGTCCTGCACACTCCTACTGGGGTCCTGCGTACATTTCACGACTTCCTGCACTTTCCTACTGGGTCCTGCACAGTTTCCATGATGTCCTGCACAATCCTACTGAGGTCCTGCACATATTCTACGACGTAATGCTCACTCCTACTGGGGTCCTGCACACATTCCATTATGTCCTGTACACTCCTACTGAGGTCCTGCACACATTTCATTATGTCCTGTACACTCCTACTGAGGTCCTGCACATATTCTACGACGTAATGCACACTCCTACTGGGGTCCTGTACACATTCCATGATGTCCTGCACACTCCCATTAGTGTCCTGCACACATTTCACGACGCCCTGCACACTCCTACTGAGGTCCTGCACATATTCTACGACGTAATGCACACTCCTATTGGGGTCTTGCACACACTCCATGATGTCCTGCACAATCCTGTTGGAGTTCTGCACACATTTCACGACGTAATGCACATTCCTACTGGGGTCCTGCCCACATTTCACGACGTGCTGCACGCTCCTACTGGGGTCCTGTACACATTCCATGATGTCCTGCACACTCCCATTAGTGTCCTGCACATATTTCACGACGTCCTGCACACTCCCATTAGTGTCCTGTACACATTTCACGACGTCCTGCACACTCCTACTGGGGTCCTGCACACATTTCACGACGTCCTGCACACTCCTTCTGGGGTTCTGTACACATTCCATGATGTCCTGCACACTCCCATTAGTGTCCTGCACATATTTCACGACGTCCTGCACACTCCTACTGGGGTCCTGCACACATTTCACGACGTCCTGCACACTCCTACTGGGGTCCTGTACACATTTCATTATGTCCTGCACACTCCCATTAGTGTCCTGCACATATTTCACGACGTCCTGCGCACTCCCATTACTGTCCTGCACACATTTCACGACGTCCTGCACACTCCTACTGGGGTCCTGCACACATTTCACGACGTCCTGCACACTCCTACTGGGGTCCTGCACACATTCCATGATGTCCTGCACACTCCCATTAGTGTCCTCCACATATTTCACGACGTAATGCACACTCCTACTGGGGTCCTACACTCATTTCACGACGTCCTGCACACTCCTTCTGGGGTACTGCGCACACTCCACTAGTCCTGCACACTCCTGCTGGAGTCCTGCACACATTACGTGACCTCCTGCACACTCCTACTGGGGTCCTGCACACATTTCGCGACGTCCTGCACACTCCTACTGGGGTCCTGCATACATTCCATGATGTCCTGCACACTCCCATTAGTGTCCTGCACATATTTCACGACGTCCTGCACACATTTCACGACGTCCTGCTCACTCCTACTGGGCTCCTGCACATGTTGCATGATTTCCTGCACACTCCTATTAGGGTCCTGCACACATTTCACGACGTCCTGCACACTCCTACTGGGGTCCTGCCCACATTTCACGACGTAATGCACATTCCTACTGGGGGCCTGCCCACATTCCATTATGTCCTGCACAATCGTTTTGGAGTTCTGCACACATTTCACGACGTAATGCACACTCTACTGGGGTCCTGCACACATTTCACGACGTCCTGCACACTCCTTCTGGGGTCCTGTACACATTCCATGATGTCCTGGACACTCCCATTAGTGTCCTGCACATATTTCCCGACGGCCTGCACACTCTATTAGTGTCCTGCACATTTCACGACGTCCTGCACACTCCTACTGGGGTCCTGCACACATTTCACGACGTCCTGCACACTCCTACTGGGGTCCTGCACACATTCCATGATGTCCTGCACACTCCCATTAGTGTCCTGCACATATTTCACGACGTCCTGCACTCCCATTACTGTCCTGCACACATTTCACGACGTCCTGCACACTCCTACTGGGGTCCTGCACACATTTTACGACGTCCTGCACACCCCTATTGGGGTCCTGTACACATTCCATGATGTCCTGCACACTCCCATTAGTGTCCTGCACATATTTCACGACGTCCTGCACACATTTTACGACGTCCTGCACACCCCTACTGGGGTCCTGCACATGTTGCATGATTTCCTGCACACTCCTATTAGGGTCCTGCACACATTTCACGACGTAATGCTCACTCCTACTGGGGTCCTGCACACATTCCATTATGTCCTGTACACTCCTACTGAGGTCCTGCACACATTTCATTATGTCCTGTACACTCCTACTGAGGTCCTGCACATATTCTACGACGTAATTCACACTCCTATTGGGGTCCTGCACACACTCCATGATGTCCTGCACACATTTCATGATGTCCTGAACACTCCTACTGAGGTCCTGCACATATTCTACGACGTAATTCACACTCCTATTGGGGTCCTGCACACACTCCATGATGTCCTGCACACTCCCATTAGTGTCCTGCACACATTTCACGACGCCCTGCACACTCCTACTGAGGTCCTGCACATATTCTACGACGTAATGCACACTCCTATTGGGGTCTTGCACACACTCCATGATGTCCTGCACAATCCTGTTGGAGTTCTGCACACATTTCACGACGTAATGCACACTCCTACTGGGGTCCTGCCCACATTTCACGACGTGCTGCACGCTCCTACTGGGGTCCTGTACACATTCCATGATGTCCTGCACACTCCCATTAGTGTCCTGCACATATTTCACGACGTCCTGCGCACTCCCATTAGTGTCCTGCACACATTTCACGACGTCCTGCACACTCCTACTGGGGTCCTGCACACATTTCACGACGTCCTGCACACTCCTTCTGGGGTCCTGTACACATTCCATGATGTCCTGCACACTCCCATTAGTGTCCTGCACACATTTCACGACGTAATGCACACTCCTATTGGGGTCCTGCACACACTCCATGATGTCCTGCACACATTTCAGGACGTCCTGCTCACTCCTACTGGGGTCCTGCACACATTCTATGATGTCCTGCACCCATTTCATGATGTCCTGAACACTCCTACTGAGGTCCTGCACATATTCTACGACGTAATGCACACTCCTACTGGGGTCCTGCACACATTTCACGACGTCCTGCACACTCCTACTGGGGTCCTGTACACATTCCATGATGTCCTGCACACTCCCATTAGTGTCCTGCACACATTTCACGACGTCCTGCACACTCCTTCCGGGATCCTGCACACATTTCACGACGTCCTGCTCACTCCTACTGGGGTCCTGCACATGTTGCATGATTTCCTGCACACTCCTATTAGGGTCCTGCACACATTTCACGACGTAATGCACACTCCTACTGGGGTTCTGCATACATTTCATTATGTCCTGCACACTCCCATTAGTGTCCTGCACATATTTCACGACGTCCTGCGCACTCCCATTACTGTCCTGCACACATTTCACGACGTCCTGCACACTCCTACTGGGGTCCTGCACACATTTCACGACGTCCTGCACACTCCTTCTGGGGTCCTGTACACATTCCATGATGTCCTGCACACTCCCATTAGTGTCCTGCACATATTTCACGACGTCCTGCACACATTTTACGACGTCCTGCACACTCCTACTGGGGTCCTGCACATGTTGCATGATTTCCTGCACACTCCTATTAGGGTCCTGCACGCATTTCACGACGTCCTGCACACTCCTACTGGGGTCCTGCGTACATTTCACGACTTCCTGCACTTTCCTACTGGGTCCTGCACAGTTTCCATGATGTCGTGCACAATCCTATTGGGGGTTCTGCACACATTTCACGACGTAATGCTCACTCCTACTGGGGCCCTGCACACATTCCATTATGTCCTGTACACTCCTACTGAGGTCCTGCACACATTTCATTATGTCCTGTACACTCCTACTGAGGTGCTGCACATATTCTACGACGTAATTCACACTCCTATTGGGGTCCTGCACACACTCCATGATGTCCTGCACACATTTCATGATGTCCTGAACACTCCTACTGAGGTCCTGCACATATTCTACGACGTAATTCACACTCCTATTGGGGTCCTGCACACACTCCATGATGTCCTGCACACTCCCATTAGTGTCCTGCACACATTTCACGACGCCCTGCACACTCCTACTGAGGTCCTGCACATATTCTACGAAGTAATGCACACTCCTATTGGGGTCTTGCACACACTCCATGATGTCCTGCACAATCCTGTTGGAGTTCTGCACACATTTCACGACGTAATGCACACTCCTACTGGGGTCCTGCCCACATTTCACGACGTGCTGCACGCTCCTACTGGGGTCCTGTACACATTCCATGATGTCCTGCACACTCCCATTAGTGTCCTGCACATATTTCACGACGTCCTGCGCACTCCCATTAGTGTCCTGCACACATTTCACGACGTCCTGCACACTCCTACTGGGGTCCTGCACACATTTCACGACGTCCTGCACACTCCTTCTGGGGTCCTGCACACATTCCATGATGTCCTGTACACTCCTATTAGTGTCCTGCACATATTTCACGACGGCCTGCACACATTTTACGACGTCCTGCACACTCCTATTAGTGTCCTGCACACATTTCAGGACGTCCTGCTCACTCCTACTGGGGTCCTGCACACATTCTATGATGTCCTGCACCCATTTCATGATGTCCTGAACACTCCTACTGAGGTCCTGCACATATTCTACGACGTAATGCACACTCCTACTGGGGTCCTGCACACATTTCACGACGTCCTGCACACTCCTACTGGGGTCCTGTACACATTCCATGATGTCCTGCACACTCCCATTAGTGTCCTGCACATATTTCACGACGTCCTGCGCACTCCCATTAGTGTCCTGCACACATTTCACGACGTCCTGCACACTCCTACTGGGGTCCTGCACACATTTCACGACGTCCTGCACACTCCTTCTGGGGTCCTGTACACATTCCATGATGTCCTGCACACTCCCATTAGTGTCCTGCACATATTTCACGACGTCCTGCACACATTTTACGACGTCCTGCACACTCCTACTGGGGTCCTGCACATGTTGCATGATTTCCTGCACACTCCTATTAGGGTCCTGCACGCATTTCACGACGTCCTGCACACTCCTACTGGGGTCCTGCGTACATTTCACGACTTCCTGCACTTTCCTACTGGGTCCTGCACAGTTTCCATGATGTCGTGCACAATCCTATTGGGGTTCTGCACACATTTCACGACGTAATGCTCACTCCTACTGGGGTCCTGCACACATTCCATTATGTCCTGTACACTCCTACTGAGGTCCTGCACACATTTCATTATGTCCTGTACACTCCTACTGAGGTCCTGCACATATTCTACGACGTAATTCACACTCCTATTGGGGTCCTGCACACACTCCATGATGTCCTGCACACATTTCATGATGTCCTGAACACTCCTACTGAGGTCCTGCACATATTCTACGACGTAATTCACACTCCTATTGGGGTCCTGCACACACTCCATGATGTCCTGCACACTCCCATTAGTGTCCTGCACACATTTCACGACGCCCTGCACACTCCTACTGAGGTCCTGCACATATTCTACGACGTAATGCACACTCCTATTGGGGTCTTGCACACACTCCATGATGTCCTGCACAATCCTGTTGGAGTTCTGCACACATTTCACGACGTAATGCACACTCCTACTGGGGTCCTGCCCACATTTCACGACGTGCTGCACGCTCCTACTGGGGTCCTGTACACATTCCATGATGTCCTGCACACTCCCATTAGTGTCCTGCACATATTTCACGACGTCCTGCACACTCCTACTGGGGTCCTGCACACATTTCACGACGTCCTGCACATTCCTTCTGGGGTCCTGCACATGTTACATGATTTCCTGCACACTCCTATTAGGGTCCTGCACAAATTTCACGACGTAATGCTCACTCCTACTGGGGTCCTGCACACATTCCATTATGTCCTGCACACTCCCATTAGTGTCCTGCACACATTTCACGACGTCCTGCACACTCCTACTGGGGTCCTGTACACATTCCATGATGTCCTGCACACTCCCATTAGTGTCCTGCACACATTTAACGACGCCCTGCAAACTCCTACTGGGGTCCTGCGTGCATTTCACGACTTCCTGCACTTTCCTACTGGGGTCCTGCACAGTTTCCATGATGTCGTACACAATCCCATTAGTGTCCTGCACATATTTCACGACGTCCTGCACACTCCTACTGGGGTCCTGCACACATTTCACGACGTCCTGCACATTCCTTCTGGGGTCCTGCACATGTTACATGATTTCCTGCACACTCCTACTGAGGTCCTGCACATATTCTACGACGTAATTCACACTCCTATTGGGGTCCTGCACGCACTCCATGATGTCCTGCACACTCCTATTAGTGTCCTGCACACATTTCATGATGTCCCGAACACTCCTACTGAGGTCCTGCACATATTCTACGACGTAATGCACACTCCTATTGGGGTCTTGCACCCACTCCATGATGTCCTGCACAATCCTGTTGGAGTTCTGCACACATTTCACGACGTAATGCACACTCCTACTGGGGTCCTGCCCACATTTCACGACGTGCTGGACGCTTCTACTGGGGTCCTGTACACATTCCATGATGTCCTGCACACTCCCATTAGTGTCCTGCACATATTTCACGACGTCCTGCGCACTCCCATTAGTGTCCTGCACACATTTCACGACGTCCTGCACACTCCTACTGGGGTCCTGCACACATTTCACGACGTCCTGCACATTCCTTCTGGGGTCCTGTACACATTCCATGATGTCCTGCACACTCCCATTAGTGTCCTGCACATATTTCACGACGTCCTGCACACATTTTACGACGTCCTGCACACTCCTACTGGGGTCCTGCACATGTTGCATGATTTCCTGCACACTCCTATTAGGGTCCTGCACGCATTTCACGACGTCCTGCACACTCCTACTGGGGTCCTGCGTACATTTCACGACTTCCTGCACTTTCCTACTGGGTCCTGCACAGTTCCCATGATGTCCTGCACAATCCTGTTAGAGTTCTGCACACATTTCACGACGTAATGCACACTCCTACTGGGGTCCTGCACACATTCCATTATGTCCTGTACACTCCTACTGAGGTCCTGCACACATTTCATTATGTCCTGTACACTCCTACTGAGGTCCTGCACATATTCTACGACGTAATTCACACTCCTATTGGGGTCCTGCACACACTCCATGATGTCCTGCACACATTTCATGATGTCCTGAACACTCCTACTGAGGTCCTGCACATATTCTACGACGTAATTCACACTCCTATTGGGGTCCTGCACACACTCCATGATGTCCTGCACACTCCCATTAGTGTCCTGCACACATTTCACGACGCCCTGCACACTCCTACTGAGGTCCTGCACATATTCTACGACGTAATGCACACTCCTATTGGGGTCTTGCACACACTCCATGATGTCCTGCACAATCCTGTTGGAGTTCTGCACACATTTCACGACGTAATGCACACTCCTACTGGGGTCCTGCCCACATTTCACGACGTGCTGCACGCTCCTACTGGGGTCCTGTACACATTCCATGATGTCCTGCACACTCCCATTAGTGTCCTGCACATATTTCACGACGTCCTGCGCACTCCCATTAGTGTCCTGCACACATTTCACGACGTCCTGCACACTCCTACTGGGGTCCTGCACACATTTCACGACGTCCTGCACACTCCTTCTGGGGTCCTGTACACATTCCATGATGTCCTGGACACTCCCATTAGTGTCCTGCACATATTTCACGACGTCCTGCACACTCCTACTTGGGTCCTGCCCACATTTCACGACGTCCTGCACGCTCCTACTGGGGTCCTGTACACATTCCATGATGTCCTGCACACTCCCATTAGTGTCCTGCACATATTTCACGACGTCCTGCACACTCCTACTGGGGTCCTGCACACATTTCACGACGTCCTGCACATTCCTTCTGGGGTCCTGTACACATTCCATGATGTCCTGCACAATCCTGTTGGAGTTCTGCACACATTTCACGACGTAATGCACATTCCTACTGGGGTCCTGCACACATTCCATGATGTCCTGCACACTCCCATTAGTGTCCTGCACACATTTCACGACGCCCTGCACACTCCTACTGAGGTCCTGCACATATTCTACGACGTAATGTACACTCCTATTGGGGTCTTGCACACACTACATGATGTCCTGCACAATCCTGTTGGAGTTCTGCACACATTTCACGACGTAATGCACATTCCTACTGGGGTCCTGCCCACATTTCACGACGTCCTGCACGCTCCTACTGGGGTCCTGTACACATTCCATGATGTCCTGCACACTCCCATTAGTGTCCTGCACACATTTCACGACGTCCTGCACACTCCTACTAGGGTCCTGCACACATCTTGGCACATCCTGCAAACTCCAACTGGGGTCGTGCACACATTTTACGACGTCCTGCACATTCCTCATGGGGTCCTGCACACATTTCATGACGTCCTCCACACTCCCATTAGTGTCCTGCACACATTTCACGACGTCCTGCACACTCCTACTGGGGTCCTGCACACATTTCATTATGTCCTGCACACTCCTATTAGTGTCCTGCACACATTTCACGACGTCCTGCACACTCCTACTGGGGTCCTGCACACATTTCATGATGTCCTGCACACATTTCATGATGTCCTGCACATCCCTACTGCGGTCCTGCACACATTTCACGACGTAATGCACACTCCTACTGGGGTCCTGCACACATTCCATGATGTCCTGCACACTCCCATTAGTGTCCTGCACACATTTCACGACGTCCTGCACACTCCTACTGGGGTCCTGCACACATTTCACGACGTCCTGCACAGTACTACTGGGGTCCTGCACACTTTCCATGATGTCCTGCACACTCCCATTAGTGTCCTGCACACATTTCACGACGTCCTGCACACTCCTACTGGGGTCCTGCACACATTTCACGACGTCCTGCACACTCCTACTGGGGTCCTGCACACATTCCATGATGTCCTGCACACTCCCATTAGTGTCCTGCACACATTTCGCGACGCCCTACACACTCCTACTGTGGTCCTGCACTCATTTCATGAGTTCCTGCACACTCCTACTGGGGTCCTGCACATATCCCATGATGTTCTGCACACTCCTTCTGCAGTCCTGCACACATTTCATGATGTCCTGGACACTATTACTGGGGTCCTGCATACATTCTACGACGTAATGCACACTCCTATTGGGGTCCTGCACACACTCCATGATGTCCTGCACACTCCCATTAGTGTCCTGCACACAATTCACGACATCCTGCACACTCCTACCGAGGTTCTGAACACATTTCACGGCGCCCTGCACACTCCTTTTGGGGTCTTGCACACACTACATGATGTCCTGCACAATCCTGTTGGAGTTCTGCACACATTTCACGACGTAATGCACATTCCTACTGGGGTCCTGCACACATCTCACGACGTCCTGCACACTCCTACTGGGGTCCTGTACACATTCCATGATGTCCTGCACACTCCCATTAGTGTCCTGCACACATTTCACGACGTCTTGCACACTCCTACTGAGGTCCTGCACACATTTCACGACGTCCTGCACACTCCTACTAGGGTCCTGCACACATTCCATGATGTCCTGCACACTCCATTAGTGTCCTGCACACATTTCACGATGTCCTGCACACTCCTACTGAGGTCCTGCACATATTCTACGACGTAATGCACACTCCTATTGGGGTCCTGCACACACTCCATGATGTCCTGCACACTCCTGCATGATGTCCTGCACACATTTCACGACGTAATGCACACTCCTACTGGGGTCCTGCATACATTTCATTATGTCCTATACACTCCTATTAGTGTCCTGCACACATTCCATGATGTCCTGCACACTCCCATTAGTGTCCTGCACATATTTCACGACGTCCTGCGCACTCCCATTACTGTCCTGCACACATTTCACGACGTCCTGCACACTCCTACTGGGGTCCTGCACTCATTTCACGACGTCCTGCACACTCCTTCTGGGGTCCTGTACACATTCCATGATGTCCTGCACACTCCCATTAGTGTCCTGCACATATTTCACGACGTCCTGCACACATTTTACGACGTCCTGCACACTCCTACTGGGGTCCTGCACATGTTGCATGATTTCCTGCACACTCCTATTAGGGTCCTGCACGCATTTCACGACGTCCTGCACACTCCTACTGGGGTCCTGCGTACATTTCACGACTTCCTGCACTTTCCTACTGGGTTCTGCACAGTTTCCATGATGTCGTGCACAATCCTATTAGGGGTTCTGCACACATTTCACGACGTAATGCTCACTCCTACTGGGGTCCTGCACACATTCCATTATGTCCTGTACACTCCTACTGAGGTCCTGCACACATTTCATTATGTCCTGTACACTCCTACTGAGGTCCTGCACATATTCTACGACGTAATTCACACTCCTATTGGGGTCCTGCACACACTCCATGATGTCCTGCACACATTTCATGATGTCCTGAACACTCCTACTGAGGTCCTGCACATATTCTACGACGTAATTCACACTCCTATTGGGGTCCTGCACACACTCCATGATGTCCTGCACACTCCCATTAGTGTCCTGCACACATTTCACGACGCCCTGCACACTCCTACTGAGGTCCTGCACATATTCTACGACGTAATGCACACTCCTATTGGGGTCTTGCACACACTCCATGATGTCCTGCACAATCCTGTTGGAGTTCTGCACACATTTCACGACGTAATGCACATTCCTACTGGGGTCCTGCCCACATTTCACGACGTGCTGCACGCTCCTACTGGGGTCCTGTACACATTCCATGATGTCCTGCACACTCCCATTAGTGTCCTGCACACATTTCACGACGTCCTGCACACTCCTACTGGGGTCCTGCACACATTTCACGACGTCCTGCACACTCCTACTGGGGTCCTGCACACATTTCACGACGTCCTGCACACTCCTTCTGGGGTCCTGTACACATTCCATGATGTCCTGCACACTCCTATTAGGGTCCTGCACACATTTCACGACGTAATGCACACTCCTACTGTGGTCCTGCACACATTTCACGATGTCCTGCACACTCCTATTAGTGTCCTGCACACATTTCACGACGTCCTCCTCACTCCTATTGAGGTCCTGCACACATTTTATGATGTCCTGCACACTCCTACTGAGGTCCTGCACATATTCTACGACGTCATGCACACTCCTACTGAGGTCCTGCACACATTCCATGATGTCCTGCACACTCCCATTAGTGTCCTGCACACATTTCACGACGTCCTGCACACTCCTACTGGGGTCCTGCACACATTTCACGACGTCCTGCACACTCCTACTGGGGTCCTGCACACATTCCATGATGTCCTGCACACTCCCATTAGTGTCCTGCACACATTTCACGACGTCCTGCACACTCCTACTGGGGTCCTGCACATTCCATGATGTCCTGCACACTCCTATTAGTGTCCTGCACACATTTCACGACGTCCTGCTCACTCCTACTGGGCTCCTGCACATGTTGCATGATTTCCTGCACACTCCTATTAGGGTCCTGCACACATTTCACGACGTCCTGCACACTCTTACTGGGGTCCTGCCCACATTTCACGACGTCCTGCACACTCTTACTGGGGTCCTGCACACATTTCACGACGTCCTGCACATTCCTTCTGGGGTCCTGTACACATTCCATGATGTCCTGCACACTCCCATTAGTGTCCTGCACATATTTCACGACGTCCTGCACACATTTTACGACGTCCTGCACACTCCTACTGGGGTCCTGCACATGTTGCATGATTTCCTGCACACTCCTATTAGGGTCCTGCACGCATTTCACGACGTCCTGCACACTCCTACTGGGGTCCTGCGTACATTTCACGACTTCCTGCACTTTCCTACTGGGTCCTGCACAGTTTCCATGATGTCGTGCACAATCCTATTAGGGTCCTGCACGCATTTCACGACGTCCTGCACACTCCTACTGGGGTCCGGCACACATTCCATTATGTCCTGTACACTCCTACTGAGGTCCTGCACACATTTCATTATGTCCTGTACACTCCTACTGAGGTCCTGCACATATTCTACGACGTAATTCACACTCCTATTGGGGTCCTGCACACACTCCATGATGTCCTGCACACATTTCATGATGTCCTGAACACTCCTACTGAGGTCCTGCACATATTCTACGACGTAATTCACACTCCTATTGGGGTCCTGCACACACTCCATGATGTCCTGCACACTCCCATTAGTGTCCTGCACACATTTCACGACGCCCTGCACACTCCTACTGAGGTCCTGCACATATTCTACGACGTAGTTCACACTCCTATTGGGGTCCTGCACACACTCCATGATGTCCTGCACAATCCTGTTGGAGTTCTGCACACATTTCACGACGTAATGCACACTCCTACTGGGGTCCTGCCCACATTTCACGACGTGCTGCACGCTCCTACTGGGGTCCTGTACACATTCCATGATGTCCTCCACACTCCCATTAGTGTCCTGCACACATTTCACGACGTCCTGCACACTCCTACTGGGGTCCTGCACACATTTCACGACGTCCTGCACACTCCTTCTGGGGTCCTGTACACATTTCACGACGTCCTGCACACTCCTACTGGGGTCCTGCACACATTTCACGACGTCCTGCACACTCCTTCTGGGGTCCTGTACACATTTCACGACGTCCTCCTCACTCCTATTGAGGTCCTGCATACATTTCATTATGTCCTGTACACTCCTATTAGTGTCCTGCACACATTTCAGGACGTCCTGCTCACTCCTACTGGGGTCCTGCACACATTCTATGATGTCCTGCACCCATTTCATGATGTCCTGAACACTCCTACTGAGGTCCTGCACATATTCTACGACGTAATGCACACTCCTACTGGGGTCCTGTACACATTCCATGATGTCCTGCACACTCCCATTAGTGTCCTGCACACATTTCACGACGTCCTGCACACTCCTACTGGGGTCCTGCACACATTTCACGACGTCCTGCACACTCCTTCTGGGGTCCTGCACACATTCCATTATGTCCTGTACACTCCAACTGAGGTCCTGCACACATTTCACGACGTAATGCACACTCCTACTGGGGTCCTGCATACATTCCATTATGTCCTGCACACTCCCATTAGTGTCCTGCACACATTTCACGACGCCCTGCACACTCCTACTGGGGTCCTGTACACATTCCATGATGTCCTGCACACATTTCATGATGTCCTGAACACTCCTACTGAGGTCCTGCACATATTCTACGACGTAATGCACACTCCTATTGGGGTCCTGCACACACTCCATGATGTCCTGCACACTCCCATTAGTGTACTGCACACATTTCACGATGTCCTGCACACTCCTTCCGGGGTCCTGCACACATTTCACGACGTCCTGCTCGCTCCTACTGGGGTCCTTTACACATTCCATGATGTCCTGCACACTCCCATTAGTGTCCTGCACACATTTCACGACGTCCTGCACACTCCTACTGGGGTCCTGCACACATTTCACGACGTCCTGCACACTCCTACTGGGGTCCTGTACACATTCCATGATGTCCTGCACACTCCCATTAGTGTCCTGCACACATTTCACGACGTCCTGCACACTCCTTCCGGGGTCCTGCACACATTTCACGACGTCCTGCTCACTCCTACTGGGGTCCTGCACATGTTGCATGATTTCCTGCACACTCCTATTAGGGTCCTGCACACATTTCACGACGTAATGCACACTCCTACTGGGGTCCTGCATACATTTCATTATGTCCTGTACACTCCCATTAGTGTCCTGCACACATTTCACGACGTCCTGCACTCTCCTACTGGGGTCCTGCCCACATTTCACGACGTCCTGCACACTCCTACTGGGGTCCTGCCCACATTTCACGGCGTCCTGCACACTCCTACTGGGGTCCTGTACACATTTCACGACGTCCTGCACACTCTTACTGGGGTCCTGCACATGTTGCATGATTTCCTGCACACTCCTATTAGGTCCTGCACACATTTCACGACGTAATGCACACTCCTACTGGGGTCCTGCACACATTCCATGATGTCCTGCACACTCCCATTAGTGTCCTGCACATATTTCACGACGTCCTGCGCACTCCCATTACTGTCCTGCACACATTTCACGACGTCCTGCACACTCCTACTGGGGTCCTGCACACATTTCACGACGTCCTGCACACTCCTTCTGGGGTCCTGTACACATTCCATGATGTCCTGCACACTCCCATTAGTGTCCTGCACATATTTCACGACGTCCTGCACACATTTTACGACGTCCTGCACACTCCTACTGGGGTCCTGCACATGTTGCATGATTTCCTGCACACTCCTATTAAGGTCCTGCACGCATTTCACGACGTCCTGCACACTCCTACTGGGGTCCTGCGTACATTTCACGACTTCCTGCACTTTCCTACTGGGTCCTGCACAGTTTCCATGATGTCGTGCACAATCCTATTGGGGGTTCTGCACACATTTCACGACGTAATGCTCACTCCTACTGGGGTCCTGCACACATTCCATTATGTCCTGTACACTCCTACTGAGGTCCTGCACACATTTCATTATGTCCTGTACACTCCTACTGAGGTCCTGCACATATTCTACGACGTAATTCACACTCCTATTGGGGTCCTGCACACACTCCATGATGTCCTGCACACATTTCATGATGTCCTGAACACTCCTACTGAGGTCCTGCACATATTCTACGACGTAATTCACACTCCTATTGGGGTCCTGCACACACTCCATGATGTCCTGCACACTCCCATTAGTGTCCTGCACACATTTCACGACGCCCTGCACACTCCTACTGAGGTCCTGCACATATTCTACGACGTAATGCACACTCCTATTGGGGTCTTGCACACACTCCATGATGTCCTGCACAATCCTGTTGGAGTTCTGCATACACTTCACGACGTAATGCACATTCCTACTGGGGCCCTGCCCACATTTCACGACGTGCTGCACGCTCCTACTGGGGTCCTGTACACATTCCATGATGTCCTGCACACTCCCATTAGTGTCCTGCACACATTTCACGACGCCCTGCACACTCCTACTGAGGTCCTGCACATATTCTACGACGTAATGTACACTCCTATTGGGGTCTTGCACACACTACATGATGTCCTGCACAATCCTGTTGGAGTTCTGCACACATTTCACGACGTAATGCACATTCCTACTGGGGTCCTGCACACATCTCACGACGTCCTGCACACTCCTACTGGGGTCCTGTACACATTTCACGACGCCCTGCACACTCCTACTGGGGTCCTGCACCCATTTCATGATTTCCTGCACACTCCTATTAGGGTCCTGCACACATTTCACGACGTAATGCACACTCCTACTGGGGTCCTGCATACATTTCATTATGTCCTGCACACTCCCATTAGTGTCCTGCACACATTTCACGACGTCCTGCTCACTCCTACTGGGGTCCTGCACACATTCTATGATGTCCTGCACCCATTTCATGATGTCCTGAACACTCCTACTGAGGTCCTGCACATATTCTACGACGTAATGCACACTCCTATTGGGGTCCTGCACACACTCCATGATGTCCTGCACACTCCCATTAGTGTCCTGCACACATTTCACGACGTCCTGCACACTCCTACTGGGGTCCTGCACACATTTCACGACGTCCTGCACACTCCTACTGGGGTCCTGTACACATTCCATGATGTCCTGCACACTCCCATTAGTGTCCTGCACACATTTCACGACGTCCTGCACGCTCCTACTGGGGTCCTGTCCACATTTCACGACGTCCTGCTCACTCCTACTGGGGTCCTGCACATGTTGCATGATTTCCTGCACACTCCTATTAGGGTCCTGCACACATTTCACGACGTAATGCACACTCCTACTGGGGTCCTGCATACATTCCATTATGTCCTGTACACTCCTATTAGTGTCCTGCACACATTTCAGGACGTCCTGCTCACTCCTACTGGGGTCCTGCACACATTCTATGATGTCCTGCACCCATTTCATGATGTCCTGAACACTCCTACTGAGGTCCTGCACATATTCTACGACGTAATGCACACTCCTATTGGGGTCCTGCACACACTCCATGATGTCCTGCACACTCCCATTAGTGTCCTGCACACATTTCACGACGTCCTGCACACTCCTACTGGGGTCCTGCCCACATTTCACGACGTCCTGCACACTCCTACTGGGGTCCTGTACACATTCCATGATGTCCTGCACACTCACATTAGTGTCCTGCACACATTTCACGACGTCCTGCACACTCCTACTGGGGTCCTGCACACATTTCACGACGTCCTGCACACTCCTACTGGGGTCCTGTACACATTCCATGATGTCCTGCACACTCCCATTAGTGTCCTGCACACATTTCACGACGTTCTGCTCACTCCTACTGGGGTCCTGCACACATTCTATGATGTCCTGCACACTTTTACTGGGGTCCTGCACACATTTCATAATGTCCTGCACACTCCCATTAGTGTCCTGCACACATTTCACGACGTCCTGCACACTCCTTCTGGGGTCCTGTACACATTTCACGACGTAATGCACACTCCTACTGGGGTCCTGCATACATTTCATTATGTCCTGTACACTCCTATTAGTGTCCTGCACACATTTCAGGACGTCCTGCTCACTCCTACTGGGGTCCTGCACACATTCTATGATGTCCTGCACCCATTTCATGATGTCCTGAACACTCCTACTGAGGTCCTGCACATATTCTACGACGTAATGCACACTCCTACTGGGGTCCTGTACACATTCCATGATGTCCTGCACACTCCCATTAGTGTCCTGCACACATTTCACGACGTCCTGCACACTCCTACTGGGGTCCTGCCCACATTTCACGACGTCCTGCGCACTCTTACTGGGGTCCTGCACACATTTCACGACGTCCTGCTCACTCCTACTGGGCTCCTGCACATGTTGCATGATTTCCTGCACACTCCTATTAGGGTCCTGCACACATTTCACGACGTAATGCACACTCCTACTGGGGTCCTGCACACATTTCACGACGTCCTGCACACTCCCATTAGTGTCCTGCACATATTTCACGACGTCCTGCGCACTCCCATTACTGTCCTGCACACATTTCACGACGTCCTGCACACTCCTACTGGGGTCCTGCACACATTTCACGACGTCCTGCACACTCCTTCTGGGGTCCTGTACACATTCCATGATGTCCTGCACACTCCCATTAGTGTCCTGCACATATTTCACGACGTCCTGCACACATTTTACGACGTCCTGCACACTCCTACTGGGGTCCTGCACATGTTGCATGATTTCCTGCACACTCCTATTAGAGTCCTGCACGCATTTCACGACGTCCTGCACACTCCTACTGGGGTCCTGCGTACATTTCACGACTTCCTGCACTTTCCTACTGGGTCCTGCACAGTTTCCATGATGTCGTGCACAATCCTATTGGGGGTTCTGCACACATTTCACGACGTAATGCTCACTCCTACTGGGGTCCTGCACACATTCCATTATGTCCTGTACACTCCTACTGAGGTCCTGCACACATTTCATTATGTCCTGTACACTCCTACTGAGGTCCTGCACATATTCTACGACGTAATTCACACTCCTATTGGGGTCCTGCACACACTCCATGATGTCCTGCACAATCCTTTTGGAGTTCTGCACACATTTCACGACGTCCTGCACGCTCCTACTGGGGTCCTCCCCACTTTTCACTAGGCGCTGCACACTCCTACTGGGCTCCTGCACACACTCCATGATGTCCTGCACACTCCTGTTGGAGTTCTGCACACATTTCACGACGTACTCCACCCTCCTACTGGGCTCCTCCCCACATTTCACGACGTCCTGCACATTCCTTCTGGGGTCCTGCCCACATTTCACGACGTCCTGCACACTCCTACTGAGGTCCTGCACACATTCCATGATGTCCTGCACACCCCCATTAGTGTCCTGCACACATTTAACGACGCCCTGCACACTCCTACTGGGGTCCTGCACACACTTCACGACGTCCTGCACACTCCTACTGGGGTCCTGTACACATTCCATGATGTCCTGCACACTCCCATTAGTGTCCTGCACACATTCCATGACGTCTTGAACATCCTATTGGGGTCCTGCACACGTTTCACGACGTCCTGCCCACTCCTGCGGAGGTCCTTTACACATTTCATGACGTCCTGCACACTCCTACTGAGGTCCTGTACATGTTGCATGATGTCCTTCACACTCCCATTAGTGTCCTTCACACATTTCACGACGTCCTGCACACTCCTTCCGGGGTCCTGCACACATTCCATGATGTCCTGCACACTCCCATTAGTGTCCTGCACACATTTCACGACGTCCTGCTCACTCCTACTGGGGTCCTGCACACATTCTATGATGTCCTGCACCCATTTCATGATGTCCTGAACACTCCTACTGAGGTCCTGCACATATTCTACGACGTAACGCACACTCCTATTGGGGTCCTGCACACACTCCATGATGTCCTGCACACTCCCATTAGTGTACTGCACACATTTCACGACGTCCTGCACACTCCTACTGGGGTCCTGCACACATTTCACGACGTCCTGATTCCCATTCCTATGTCCTGCACCATTAGTGTCCTGCACACATTTCACGACGTCCTGCACACTCCTACTGGGGTCCTGCACACATTTCACGACGTAATGCACACTCCTACTGGGGTTCTGCATACATTTCATTATGTCCTGCACACTCCCATTAGTGTCTTGCACACATTTCACGACGTAATGCACACTCCTACTGGGGTCCTGCATACATTCCATTATGTCCTGTACACTCCTATTAGTGTCTTGCACACATTTCAGGACGTCCTGCTCACTCCTACTGGGGTTCCTGCACACGTTCTATGATGTCCTGCACCCATTTCATGATGTCCTGAACACTCCTACTGAGGTCCTGCACATATTCTACGACGTAATGCACACTCCTATTGGGGTCCTGCACACACTCCATGATGTCCTGCACACTCCCATTAGTGTCCTGCACACATTTCACGACGTCCTGCACACTCCTACTGGGGTCCTGCCCACATTTCACGACGTCCTGCACACTCCTACTGGGGTCCTGTACACATTCCATGATGTCCTGCACACTCCCATTAGTGTCCTGCACACATTTCACGACGTCCTGCACACTCCTACTGGGGTCCTGCACACATTTCACGACGTCCTGCACACTCCTACTGGGGTCCTGTACACATTCCATGATGTCCTGCACACTCCCATTAGTGTCCTGCACACATTTCACGACGTCCTGCACACTCCTTCCGGGGTCCTGCACACATTTCACGACGTCCTGCTCACTCCTACTGGGGTCCTGCACATGTTGCATGATTTCCTGCACACTCCTATTAGGGTCCTGCACACATTTCACGACGTAATGCACACTCCTACTGGGGTCCTGCATACATTTCATTATGTCCTGTACACTCCTATTAGTGTCCTGCACACATTTCAGGACGTCCTGCTCACTCCTACTGGGGTCCTGCACACATTCTATGATGTCCTGCACCCATTTCATGATGTCCTGAACACTCCTACTGAGGTCCTGCACATATTCTACGACGTAATGCACACTCCTATTGGGGTCCTGCACACACTCCATGATGTCCTGCACACTCCCATTAGTGTCCTGCACACATTTCACGACGTCCTGCACACTCCTACTGGGGTCCTGCACACATTTCACGACGTCCTGCACACTCCTACTGGGGTCCTGTACACATTCCATGATGTCCTGCACACTCCTACTGGGGTCCTGCACATGTTGCATGATTTCCTGCACACTCCTATTAGGGTCCTGCACACATTTCACGACGTAATTCACACTCCAACTGAGGTCCTGCACACATTTCATTATGTCCTGTACACTCCCATTAGTGTCCTGCACATATTTCACGACGTCCTGCGCACTCCCATTAGTGTCCTGCACACATTTCACGGCGTCCTGCACACTCCTACTGGGGTCCTGCACACATTTCACGACGTCCTGCACACTCCTTCTGGGGTCCTGTACACATTCCATGATGTCCTGCACACTCCCATTAGTGTCCTGCACATATTTCACGACGTCCTGCACACATTTTACGACGTCCTGCACACTCCTACTGGGGTCCTGCACATGTTGCATGATTTTCTGCACACTCCTATTAGAGTCCTGCACGCATTTCACGACGTCCTGCACACTCCTACTGGGGTCCTGCGTACATTTCACGACTTCCTGCACTTTCCTACTGGATCCTGCACAGTTTCCATGATGTCATGCACAATCCTATTGGGGGTTCTGCACACATTTCACGACGTAATGCTCACTCCTACTGGGGTCCTGCACACATTCCATTATGTCCTGTACACTCCAACTGAGGTCCTGCACACATTTCATTATGTCCTGTACACTCCTACTGAGGTCCTGCACATATTCTACGACGTAATTCACACTCCTATTGGGGTCCTGCACACACTCCATGATGTCCTGCACACATTTCATGATGTCCTGAACACTCCTACTGAGGTCCTGCACATATTCTACGACGTAATTCACACTCCTATTGGGGTCTTGCACACATTCCATGATGTCCTGCACACTCCTATTAGGGTCCTGCACACATTTCACGACGTAATGCACACTCCTACTGGGGTCCTGCCCACATTTCACGACGTGCTGCACGCTCCTACTGGGGTCCTGTACACACTCCATGATGTCCTGCACAATCCTGTTGGAGTTCTGCACACATTTCACGACGTAATGCACACTCCTACTGGGGTCCTGCCCACATTGCACGACGTCCTGCACGCTCCTACTGGGGTCCTGTACACATTTCACGACGTCCTGCTCACTCCTACTGGGGTCCTGCTTATGTTGCATGATTTCCTGCACACTCCTATTAGGGTCCTGCACACATTTCACGACGTAATGCACACTCCTACTGGGGTTCTGCATACATTTCATTATGTCCTGCACACTCCCATTAGTGTCTTGCACACATTTCAGGACGTCCTGCTCACTCCTACTGGGGTTCCTGCACACGTTCTATGATGTCCTGCACCCATTTCATGATGTCCTGAACACTCCTACTGAGGTCCTGCACATATTCTACGACGTAATGCACACTCCTATTGGGGTCCTGCACACACTCCGTGATGTCCTGCACACTCCCATTAGTGTACTGCACACATTTCACGACGTCCTGCACACTCCTACTGGGGTCCTGCCCACATTTCACGACGTCCTGCACACTCCTACTGGGGTCCTGTACACATTCCATGATGTCCTGCACACTCCCATTAGTGTCCTGCACACATTTCACGACGTCCTGCACACTCCTTCCGGGGTCCTGCACACATTTCACGACGTCCTGCTCACTCCTACTGGGGTCCTGCACATGTTGCATGATTTCCTGCACACTCCTATTAGGGTCCTGCACACATTTCACGACGTAATGCACACTCCTACTGGGGTCCTGCATACATTCCATTATGTCCTGTACACTCCTATTAGTGTCTTGCACACATTTCAGGACGTCCTGCTCACTCCTACTGGGGTCCTGCACACGTTCTATGATGTCCTGCACCCATTTCATGATGTCCTGAACACTCCTACTGAGGTCCTGCACATATTCTACGACGTAATGCACACTCCTATTGGGGTCCTGCACACACTCCGTGATGTCCTGCACACTCCCATTAGTGTACTGCACACATTTCACGACGTCCTGCACACTCCTACTGGGGTCATGCCCACATTTCACGACGTCCTGCACACTCCTTCTGGGGTCCTGTACACATTCCATGATGTCCTGCACACTCACATTAGTGTCCTGCACACATTTCACGACGTCCTGCACACCCCTACTGGGGTCCTGCACACATTTCACGACGTCCTGCACACTCCTACTGGGGTCCTGTACACATTCCATGATGTCCTGCACACTCCCATTAGTGTCCTGCACACATTTCACGACGTCCTGCACACTCCTTCCGGGATCCTGCACACATTTCACGACGTCCTGCTCACTCCTACCGGGGTCCTGCACATGTTGCATGATTTCCTGCACACTCCTGTTAGGGTCCTGCACACATTTCACGACGTAATGCACACTCCTACTGGGGTCCTGCATACATTTCATTATGTCCTGTACACTCCTATTAGTGTCCTGCACACATTTCAGGACGTCCTGCTCACTCCTACTGTGGTCCTGCACACATTCTATGATGTCCTGCACCCATTTCATGATGTCCTGAACACTCCTACTGAGGTCCTGCACATATTCTACGACGTAATGCACACTCCTATTGGGGTCCTGCACACACTCCATGATGTCCTGCACACTCCCATTAGTGTCCTGCACACATTTCACGACGTCCTGCACACTCCTACTGGGGTCCTGCCCACATTTCACGACGTCCTGCACACTCCTACTGGGGTCCTGTACACATTCCATGATGTCCTGCACACTCCCATTAGTGTCCTGCACATATTTCACGACGTCCTGCACGTCCTGACACATTTTCACGACGTCCTGCACACTCCTACTGGGCTCCTGCACATGTTGCATGATTTCCTGCACACTCCTATTAGGGTCCTGCACACATTTCACGACGTAATGCACACTCCTACTGGGGTCCTGCACATATTTCACGACGTCCTGCACACTCCTGCTGGGGTCCTGCACATGTTGCATGATTTCCTGCACACTCCTATTAGGGTCCTGCACGCATTTCACGACGTCCTGCACACTCCTACTGGGGTCCTGTACACATTCCATGATGTCCTGCACACTCCCATTAGTGTCCTGCACACATTTCACGACGCCCTGCACACTCCTACTGAGGTCCTGCACATATTCTACGACGTAATTCACACTCCTATTGGGGTCCTGCACACACTCCATGATGTCCTGCACACTCCCATTAGTGTCCTGCACACATTTCACGACGTCCTGCACACTCCTTGTGGGGTCCTGTACACATTTCACGACGTCCTGCTCACTCCTACTGGGGTCCTGCACATGTTGCATGATTTCCTGCACACTCCTATTAGGGTCCTGCACACATTTCACGACGTCCTGCACACTCCTACTGGGGTCCTGTACACATTCCATGATGTCCTGCACACTCCCATTAGTGTCCTGCACACATTTCACGACGTCCTGCACACTCCTTCCGGGATCCTGCACACATTTCACGACGTCCTGCTCACTCCTACTGGGGTCCTGCACATGTTGCATGATTTCCTGCACACTCCTATTAGGGTCCTGCACACATTTCACGACGTAATGCACACTCCTACTGGGGTCCTGCATACATTTCATTATGTCCTGTACACTCCTATTAGTGTCCTGCACACATTTCAGGACGTCCTGCTCACTCCTACTGTGGTCCTGCACACATTCTATGATGTCCTGCACCCATTTCATGATGTCCTGAACACTCCTACTGAGGTCCTGCACATATTCTACGACGTAATGCACACTCCTATTGGGGTCCTGCACACACTCCATGATGTCCTGCACACTCCCATTAGTGTCCTGCACACATTTCACGACGTCCTGCACACTCCTACTGGGGTCCTGCCCACATTTCACGACGTCCTGCACGCTCCTACTGGGGTCCTGTACACACTCCATGATGTCCTGCACAATCCTGTTGGAGTTCTGCACACATTTCACGACGTAATGCACACTCCTACTGGGGTCCTGCCCACATTGCACGACGTCCTGCACGCTCCTACTGGGGTCCTGTACACATTTCACGACGTCCTGCTCACTCCTACTGGGGTCCTGCACATGTTGCATGATTTCCTGCACACTCCTATTAGGGTCCTGCACACATTTCACGACGTAATGCACACTCCTACTGGGGTTCTGCATACATTTCATTATGTCCTGCACACTCCCATTAGTGTCTTGCACACATTTCTGGACGTCCTGCTCACTCCTACTGGGGTCCTGCACATATTCTACGACGTAATGCACACTCCTATTGGGGTCCTGCACACACTCCGTGATGTCCTGCACACTCCCATTAGTGTACTGCACACATTTCACGACGTCCTGCACACTCCTACTGGGGTCCTGCCCACATTTCACGACGTCCTGCTCACTCCTACTGGGGTCCTGCACATGTTGCATGATTTCCTGCACACTCCTATTAGGGTCCTGCACACATTTCACGACGTAATGCACACTCCTACTGGGGTTCTGCATACATTTCATTATGTCCTGCACACTCCCATTAGTGTCTTGCACACATTTCTGGACGTCCTGCTCACTCCTACTGGGGTCCTGCCCACATTTCACGACGTCCTGCACACTCCTACTGGGGTCCTGTACACATTCCATGATGTCCTGCACACTCACATTAGTGTCCTGCACACATTTCACGACGTCATGCACACTCCTACTGGGGTCCTGCACACATTTCACGACGTCCTGCACACTCCTACTGGGGTCCTGTACACATTCCATGATGTCCTGCACACTCCCATTAGTGTCCTGCACACATTTCACGACGTCCTGCACACTCCTACTGGGGTCCTGCCCACATTTCACGACGTCCTGCACACTCCTACTGGGGTCCTGTACACATTCCATGATGTCCTGCACACTCACATTAGTGTCCTGCACACATTTCACGACGTCATGCACACTCCTACTGGGGTCCTGCACACATTTCACGACGTCCTGCACACTCCTACTGGGGTCCTGTACACATTCCATGATGTCCTGCACACTCCCATTAGTGTCCTGCACACATTTCACGACGTCCTGCACACTCCTTCCGGGATCCTGCACACATTTCACGACGTCCTGCTCACTCCTACTGGGGTCCTGCACATGTTGCATGATTTCCTGCACACTCCTATTAGGGTCCTGCACACATTTCACGACGTAATGCACACTCCTACTGGGGTCCTGCATACATTTCATTATGTCCTGTACACTCCTATTAGTGTCCTGCACACATTTCAGGACGTCCTGCTCACTCCTACTGTGGTCCTGCACACATTCTATGATGTCCTGCACCCATTTCATGATGTCCTGAACACTCCTACTGAGGTCCTGCACATATTCTACGACGTAATGCACACTCCTATTGGGGTCCTGCACACACTCCATGATGTCCTGCACACTCCCATTAGTGTCCTGCACACATTTCACGACATCCTGCACACTCCTACTGGGGTCCTGCCCACATTTCACGACGTCCTGCACGCTCCTACTGGGGTCCTGTACACACTCCATGATGTCCTGCACAATCCTGTTGGAGTTCTGCACACATTTCACGACGTAATGCACACTCCTACTGGGGTCCTGCCCACATTGCACGACGTCCTGCACGCTCCTACTGGGGTCCTGCACATGTTGCATGATTTCCTGCACACTCCCATTAGGGTCCTGCACACATTTCACGACGTAATGCACACTCCTACTGGGGTTCTGCATACATTTCATTATGTCCTGCACACTCCCATTAGTGTCCTGCACATATTTCACGACGTCCTGCGCACTCCCATTACTGTCCTGCACACATTTCACGACGTCCTGCACACTCCTACTGGGGTCCTGCACACATTTCACGACGTCCTGCACACTCCTTCTGGGGTCCTGTACACATTCCATGATGTCCTGCACACTCCCATTAGTGTCCTGCACATATTTCACGACGTCCTGCACACATTTTACGACGTCCTGCACACTCCTACTGGGGTCCTGCACATGTTGCATGATTTCCTGCACACTCCTATTAGAGTCCTGCACGCATTTCACGACGTCCTGCACACTCCTACTGGGGTCCTGCGTACATTTCACGACTTCCTGCACTTTCCTACTGGGTCCTGCACAGTTTCCATGATGTCGTGCACAATCCTATTGGGGGTTCTGCACACATTTCACGACGTAATGCTCACTCCTACTGGGGTCCTGCACACATTCCATTATGTCCTGTACACTCCAACTGAGGTCCTGCACACATTTCATTATGTCCTGTACACTCCTACTGAGGTCCTGCACATATTCTACGACGTAATTCACACTCCTATTGGGGTCCTGCACACACTCCATGATGTCCTGCACACATTTCATGATGTCCTGAACACTCCTACTGAGGTCCTGCACATATTCTACGACGTAATTCACACTCCTATTGGGGTCCTGCACACACTCCATGATGTCCTGCACACTCCCATTAGTGTCCTGCACACATTTCACGACGCCCTGCACACTCCTACTGAGGTCCTGCACATATTCTACGAAGTAATGCACACTCCTATTGGGGTCTTGCACACACTCCATGATGTCCTGCACAATCCTTTTGGAGTTCTGCACACATTTCACGACGTAATGCACACTCCTACTGGGGTCCTGCCCACATTTCACGACGTGCTGCACGCTCCTACTGGGGTCCTGTACACATTCCATGATGTCCTGCACACTCCCATTAGTGTCCTGCACATATTTCACGACGTCCTGCGCACTCCCATTAGTGTCCTGCACACATTTCACGACGTCCTGCACACTCCTACTGGGGTCCTGCACACATTTCACGACGCCCTGCACACTCCTTCTAGGGTCCTGTACACATTCCATGATGTCCTGGACACTCCCATTAGTGTCCTGCACATATTTCACGACGTCCTGCACACTCCTACTGGGGTCCTGCACACATTTCACGACGTCCTGCACACTCCTACTGGGGTCCTGTACACATTTCATTATGTCCTGCACACTCCCATTAGTGTCCTGCACATATTTCCCGACGTCCTGCGCACTCCCATTACTGTCCTGCACACATTTCACGACGTCCTGCACACTCCTACTGGGGTCCTGCACACATTTCACGACGTCCTGCACACTCCTTCTGGGGTCCTGTACACATTCCATGATGTCCTGCACACTCCCATTAGTGTCCTTCACATATTTCACGACGTAATGCACACTCCTACTGGGGTCCTGCCCACATTGCACGACGTCCTGCACGCTCCTACTGGGGTCCTGTACACATTTCACGACGTCCTGCTCACTCCTACTGGGGTCCTGCACATGTTGCATGATTTCCTGCACACTCCTATTAGGGTCCTGCACACATTTCACGACGTAATGCACACTCCTACTGGGGTTCTGCATACATTTCATTATGTCCTGCACACTCCCATTAGTGTCCTGCACATATTTCACGACGTCCTGCACACATTTTACGACGTCCTGCACACTCCTACTGGGGTCCTGCACATGTTGCATGATTTCCTGCACACTCCTATTAGGGTCCTGCACGCATTTCACGACGTCCTGCACACTCCTACTGGGGTCCTGCGTACATTTCACGACTTCCTGCACTTTCCTACTGGGTCCTGCACAGTTTCCATGATGTCCTGCACAATCCTTTTGGAGTTCTGCACACATTTCACGACGTAATGCACACTCCTACTGGGGTCCTGCCCACATTTCACGACGTGCTGCACGCTCCTACTGGGGTCCTGTACACATTCCATGATGTCCTGCACACTCCCATTAGTGTCCTGCACATATTACACGACGTAATTCACACTCCTATTGGGGTCCTGCACACACTCCATGATGTCCTGCACACATTTCATGATGTCCTGAACACTCCTACTGAGGTCCTGCACATAATCTACGACGTAATTCACACTCCTATTGGGGTCCTGCACACACTCCATGATGTCCTGCACACTCCCATTAGTGTCCTGCACACATTTCACGACGCCCTGCACACTCCTACTGAGGTCCTGCACATATTCTACGAAGTAATGCACACTCCTATTGGGGTCTTGCACACACTCCATGATGTCCTGCACAATCCTTTTGGAGTTCTGCACACATTTCACGACGTAATGCACACTCCTACTGGGGTCCTGCCCACATTTCACGACGTGCTGCACGCTCCTACTGGGGTCCTGTACACATTCCATGATGTCCTGCACACTCCCATTAGTGTCCTGCACATATTTCACGACGTCCTGCGCTCTCCCATTAGTGTCCTGCACACATTTCACGACGTCCTGCACACTCCTACTGGGGTCCTGCACACATTTCACGACGTCCTGCACACTCCTTCTGGGGTCCTGTACACATTCCATGATGTCCTGCACACTCCCATTAGTGTCCTGCACATATTTCACGACGTCCTGCACACATTTTACGACGTCCTGCACACTCCTACTGGGGTCCTGCACATGTTGCATGATTTCCTGCACACTCCTATTAGAGTCCTGCACGCATTTCACGACGTCCTGCACACTCCTACTGGGGTCCTGCGTACATTTCACGACTTCCTGCACTTTCCTACTGGGTCCTGCACAGTTTCCATGATGTCGTGCACAATCCTATTGGGGGTTCTGCACACATTTCACGACGTAATGCTCGGGGGTGTGTATACAAGTCTGTTGGTACCTGCTCGTTGGTGCCCCTGCTTCTACTGAACCCAGCAGACGTTTGAGTGTACACAGGGAACGTTCGAGCGATATAGCGTGCACAACTATATCGCGAAAGTATCCCGCACATTGCATAAAGGTGTCGCCGTCCGGCACACTAAGGCCTCTGGTCCATAACACCTTAGGATCCGTACCTAGGGAGTCATGGAGTCTTTGGCCACAAGCCACAATTTCGCCACCCTGAACTGTCGATCGCTGTCGAGTGATATCCAAAAACTGCGCTATCCAGACTTCTGAGCTATTTCCATGCACCGTTTGCTGCTTTGCAGGAAACCCGCCTCAAGGATAGACCCGTCATCAGCGTCGGAGAGTACACCATCTACTGCGGTAACGCTGACGATAGGAGAGTGGGAGGCTGTGCAATAGCTGTAAGGAAGGATTTCAATGGTATGGTCAAGGAGTTCGGCTCAACGTCGTGTCGGAATGCATTCGTACGACTGCGGGATCACAGAGGATTCAATCTGTGGATAGTGAGTGCTCATGCGCCCACTGAAACCGCCGAAGACAATTCGAAGGATGCGTTTTATGAGGAACTCAATACGTTGCTGGCCAGGATACCTTGTCAACATGCTGTTGTCGTGGGGATTGACGCAAATGCGAAGATGGGACTTGATCAGGAACTGAAGTACTCGGTAAATGGTTCTACCCAGTGGAGCAAACATCGGACAATGGCTACCGCCTTGTCGACTTTTGTGAACGCAGTGGTCTGATTATTGCATCGACATTCAAGAGGAATCATCGCCGCCATCAGCTTACGTGGCAGGGACCAACCCGGCTATCTCCAGAAGAGCAGCGGAAGCGGAAGATGACAACTTTGAAACAACAGCTTGACTATGTCCTAACGAGGAATATTCCAGTATCGGACATTCGAAGATCTAGAGCTGTGTGGGATGTCGCATTCGATTCGGATCACCGTCCTGTTCTGTTGAACTTCACTGCGAGGATTCATAAGAGGAAGCGAGGGGCTCAGCCTCTCCAGAGGATTGACATGACAAGTCTCAGAGATGAAGAGTGCAGAAGGAATTTCCGACAACGCGTTTCTATTCACATCGGAGTACGGACTAAGAAGAAACTTTGCGACGCGGATTCTTTTGTCAAGTGCATCCAGGACGCTTCGAAAGAGGCACTCCCGGTTGTACAGCCTAAGAAGAAGTTCGCCTACGTCTCAGAAGAAACAACATCTACCTACAACAGAGTATGTGCTCTCCGAACTGCAGGAAACTTCGTGGAGGAGAAGCGTCTGAGGAGGAAGTTGCGTCGGCAGCTTCAAAGTGACCGCGAACGAGTGGACGTGTAGAGCTAAGGAGTTCGAGAAGGCTTGGGAGGAGAAGAATCCGAAGAAAGCCTACACGTTGCTGCGACAGTATAGCGGGAAGATGAAGAGATGTTCTCCTGTCTTGAACACTACCAATGGAGTTGCAGTTGGTGATGCGACGCTGCCAATATGGAAGGATTACTTCCAGTTCACTACTGAATCGTCCAGCGCCATCAGTACCTGAGCTCCCGCATGTTCAGAGAGCACATTACGATGTCAGTGAGGAACCGCCGACTGAGTCTGAAGTTTTGGATTGTGTCCGGAAAATGAAGAATGGAAAGGCAGGTGGAGAGGACAACATCACAGCTGAAATGCTGGAAGCTCTTCCTCCGTCTGGGATTCGTGGAAATGACCAACACCATCCGTGCCATATGGATGAGCGAAAGGATACCCGATTCGTGGAGACATGCGATCATCGTACCTCTTCACAAGAAGCTATCCGTCACGGATCCTAAGAACTACAGAGGAATCTCTCTACTTCGTGTCATGTACAAGGTTTTAGAACGTATCATTCTCGAGCGACTTATCAAACATCGTGAAGGAACGACCAGAGATGAGCAAGCCGGTTTTCGACCTGGAAGATCGACCATCGACCAAGTGTTCGTCGTGAGAAGAAGTAATTGAATCGTGGCAGCGGTTTTCGGAAGCCATTACAGCTTGCTTTTTTGGACTTTGAAGGCCGCGTTCGACTCTCCTCATCGTGATCGATTGCTCAATGCTCTGCGAGTAGATGGAGTGCGGGAAAAGTATGTTCGGTTAAACGAGGACATGAACAAAGGAGCAACAGCAGCAGTTCGTACACCTGTCGGGTTTACGTCAGCTTCCGAGGTGAAAACAGGAGTAAGGCAAGGAGCCGTTGCAGGACCTTTTTTTCCAACTTCGCCGTTGATGACATCATGCGTAGAGTTGCAGAACAGTTTCCTGCGGATGTGATCCTAACACCATCAGGACGCTCCCTTGTCGACCTGGAGTACGCCGGCGACATTGTGTTATTCGCTGAAAACAACGCAAAACTGCAAAGGATTGTGAACCTCGTTTCGAAGTATGCCGCAGCCTATGGACTTCGTCTTCGTCCCGACAAATGCAAGCAGATGTGGGTCTCTCAGAGGCCTTCAACTGGAGCTTGTGTGGACGGACAACGTATCGAACTGGTGGACGATTTCTGTTATTTGGGCTGTTTGCTGAAGAACGATGGTAGTTATGCAGCGGATATTCGACAACGATGTGCGAAAGCTACGTCTGCATTCAATTCTCTAACCAAGTGTTTGTGGTCTACCACCATCGCGAAGGAAGTCAAGTTGCGCGTCTACCTATCCGCTATTCGCCCTATCATGATGTACGGATCGGAGACGTGGGCAGCACCGAAAACGCAGATGGAAAGGTTGGATTGCACGGAGAGGAAGCTTTTTAGGCGTTTGCTTGGATATTTCTGGCCGTGTGTATGCCATAACGAAGACCTTTACAAGGAAATCGACGCAGTACATCAACGCTTGACACGAGGGAGGTGCCAGCATCTCCTAACGCCATCTCAAGCAGCAATGGAAAGTCGACTTCGACTGCTCGGGCATATACTAAGAAGAACGCCGGATCGTCTCGTACAACACGCTTTAAAAATGCTTCCAAATCCTGTCTGGAAACGGCCACCTGGGCGTAGGCGAAAGTTCTGGACGGATGTGGTTAAAGAGGATTTGAAGTCACTCGGCATCGAAAGACAGTTCAGGCGCGATGTTTCGTTTCGCAGGAAATGGAATAGTGACAGCTGGATGGAATGTGTTCAAATTGTGGCTGAAGACCGTGAAAAATGGACACGGCTGACTACTAGGACGGCACACCTCGGTGAAGATGCGGAATGACCGCGTCAGGCGAAAGCCAACCGATTAAGTAAGTAAGTCAAAAAATGCTCACTCCTACTGGGGTCCTGCACACATTCCATTATGTCCTGTACACTCCAACTGAGGTCCTGCACACATTTCATTATGTCCTCTACACTCCTACTGAGGTCCTGCACATATTCTACGACGTAATTCACACTCCTATTGGGGTCCTGCACACACTCCATGATGTCCTGCACACATTTCATGATGTCCTGAACACTCCTACTGAGGTCCTGCACATATTCTACGACGTAATTCACACTCCTATTGGGGTCCTGCACACACTCCATGATGTCCTGCACACTCCCATTAGTGTCCTGCACACATTTCACGACGCTCTGCACACTCCTACTGAGGTCCTGCACATATTCTACGACGTAATGCACACTCCTATTGGGGTCTTGCACACACTCCATGATGTTCTGCACAATCCTTTTGGAGTTCTGCACACATTTCACGACGTGCTGCACGCTCCTACTGGGGTCCTGTACACATTCCATGATGTCCTGCACACTCCCATTAGTGTCCTGCACATATTTCACGACGTCCCGCGCACTCCCATTAGTGTCCTGCACACATTTTACGACGTCCTGCACACTCCTACTGGGGTCCTGCACATGTTGCATGATTTCCTGCACACTCCTATTAGAGTCCTGCACGCATTTCACGACGTCCTGCACACTCCTACTGGGGTCCTGCGTACATTTCACGACTTCCTGCACTTTCCTACTGGGTCCTGCACAGTTTCCATGATGTCGTGCACAATCCTATTTGGGGGTTCTGCACACATTTCACGACGTAATGCTCACTCCTACTGGGGTCCTGCACACATTCCATTATGTCCTGTACACTCCAACTGAGGTCCTGCACACATTTCATTATGTCCTGTACACTCCTACTGAGGTCCTGCACATATTCTACGACGTAATTCACACTCCTATTGGGGTCCTGCACACACTCCATGATGTCCTGCACACATTTCATGATGTCCTGAACACTCCTACTGAGGTCCTGCACATATTCTACGACGTAATTCACACTCCTATTGGGGTCCTGCACACACTCCATGATGTCCTGCACACTCCCATTAGTGTCCTGCACACATTTCACGACGCCCTGCACACTCCTACTGAGGTCCTGCACATATTCTACGACGTAATGCACACTCCTATTGGGGTCTTGCAAACACTCCATGACGTCCTGCACAATCCTGTTAGAGTTCTGCACACATTTCACGACGTAATGCACACTCCTACTGGGGTCCTGCCCACATTTCACATGTGCTGGAACGCTCCTACTGGGGTCCTGTACACACTCCCATGATGTCCTGCACACTCCCATTAGTGTCCTGCACATATTTCACGACGTCCTGCGCACTCCCATTAGTGTCCTGCACACATTTCACGACGTCCTGCACACTCCTTCTGGGGACCTGTACACATTCCATGATGTCCTGCACACTCCTTCTGGGGTCCTGTACACATTCCATGATGTCCTGGACACTCCCATTAGTGCCCTGCACATATTTCACGACGTCCTGCACACTCCTACTGGGGTCCTGCACACATTTCACGACGTCCTGCACACTCCTACTGGGGCCCTGCACATGTTGCATGATTTCCTGCACACTCCCATTAGTGTCCTGCACATATTTCCCGACGTCCTGCGCACTCCCATTACTGTCCTGCACACATTTCACGACGTCCTGCACACTCCTACTGGGGTCCTGCACACATTTCACGACGTCCTGCACACTCCTTCTGGGGTCCTGTACAAATTTCACGACGTCCTGCTCACTCCTACTGGGGTCCTGCACATGTTGCATGATTTCCTGCACACTCCTATTAGGGTCCTGCACACATTTCACGACGTAATGCACACTCCTACTGGGGTTCTGCATACATTTCATTATGTCCTGCACACTCCCATTAGTGTCCTGCACATATTTCACGACGTCCTGCACACATTTTACGACGTCCTGCACACTCCTACTGGGGTCCTGCACATGTTGCATGATTTCCTGCACACTCCTATTAGGGTCCTGCACGCATTTCACGACGTCCTGCACACTCCTACTGGGGTCCTGCGTACATTTCACGACTTCCTGCACTTTCCTACTGGGTCCTGCACAGTTTCCATGATGTCCTGCACAATCCTTTTGGGGTTCTGCACACATTTCACGACGTAATGCACACTCCTACTGGGGTCCTGCCCACATTTCACGACGTGCTGCACGCTCCTACTGGGGTCCTGTACACATTCCATGATGTCCTGCACACTCCCATTAGTGTCCTGCACATATTTCACGACGTCCTGCGCACTCCCATTAGTGTCCTGCACACATTTCACGACGTCCTGCACACTCCTACTGGGGTCCTGCACACATTTCACGACGTCCTGCACACTCCTTCTGGGGTCCTGTACACATTCCATGATGTCCTGGACACTCCCATTAGTGTCCTGCACATATTTCACGACGTCCTGCACACTCCTACTGGGGTCCTGCACACATTTCACGACGTCCTGCACATTCCTTCTGGGGTCCTGCACATGTTACATGATTTCCTGCACACTCCTACTGAGGTCCTGCACATATTCTACGACGTAATTCACACTCCTATTGGGGTCCTGCACACACTCCATGATGTCCTGCACACTCCCATTAGTGTCCTGCACACATTTCACGACGCCCTGCACACTCCTACTGAGGTCCTGCACATATTCTACGAAGTAATGCACACTCCTATTGGGGTCTTGCACACACTCCATGATGTCCTGCACAATCCTGTTGGAGTTCTGCACACATTTCACGACGTAATGCACACTCCTACTGGGGTCCTGCCCACATTTCACGATGTGCTGCACGCTCCTACTGGGGTCCTGTACACACTCCATGATGTCCTGCACACTCCCATTAGTGTCCTGCACATATTTCACGACGTCCTGCGCACTCCCATTAGTGTCCTGCACACATTCCACGACGTCCTGCACACTCCTACTGGGGTCCTGCACACATTTCACGACGTCCTGCACACTCCTACTGGGGTCCTGTACACATTTCATTATGTCCTGCACACTCCCATTAGTGTCCTGCACATATTTCACGACGTCCTGCGCACTCCCATTACTGTCCTGCACACATTTCACGACGTCCTGCACACTCCTACTGGGGTCCTGCACACATTTTACGACGTCCTGCACACCCCTACTGGGGTCCTGTACACATTCCATGATGTCCTGCACACTCCCATTAGTGTCCTGCACATATTTCACGACGTCCTGCACACCCCTACTGGGGTCCTGCACACATTTCACGACGTCCTGCACACTCCTACTGGGGTCCTGCACACATTCCATGATGTCCTGCACACTCCTATTAGTGTCCTGCACATATTTCACGACGTCCTGCACACTCCTACTGGGGTCCTGCACACATTCCACGATGTCCTGCACACTCCTACTGGGGTCCTGCACACATTTCATGACGTCCTGCACTTTCCTACTGGGGTCCTGCACACATTCCATGCTGTGCTGCACACTCCCATTAGTGTCCTGCCCCCATTTCACGACGTAATGCTCACTCCTACTGGGGTCCTGCACACATTCCATTATGTCCGGTACACTCCTACTGAGGTCCTGCACACATTTCATTATGTCCTGTACACTCCTGCTGAGGTCCTGCACATATTCTACGACGTAATTCACACTCCTATTGGGGTCCTGCACACATTTCACGATGTGCTGCACGCTCCTACTGGGGTCCTGTACACACTCCATGATGTCCTGCACACTCCCATTAGTGTCCTGCACATATTTCACGACGTCCTGCGCACTCCCATTAGTGTCCTGCACACATTCCACGACGTCCTGCACACTCCTACTGGGGTCCTGCACACATTTCACGACGTCCTGCACACTCCTTCTGGGGTCCTGTACACATTCCATGATGTCCTGGACACTCCCATTAGTGTCCTGCACATGTTTCACGACGTCCTGCACACTCCTATTAGGGTCCTGCACGCATTTCACGACGTAATGCTCACTCCTACTGGGGTCCTGCACACATTCCATTATGTCCTGCACACTCCTACTGGGGTCCTGCGTACATTTCATGACTTCCTGCACTTTCCTACTGGGTCCTGCACAGTTTCCATGATGTCGTGCACAATCCTATTGGGGGTTCTGCACACATTTCACGACGTAATGCTCACTCCTACTGGGGTCCTGCACACATTCCATTATGTCCGGTACACTCCTACTGAGGTCCTGCACACATTTCATTATGTCCTGTACACTCCTGCTGAGGTCCTGCACATATTCTACGACGTAATTCACACTCCTATTGGGGTCCTGCACACACTCCATGATGTCCTGCACACATTTCATGATGTCCTGAACACTCCTACTGAGGTCCTGCACATATTCTACGACGTAATTCACACTCCTATTGGGGTCCTGCACACACTCCATGATGTCCTGCACACTCCCATTAGTGTCCTGCACACATTTCACGACGCCCTGCACACTCCTACTGAGGTCCTGCACATATTCTACGAAGTAATGCACACTCCTATTGGGGTCTTGCACACACTCCATGATGTCCTGCACAATCCTGTTGGAGTTCTGCACACATTTCACGACGTAATGCACACTCCTACTGGGGTCCTGCCCACATTTCACGACGTGCTGCACGCTCCTACTGGGGTCCTGTACACATTCCATGATGTCCTGCACACTCCCATTAGTGTCCTGCACATATTTCACGACGTCCTGCGCACTCCCATTAGTGTCCTGCACACATTTCACGACGTCCTGCACACTCCTACTGGGGTCCTGCACACATTTCACGACGTCCTGCACACTCCTTCTGGGGTCCTGTACACATTCCATGATGTCCTGGACACTCCTATTAGGGTCCTGCACACATTTCACGACGTAATGCACACTCCTACTGGGGTCCTGCATACATTTCATTATGTCCTGTACACTCCTATTAGTGTCCTGCACACATTTCAGGACGTCCTGCTCACTCCTACTGGGGTCCTGCACACATTCTATGATGTCCTGCACCCATTTCATGATGTCCTGAACACTCCTACTGAGGTCCTGCACATATTCTACGACGTAATGCACACTCCTACTGGGGTCCTGCACACATTTCACGACGTCCTGCACACTCCTACTGGGGTCCTGTACACATTCCATGATGTCCTGCACACTCCCATTAGTGTCCTGCACACATTTCACGACGTCCTGCACACTCCTTCCGGGATCCTGCACACATTTCACGACGTCCTGCTCACTCCTACTGGGGTCCTGCACATGTTGCATGATTTCCTGCACACTCCTATTAGGGTCCTGCACACATTTCACGACGTAATGCACACTCCTACTGGGGTTCTGCATACATTTCATTATGTCCTGCACACTCCCATTAGTGTCCTGCACATATTTCACGACATCCTGCGCACTCCCATTACTGTCCTGCACACATTTCACGACGTCCTGCACACTCCTACTGGGGTCCTGCACACATTTCACGACGTCCTGCACACTCCTTCTGGGGTCCTGTACACATTCCATGATGTCCTGCACACTCCCATTAGTGTCCTGCACATATTTCACGACGTCCTGCACACTCCTACTGGGGTCCTGCACACATTTCACGACGTCCTGCACACTCCCATTAGTGTCCTGCCCATATTTCCCGACGTCCTGCGCACTCCCATTAGTGTCCTGCACATATTTCACGACGTCCTGCACACTCCTAGTGGGGTCCTGCCCACATTTCACGACGTCCTGCACGCTCCTACTGGGGTCCTGCACACATTTCAGGACGTCCTGCTCACTCCTACTGGAGTCCTGCACATATTGCATGATTTCCTGCACACTCCTATTAGGGTGCTGCACACATTTCACGACGTAATGCACACTCCTACTGGGGTCCTGCATACATTCCATTAGGTCCTGTACACTCCTATTAGTGTCCTGCACATTTCACTGACGTCCTGCACACATTTTACGACGTCCTGCACACTCCTACTGGGGTCCTGCACATGTTGCATGATTTCCTGCACACTCCCATTAGTGTCCTGCACACATTTCACGACGTCCTGCACACTCCTACTGAGGTCCTGCACACATTTCACGACGTAATGCACACTCCTACTGGGGTCCTGCATACATTCCATTAGGTCCTGCACACTCCTATTAGTGTCCTGCACACATTTCAGGACGTCCTGCTCACTCCTACTGGGGTCCTGCCCACATTTCACGACGTCCTGCACGCTCCTACTGGGGTCCTGTACACATTCCATGATGTTTTGCACACTCCCATTAGTGTCCTGCACATATTTCACGACGTCCTGCGCACTCCCATTAGTGTCCTGCACACATTTCACGACGTCCTGCACACTCCTACTGGGGTCCTGCACACATTTCACGACGTCCTGCACATTCCTTCTGGGGTCCTGTACACATTCCATGATGTCCTGCACACTCCCATTAGTGTCCTGCACATATTTCACGACGTCCTGCACACTCCTACTGGGGTCCTGCACATGTTGCATGATTTCCTGCACACTCCTACTGAGGTCCTGCACATATTCTACGACGTAATTCACACTCCTATTGGGGTCCTGCACACACTCCATGATGTCCTGCACACTCCCATTAGTGTCCTGCACACATTTCACGATGTCCTGAACACTCCTACTGAGGTCCTGCACATATTCTACGACGTAGTTCACACTCCTATTGGGGTCCTGCACACACTCCATGATGTCCTGCACAATCCTGTTGGAGTTCTGCACACATTTCACGACGTAATGCACACTCCTACTGGGGTCCTGCCCACATTTCACGACGTGCTGCACGCTCCTACTGGGGTCCTGTACACATTCCATGATGTCCTGCACACTCCCATTAGTGTCCTGCACATATTTCACGACGTCCTGCGCACTCCCATTAGTGTCCTGCACACATTTCACGACGTCCTGCACACTCCTACTGGGGTCCTGCCCACATTTCACGACGTCCTGCACGCTCCTACTGGGGTCCTGTACACATTCCATGATGTCCTGCACACTCCCATTAGTGTCCTGCACATATTTCACGACGTCCTGCGCACTCCCATTAGTGTCCTGCACACATTTCACGACGTCCTGCACACTCCTACTGGGGTCCTGCACACATTTCACGACGTCCTGCACACTCCTACTGGGGTCTTGTACACATTCCATGATGTCCTGCACACTCCCATTAGTGTCCTGCACATTTTTCACGACGTCCTGCACACATTTTACGACGTCCTGCTCACTCCTACTGGGGTCCTGCACATGTTGCATGATTTCCTGCACACTCCTATTAGGGTCCTGCACACATTTCACGACGTAATGCACACTCCTACTGGGGTTCTGCATACATTCCATTATGTCCTGTACACTCCAACTGAGGTCCTGCACACATTTCATGACGTCCTGCACTTTCCTACTGGGGTCCTGCACAGTTTCCATGATGTCCTGCACAATCCTATTGGGGTTCTGCACACATTTCACGACGTAATGCACACTCCTACTGGGGTCCTGCACACATTCCATTATGTCCTGCACACTCCTACTGGGGTCCTGCACACATTTCATTATGTCCTGTACACTCCTGCTGAGTGTCCTGCACATATTCTACGACGTCCTGCACACTCCTATTAGGGTCCTGCACGCATTTCACGATGTGCTGCACGCTCCTACTGGGGTCCTGTACACACTCCATGATGTCCTGCACACTCCCATTAGTGTCCTGCACATATTTCACGACGTCCTGCGCACTCCCATTAGTGTCCTGCACACATTCCACGACGTCCTGCACACTCCTACTGGGGTCCTGCACACATTTCACGACGTCCTGCACACTCCTTCTGGGGTCCTGTACACATTCCATGATGTCCTGCACACTCCTACTGGGGTCCTGCACATGTTGCATGATTTCCTGCACACTCCTATTAGGGTCCTGCACGCATTTCACGACGTAATGCTCACTCCTACTGGGGTCCTGCACACATTCCATTATGTCCTGCACACTCCTACTGGGGTCCTGCGTACATTTCATGACTTCCTGCACTTTCCTACTGGGTCCTGCACAGTTTCCATGATGTCGTGCACAATCCTATTGGGGGTTCTGCACACATTTCACAACGTAATGCTCACTCCTACTGGGGTCCTGCACACATTCCATTATGTCCGGTACACTCCTACTGAGGTCCTGCACACATTTTACGACGTCCTGCACACTCCTACTGGGGTCCTGCACATATTCTACGACGTAATTCACACTCCTATTGGGGTCCTGCACACACTCCATGATGTCCTGCACACATTTCATGATGTCCTGAACACTCCTACTGAGGTCCTGCACATATTCTACGACGTAATTCACACTCCTATTGGGGTCCTGCACACACTCCATGATGTCCTGCACACTCCCATTAGTGTCCTGCACACATTTCACGACGCCCTGCACACTCCTACTGAGGTCCTGCACATATTCTACGACGTAATGCACACTCCTATTGGGGTCTTGCACACACTCCATGATGTCCTGCACAATCCTGTTGGAGTTCTGCACACATTTCACGACGTAATGCACACTCCTACTGGGGTCCTGCCCACATTTCACGACGTGCTGCACGCTCCTACTGGGGTCCTGTACACATTCCATGATGTCCTGCACACTCCCATTAGTGTCCTGCACATATTTCACGACGTCCTGCGCACTCCCATTAGTGTCCTGCACACATTTCACGACGTCCTGCACACTCCTACTGGGGTCCTGCACACATTTCACGACGTCCTGCACACTCCTTCTGGGGTCCTGTACACATTCCATGATGTCCTGCACACTCCCATTAGTGTCCTGCACACATTTCACGACGTAATGCCCACTCCTACTGGGGTCCTGCATACATTTCATTATGTCCTGTACACTCCTATTAGTGTCCTGCACACATTTCAGGACGTCCTGCTCACTCCTACTGGGGTCCTGCACACATTCTATGATGTCCTGCACCCATTTCATGATGTCCTGAACACTCCTACTGAGGTCCTGCACATATTCTACGACGTAATGCACACTCCTACTGGGGTCCTGCACACATTTCACGACGTCCTGCACACTCCTACTGGGGTCTTGTACACATTCCATGATGTCCTGCACACCCCATTAGTGTCCTGCACACATTTCACGACGTCCTGCACACTCCTTCCGGGATCCTGCACACATTTCACGACGTCCTGCTCACTCCTACTGGGGTCCTGCACATATTGCATGATTTCCTGCACACTCTATTAGGGTCCTGCACACATTTCACGACGTAATGCACACTCCTACTGGGGTTCTGCATACATTTCCATTATGTCCTGCACACTCCCATTAGTGTCCTGCACATATTTCACGACGTCCTGCGCACTCCCATTAGTGTCCTGCACACATTTCACGACGTCCTGCACACTCCTACTGGGGTCCTGCACACATTTCACGACGTCCTGCACATTCCTTCTGGGGTCCTGTACACATTCCATGATGTCCTGCACACTCCCATTAGTGTCCTGCACATATTTCACGACGGCCTGCACACATTTTACGACGTCCTGCACACTCCTACTGGGGTCCTGCACATGTTGCATGATTTCCTGCACACTCCTATTAGTGTCCTGCACGCATTTCACGACGTCCTGCACACTCCTACTGGGGTCCTGCGTACATTTCACGACTTCCTGCACACTTTCCTACTGGGGTCCTGCACAGTTTCCATGATGTCGTGCACAATCCATTAGTGTCCTGCACACATTTCACGACGTAATGCTCACTCCTACTGGGGTCCTGCACACATTCCATTATGTCCTGCACACTCCTACTGGGGTCCTGCACATGTTGCATGATTTCCTGCACACTCCTACTGAGGTCCTGCACATATTCTACGACGTAATTCACACTCCTATTGGGGTCCTGCACACACTCCATGATGTCCTGCACACATTTCATGATGTCCTGAACACTCCTACTGAGGTCCTGCACATATTCTACGACGTAATTCACACTCCTATTGGGGTCCTGCACACACTCCATGATGTCCTGCACACTCCCATTAGTGTCCTGCACACATTTCACGACGCCCTGCACACTCCTACTGAGGTCCTGCACATATTCTACGACGTAATGCACACTCCTATTGGGGTCTTGCACACACTCCATGATGTCCTGCACAATCCTGTTGGAGTTCTGCACACATTTCACGACGTAATGCACACTCCTACTGGGGTCCTGCCCACATTTCACGACGTGCTGCACGCTCCTACTGGGGTCCTGTACACATTCCATGATGTCCTGCACACTCCCATTAGTGTCCTGCACATATTTCACGACGTCCTGCGCACTCCCATTAGTGTCCTGCACACATTTCACGACGTCCTGCACACTCCTACTGGGGTCCTGCACACATTTCACGACGTCCTGCACACTCCTTCTGGGGTCCTGTACACATTCCATGATGTCCTGGACACTCCCATTAGTGTCCTGCACATATTTCACGACGTCCTGCACACTCCTACTGGGGTCCTGCACACATTTCCATTATGTCCTGTACACTCCTATTAGTGTCCTGCACACATTTCAGGACGTCCTGCTCACTCCTACTGGGGTCCTGCACACATTCTATGATGTCCTGCACCCATTTCATGATGTCCTGAACACTCCTACTGAGGTCCTGCACACATTTCACGACGTCCTGCACACTCCTACTGGGGTCCTGCCCACATTTCACGACGTGCTGCACGCTCCTACTGGGGTCCTGTACACATTCCATGATGTCCTGCACACTCCCATTAGTGTCCTGCACATATTTCACGACGTCCTGCACACTCCTAGTGGGGTCCTGCCCACATTTCACGATGTCCTGCACGCTCCTACTGGGGTCCTGCACATATTGCATGATTTCCTGCACACTCCTATTAGGGTGCTGCACACATTTCACGACGTAATGCACACTCCTACTGGGGTCCGGCATACATTCCATTATGTCCTGTACACTTCTATTAGTGTCCTGCACATATTTCACGACATCCTGCGCACTCCCATTAGTGTCCTGCACACATTTCACGACGTCCTGCACACTCCTACTGGGGTCCTGCACACATTTCACGACGTCCTGCACACTCCTACTGGGGTCCTGTACACATTCCATGATGTCCTGCACACTCCCATTAGTGTCCTGCACATATTTCACGACGGCCTGCACACATTTTACGACGTCCTGCACACTCCTACTGGGGTCCTGCACATGTTGCATGATTTCCTGCACACTCCCATTAGTGTCCTGCACATATTTCACGACGTCCTGCACACTCCTACTGGGGTCCTGCACACATTTCACGACGTCCTGCACATTCCTTCTGGGGTCCTGTACACATTCCATGATGTCCTGCACACTCCCATTAGTGTCCTGCACATATTTCACGACGTCCTGCACACTCCTACTGGGGTCCTGCACACATTTCACGACGTCCTGCACATTCCTTCTGGGGTCCTGCACATGTTACATGATTTCCTGCACACTCCTACTGAGGTCCTGCACATATTCTACGACGTAATTCACACTCCTATTGGGGTCCTGCACACACTCCATGATGTCCTGCACACATTTCATGATGTCCTGAACACTCCTACTGAGGTCCTGCACATATTCTACGACGTGATTCACACTCCTATTGGGGTCCTGCACACACTCCATGATGTCCTGCACACTCCCATTAGTGTCCTGCACACATTTCACGACGCCCTGCACACTCCTACTGAGGTCCTGCACATATTCTACGACGTAATGCACACTCCTATTGGGGTCTTGCACACACTCCATGATGTCCTGCACAATCCTGTTGGAGTTCTGCACACATTTCACGACGTAATGCACACTCCTACTGGGGTCCTGCCCACATTTCACGACGTGCTGCACGCTCCTACTGGGGTCCTGTACACATTCCATGATGTCCTGCACACTCCCATTAGTGTCCTGCACATATTTCACGACGTCCTGCGCACTCCCATTAGTGTCCTGCACACATTTCACGACGTCCTGCACACTCCTACTGGGGTCCTGCCCACATTTCACGACGTCCTGCACGCTCCTACTGGGGTCCTGTACACACTCCATGATGTCCTGCACACTCCCATTAGTGTCCTGCACACATTTCACGACGTAATGCACACTCCTACTGAGGTCCTGCATACATTTCGTGACGTTCTGCACACCCCTATTGGGGTCCTGCACACGTTTCAGGACGTCCTGCTCACTCCTACTGGGGTCCTGCACACATTCTATGATGTCCTGCACACATTTCACGACGTCCTGCACACTCTTACTGGGGTCCTGCCCACATTTCACGACGTCCTGCACACTCTTACTGGGGTCCTGCACACATTTCACGACGTCCTGCACATTCCTTCTGGGGTCCTGTACACATTCCATGATGTCCTGCACACTCCCATTAGTGTCCTGCACATATTTCACGACGGCCTGCACACATTTTACGACGTCCTGCACACTCCTACTGAGGTCCTGCACATGTTGCATGATTTCCTGCACACTCCTACTGAGGTCCTGCACATATTCTACGACGTAATTCACACTCCTATTGGGGTCCTGCACACACTCCATGATGTCCTGCACACATTTCATGATGTCCTGAACATATTTCACTGACGTCCTGCACACATTTTACGACCTCCTGCACCCTCCTACTGGGGTCCTGCACATGTTGCATGATGTCCTGCACACTCCCATTAGTGTCCTGCACACATTTCACGACGCCCTGCACACTCCTACTGAGGTCCTGCACATATTCTACGACGTAATGCACACTCCTATTGGGGTCTTGCACACACTCCATGATGTCCTGCACAATCCTGTTGGAGTTCTGCACACATTTCACGACGTAATGCACACTCCTACTGGGGTCCTGCCCACATTTCACGACGTGCTGCACGCTCCTACTGGGGTCCTGTACACATTCCATGATGTCCTGCACACTCCCATTAGTGTCCTGCACATATTTCACGACGTCCTGCGCACTCCCATTAGTGTCCTGCACACGTTTCACGACGTCCTGCACACTCCTACTGGGGTCCTGCACACATTTCACGACGTCCTGCACACTCCTTGTGGGGTCCTGTACACATTCCATGATGTCCTGGACACTCCCATTAGTGTCCTGCACATATTTCACGACGTCCTGCACACTCCTAGTGGGGTCCTGCCCACATTTCACGATGTCCTGCACGCTCCTACTGGGGTCCTGTACACATTCCATGATGTCCTGCACACTCCCATTAGTGTCCTGCACACATTTCACGACGTCCTGCACACTCCTACTGGGGTCCTGCACACATTTCACGACGTCCTGCACACTCCTACTGGGGTCCTGTACACATTCCATGATGTCCTGCACACTCCCATTAGTGTCCTGCACACATTTCACGACGTCCTGCACACTCCTTCTGGGGTCCTGCACACATTTCACGACGTCCTGCTCACTCCTACTGGGGTCCTGCACATATTGCATGATTTCCTGCACACTCCTATTAGGGTCCTGCACACATTTCACGACGTAATGCACACTCCTACTGGGGTCCTGCATACATTCCATTATGTCCTGTACACTCCTATTAGTGTCCTGCACACATTTCAGGACGTCCTGCACATATTCTACGACGTCCTGCACATTCCTTCTGGGGTCCTGTACACATTCCATGATGTCCTGCACACTCCTATTGGGGTCCTGCACACACTCCATGATGTCCTGAACACTCCTACTGAGGTCCTGCACATATTCTACGACGTGATTCACACTCCTATTGGGGTCCTGCACACACCCCATGATGTCCTGCACACTCCTGTTGGAGTTCTGCACACACTTCACGACGTAATGCACATTCCTACTGGGGTCCTGCCCACATTTCACGACGTGCTGCACGCTCCTACTGGGGTCCTGTACACATTCCATGATGTCCTGCACACTCCCATTAGTGTCCTGCACACATTTCACGACGTCTGCACACTCCCATTAGTGTCCTGCACACATTTCACGACGTCCTGCACACTCCTACTGGGGTCCTGCCCACATTTCACGACGTCCTGCACACTCCTACTGGGGTCCTGTACACATTCCATGATGTCCTGCACACTCCCATTAGTGTCCTGCACATATTTCACGACGGCCTGCACACTCCTAGTGGGGTCCTGCACACAGTTCCATGATGTCCTGCACACTCCTACTGGGGTCCTGCACACACATTCCGATGTCCTGCACACTCCCATTAGTGTCCTGCACACATTTCACGACGTCCCTGCACACTCCTACTGGGGTCCTGCACACATTTCACGACGTCCTGCACACTCCTACTGGGGTCCTGCACACATTTCACGACGTCCTGCACACTCCTACTGGGGTCCTGCCCACATTTCACGACGTCCTGCACACTCCTACTGGGGTCCTGTACACATTCCATGATGTCCTGCACACTCCCATTAGTGTCCTGCACACATTTCACGACGTCCTGCACACTCCTACTGGGGTCCTGTACACATTCCATGATGTCCTGTACACTCCTATTAGTGTCCTGCACACATTTCAGGACGTCCTGCTCACTCCTACTGGGGTCCTGCACATATTGCATGATTTCCTGCACACTCCTATTAGGGTGCTGCACACATTTCACGACGTAATGCACACTCCTACTGGGGTCCTGCATACATTCCATTATGTCCTGTACACTCCTATTAGTGTCCTGCACACATTTCAGGACGTCCTGCTCACTCCTACTGGGGTCCTGCACACATTCTATGATGTCCTGCACCCATTTCATGATGTCCTGAACACTCCTACTGAGGTCCTGCACATATTCTACGACGTAATGCACACTCCTATTGGGGTCCTGCACACACTCCATGATGTCCTGCACACTCCCATTAGTGTCCTGCACACATTTCACGACGTCCTGCACACTCCTACTGGGGTCCTGCCCACATTTCACGACGTCCTGCACACTCCTACTGGGGTCCTGTACACATTCCAGGATGTCCTGCACACTCACATTAGTGTCCTGCACATATTTCACGACGTCCTGCACACTCCTACTGGGGTCCTGCCCACATTTCACGACGTCCTGCACGCTCCTACTGGGGTCCTGTACACATTCCATGATGTCGTGCACAATCCTATAAGGGTTCTGCCAACATTTCACAACGTCCCTGGCTGATAACTGTATCAGAAGTCTGATATCGAAAACTCCTTCATTTTTATAAACTAATCTTGAGAGGCCGGTTTCTGGGTTTGAACCGCCCGTTAGTGGCCCAGTAGTAAAAATGGTGAGTTCTGGCAATTATTTTTGGCATTCCCATGGTCGATTACCCTTAGGTGCAAAATTTTAGGCTTTTTGGTCTACGTTTTCCAAAAAAATGAAAGTGGCGTGGCGGTGGCGGAGACCCCAAAAAAGTCGTTGATTGGGGGTCATATTTTTTCAACGCGGGGGTCCACCGGGATGAAAACATGTCTACTTACGTAAGTTCTTACGGCGGTTTCAATGGTGTGCTGCTTATTTCTCTAGCTACAGTGTGAGTGGGTGATCTCTCTGTGCGGGTTGCGCGCGGTGAGGAATCAAAGCCGAATCTAGGTGCGAGCTTCTCGCGCACCACAATTCGAGATCGATTTTTTTGCATGAGTTTCGTTTTATGATCTCTCTCGCAATTGATTGCAATCAAAACCACCATCCATCTTGACACGGGGAGGTCCACACTCCGGCTAAAGTTGTTGCAGGACTTGACGGCGTTGGACGCGGTACTTACCCGACTGGAAGGCTTCTTAGGGGTAGTAGCGGTATTTTTCCATTCGTAGCCTTCTAGACCGTTCGAGCGAATGCTCATTGGTCGGGTGACTCGTCTAAAGCCCCATTCATAGCTGGTCGCTTCGACTTGAAGTCGAAGCGACCAACGATACTGCTGCGATCTCGAATCGCTCGGTGCCGCGACTTGAGATCGCGTCGTCTAGCGATTTGAAATCGCTCGGGCGGACGCAAATTCGCGTAAAAAAACGGACAATTGCGGAAGACTCCGCGGTATGAAAAAAAGCATTTTTCCTCAGCATTCCTCCTTTTTTGGGGCTTTGTTGGCTTCGCCTGCTTAATAAACTAGTTTTCGATGGTTTTAAACAAAAAATTGTTTCAAAACACGTGGAATTGGCCCGAACCACAACATTAAACTACAGCTAAATTAGTAAGTATTCGTTGAAACTGCTGCATGAGATGTGATTTATCGGTAGCCTTATTGAATTATGTCGTCTTTATCATTGTAAATGTACGATGATTACTCAATTTCCCTTTTACATGCAGTCTTTTATGCGAGTGAACTGTGACGTCTGCAATTTCGCGCCGCATACGCAATGTTGTGACGAAAGTTTGCGGACTAGCCGCTTCGAGTAGACGAATCGCTGCCATCATGGAAGCGACGCGACTAGTCGAAACGACCAAACAAAATCAAGCAGGTCGCTTCGATCAGCTATGAAATACCCCACTCAGAACATTTTCGTTTACTTGATTTCGACTTTGAGAACAACTTTCTGCTTGTCGCCGTAACGAACAACGGTATAGTTGTTCTTACGTGGATAACAACTTGAGACTCACCAACTTGTCATCAACAATTGCTCTTACTGTAAGAACCACTCTATAAACAAGTTAGCAGCCTAATGCTGTTATCTAGTTGTAGATACCGTATAGCAGAATGTAGCTGACAAGTATAGTCTATAAACTTGTAAACAACACTTTGCCATCCACCCAAACACTACTCTTTCGCTGCACTGATTTCTAGCAGTGAAAAATACTAGGAATCAATGAAGGGATAAAGTAACTTTTCTCAGTTGGCTCAAACCTTATCTCATGTGTAGAACACTAATTAGGGCTTACCGTACATTTCCGGTGGGCTTTTATAAAACCATGTGTTGATAGTTGTAGGTATGGGACACAGCATTGATAATCCATTTTCTGAATCCCCTAAATGCCTCAGAGGTTTAATTTACAGGAGATTTCCAAAAGTGGGCATTTTTTTAGCTTTGCGTAGATAAAAGGGGTACACGAATGGCAATTTTTAGGATGTTCAAAAAATTGTATGAGATTGGGCTGAAAACTTGTTTCTAGAGGGAGAGCAACGGCAGTTAAAAGGCTTTATGCCTACCGTAACCTACAGTGACCCTGAGTCTGGCGAGGACTAGACCCTTTTCAGCGCTCTAAATCACCCCCATATGAAAGTTTTGAGCCGAATCCGAAACTTTTTTCTTAAAGGCAGTATTCACGGTAATCTTCAATTTTGAGATTATTTGCTATATTGATTAAGTGACCCATGGGTAGAACTAAAATGACGTAGAAATTGAGAAAAACGCACCAGAAGTGCGCGAAATCCTTAAAGGCAGTGTCCACTATAAAAACCATGTCTGTTTTTTGGTGGAGATCGGCAGCTGCAGGGCCTAGCGCAACCCTAACGTTGAAAAAACTAAGAAAAATGAGCTCGGAACGGTCCCCTACGGGCACAAAGTTGGACACCAGTCAGCTCGTCACCCCCAGATGCACTTTCCACGCCCACCGACGTGAACAAATGAAAGCTCGATATCGTGAGATGAGCGATGATTTCCAGTCATTAGCCCCGTTCTTTCCTTCATTCTCAACTTCTCTCTTTACTCAGGTCAGCTCGCATACATCGGCTGCAAAAGACGGAAGTCACAAGCCTCGGACAACTCGTCCACCATGTTTCCTTAGCTCAATTTTTGAGGGACCATAACTCCGTTCCTAGAAGGTCTTGTACGATTCCAAAAACATCATTGGAATCAGCATGGGACCGTCTTCAAGATAGGTGGAAAAGCACACAAACGATTCTTATCGTGAACACTGCCTTTAAAGGCAGCATACACGCTCAAAAATTATATCAATTTTATGGATTAAATCGAAGGCCTGAAGCAGTTAGTATTCAGAAATAACGAAAAACCCGAAAAAAAATTCGACTGAAATGAAGATATAACGGTTCGTTCTATATGGGTCCGGAAGTGGACGAGTTGCACGGCATTGGCTGAAATAGCGGAGCTAGCTACAAATTTGTTGGGATAACGACGCTAATGTACTCGTACGGCCCTTTCTGGAACGCGCACGCCGTAAGAAGCGTAAAAAATGAGCCAAAGTGACCGCAATCGAGCATTGAATACTTGTATTGAGGGGTGGAGCCCGTATCAGTGGGCGGAGAAAGGATGATTTGGTGGCTCAATACGGCTCAAATACGGTCATTTTAACTCGTTTTTAACGCTTGCAACTTCGTGAGGGCTCTTCTAGTGCCCGTACGACCCCACTAATGTAGCTATCTCAACAACTTTTGCGAGCGTGTATGCTGCCTTTAAAGGCAGTGTTCACGATAAAAATCATTTTTCTATTTTCTCACCTATCTTGAAAACGGCCCCGTACTGATTCCAATGATGTCTCTGACATCGTACAAGACCTTCTGGGAACGGAGTTTTGGTCCCTCAAAAATCGAGCTAAGGAAACATGGTGGACGAGTTATCCGAGGCTTGTAACTTCCGTATTTTGCAGCAGATGTATGCGAGCCGACCTGAGTAAAGAGAGAAGTTGAGAATGAAGGGAAGAACGGGGCTAATGATTGGAAATCATCGCTCATCTCACGATATCGAGCATTCATTTGTTTACGTCGGTGGGCGTGTGTTGCGCTTTTTGGGTTTGCCTTGCGCTCGAAGTGGCAACTTCGGGCTCTTTTGGAGCTTTTCCTGGCTCGTTTTCATGCGCTGTTTCGACGTCATCGTTACAGTATGCCCCTCCACTACCCATTCCTAGTGGAAACTGAAGCACATTTTTTATCGTGAACACTGCCTTTAAGTATCACCCCGCCTCTTGAGTATCACAAGAAGTTTTTGTTGTGACAATCTTTTGTGAACCCGTCCTTTGCAATTCTCTACTCTCTGTGACTCCTTTCTCTCCTTAGGGCCCTAACTAATCCTGCTTCGCATAAAATATTCTTCTATTTTCGATTGACCCAATTTTTTACCGGTGACAACCACCATGAACATGTTCATCCAACCGGACAACTAGTCCATGATATAGGATAATGTCTATGAAATACGACGTTTTAATGCGTTTCTCGCCGTTTCTTTGTGGTGTTGGTATCTTTTGGAGGCCAACGCAATGTTGTATGTGAAAAACTCGGGGATGAAAATCATCGTGAACACTGTCTTTAACACCCCAAATATTCCCTGATGGCTGTACCTTACCTTACTCTTACCTTTTTGTGAAGCAATGAAAAGGCCATTTTTCGGAAACCCCGCAGCCATTCAGGGAATTTCAAGCACGGAATGTCTATGTACTGTCACAGAACTACAGCAACGACAACATGGTTTTCCAAATCTCCACGGGAAGTTTGAAGCAGTCCCTAGTAAGATACGGATCGTAACTCCTAGAAAACACCGTTCTGTTGACTCGCAGGTAACCCTCACGGCGGCGGCGGGGTGTAACTCGTCCAAACGGACGCTCGTGTTATCCGTGGATTACGAACAGGAATTGAAACCTCCGGGTGTGCGAAACTCTTGTATGAAAGTGCACACCTTCACAGCCTTCACAGCTACAGAAGTCTGCTCTTTAATAATCCCCATTATTGCGGCGCGACTCTTCCCGCCGGACTATGCGTAGCCCTATAGTGCGACGCATGGTGCAAGCGGCTGGCCGCGAGGGGCCGGCAGCCTCAATGGAGAATGGGGTTTCGATTCGCGCGAGGTTATCTACAGTCGCAGCTCCGTCCATTCATCAGACTAAAATGATTGCGCGGTCGCTCCTATTCCAATTTGAAATAGATACCTTAACCTTGAAGCGTACCTCAGAATCGTGGGTTTACATACTAAATTAGCCGTGGAGCACGAAAACTGCTTCGGCAAGATCTTCGCAGCTGCCTAGAACCACCCTGAGAAAAGTCGTACCCGTTTTTCAAAGCCTGGCGGCAAGGTAACGGTACTCCCATGAAATTTTTGGTTTACGGAGAATTTGCCCGATGCGTAGCGCGTGGAGAATATGCTCGCGAGGCCACTCATTGCAATATATATTATATATTTATTTACATGGGGGTGTGTATACAAGTCTGTTGGTACCTGCTCGTTGGTGCCCCTGCTTCTACTGAACCCAGCAGACGTTTGAGTGTACACAGGGAACGTTCGAGCGATATAGCGTGCACAACTATATCGCGAAAGTATCCCGCACATTGCATAAAGGTGTCGCCGTCCAGCACACCAAGGCCTCTGGTCCATAACACCTTAGGATCCGTACCTAAAGAGTCATGGAGTCTTTGGCCACAAGCCACAATTTCGCCACCCTGAACTGTCGATCGCTGTCGAGTGATATCCAAAAAACTGCGCTATCCAGACTTCTGAGCTATTTCCATGCACCGTTTGCTGCTTTGCAGGAAACCCGCCTCAGAGATAGACCCGTAATCAGCGTCGGAGAGTACACCATCTACTGCGGTAACGCTGACGATAGGAGAGTGGGAGGCTGTGCAATAGCTGTAAGGAAGGATTTCAATGGTATGGTCAAGGAGTTTGGCTCAACGTCGTGCCGGAATGCATTCGTACGACTGCGGGATCACAGAGGATTCAATCTGTGGATAGTGAGTGCTCATGCGCCCACTGAAACCGCCGAAGACAATTCGAAGGATGCGTTTTATGAGGAACTCAATACGTTGCTGGCCAGGATACCTTGTCAACATGCTGTTGTCGTGGGATTGACGCAAATGCGAAGATGGGACTTGATCAGGAATCCGAAGTACTCGGTAAATGGTTCTACCCAGTGGAGCAAACATCGGACAATGGCTACCGCCTTGTCGACTTTTGTGAACGCAGTGGTCTGATTATTGCATCGACATTCAAGAGGAATCATCGCCGCCATCAGCTTACGTGGCAGGGACCAACCCAGCTATCTCCAGAAGAGCAGCGGAAGCGGAAGATGACAACTTTGAAACTACAGCTTGACTATGTCCTGACGAGGAATATTCCAGTATCGGACATTCGAAGATCTAGAGCTGTGTGGGATGTCGCATTCGATTCGGATCACCGTCCTGTTCTGTTGAACTTCACTGCGAGGATTCATAAGAGGAAGCGAGGGGCTCAGCCTCTCCAGAGGATTGACATGACAAGTCTCAGAGATGAAGAGTGCAGAAGGAATTTTCGACAACGCGTTTCTATTCACATCGGAGTACGGACTAAGAAGAAACTTTGCGACGCGGATTCTTTTGTCAAGTGCATCCAGGACGCTTTGAAAGAGGCACTCCCGGTTGTACAGCCTAAGAAGAAGTTCGCCTACGTCTCAGAAGAAACAACATCTACCTACAACAGAGTATGTGCTCTCCGAACTGCAGGAAACTTCGTGGAGGAGAAGCGTCTGAGGAGGAAGTTGCGTCGGCAGCTTCAAGGTGACCGCGAACGAGAGTGGACGTGTAGAGCTAAGGAGTTCGAGAAGGCTTGGGAGGAGAAGAATCCGAGGAAAGCCTACACGTTGCTGCGACAGTATAGCGGGAAGATGAAGAGATGTTCTCCTGTCCTGAACACTACCAATGGAGTTGCAGTTGGTGATGCGACGCTGCCAATATGGAAGGATTACTTTAGTTCACTACTGAATCGTCCAGCGCCATCAGTACCTGAGCTCCCGCATGTTCAGAGAGCACATTACGATGTCAGTGAGGAACCGCCGACTGAGTCTGAAGTCTTGGATTGTGTCCGGAAAATGAAGAATGGAAAGGCAGGTGGAGATGACAACATCACTGCTGAAATGCTGAAAGCTCTTCCTCCGTCTGAGATTCGTGAAATGACCAACACCATCCGTGCTATATGGATGAGCGAAAGGATACCCGATTCGTGGAGACATGCGATCATCGTACCTCTTCACAAGAAGCTATCCGTCACGGATCCTAAGAACTACAGAGGAATCTCTCTACTTCGTGTCATGTACAAGGTTTTAGAACGTATCATTCTCGAGCGACTTATCAAACATCGTGAAGGAACGATCAGAGATGAGCAAGCCGGTTTTCGACCTGGAAGATCGACCATCGACCAAGTGTTCGTCGTGAGAAGAGTAATTGAATCGTGGCAGCGGTTTTCGAAGCCATTACAGCTTGCTTTTTTGGACTTTGAAGCCGCGTTCGACTCTCCTCATCGTGATCGATTGCTCAATGCTCTGCGAGCAGATGGAGTCCCGGAAAAGTATGTTCGGTTAATCGAGGACATGAACAAAGGAACAACAGCAGCAGTTCGTACACCTGTCGGATTTACGTCAGCTTTCGAGGTGAAAACAGGAGTAAGGCAAGGGAGCCGTTGCAGGACCTTTTCTTTCAACTTCACCGTTGATGACATCATGCGTAGAGTTGCAGAACAGTTTCCTGCGGATGTGATCCTAACACCATCAGGACGCTCCCTTGTCGACCTGGAGTACGCCGACGACATTGTGTTATTCGCTGAAAACAACGCAAAACTGCAAAGGATTGTGAACCTCGTTTCGAAGTATGCCGCAGCCTATGGACTTCGTCTTCGTCCCGACAAATGCAAGCAGATGTGGGTCTCTCAGAGGCCATCAACGGGAGTTTGTGTGGACGGACAACGTATCGAACTGGTGGACGATTTCTGTTATTTGGGCTGTTTGCTGAAGAACGATGGTAGTTATGCAGCGGATATTCGACAACGATGTGCGAAAGCTACGTCTGTATTCAATTCTCTAACCAAGTGTTTGTGGTCTACCACCATCGCGAAGGAAGTCAAGTTGCGCGTCTACCTATCCGCTATTCGCCCTATCATGATGTACGGATCGGAGACGTGGGCAGCACCGAAGACGCAGATGGAAAGGTTGGATTGCACGGAGAGGAAGCTTTTTAGGCGTTTGCTTGGATATTTCTGGCCGCGTGTATGCCATAACGAAGATCTTTACAAGGAAGTCGACGCAGTACATCAACGCTTGACACGAGGGAGGTGCCAGCATCTCCTAACGCCATCTCAAGCAGCAATGGAAAGTCGACTTCGACTGCTCGGGCATATACTAAGAAGAACGCCGGATCGTCTCGTACAACACGCTTTAAAAATGCTTCCAAATCCTGTCTGGAAACGGCCACCTGGGCGTAGGCGAAAGTTCTGGACGGATGTGGTTAAAGAGGATTTGAAGTCACTCGGCATCGAAAGACAGTTTAGGCGCGATGTTTCGTTTCGCAGGAAATGGAATAGTGACACCTGGATGGAATGTGTTCAAATTGTGGCTGAAGACCGTGAAAAATGGACACGGCTGACTACTAGGACGGCACACCTCGGTGAAGATGCGGAATGACCGCGTCAGGCGAAAGCCAACCGATTAAGTCAAGTAAGTCATTTATTTACATAGGCCTGCGGACCAGACTTATGTGCAATTAACAGCTCATATACGAAATCACCAACACAAATAGCTAGTAACAGCGAGGGAAAAACTACCCGTATTTCGGTCACATAAAGCAATGGATGCAAAGCAGATATACGCATAGCCCGTATTGGCGAGAGTAGAAGTGACTGCTCCGTGAGGGATGAGCGCTCACCAGGTTCGTTCTCGAAGTATTCAGTTGCAAGTTTCCTGAACGCCTTATGACTCACAGGAATGGATTTGAGCCTCCCGAGCCGTTCGAATGCAGGAGAATATGACCACTCATTGCTAGCATGATGTTTTCTAGCGCAAGCAAAATCTCGCCCTCGCGACGGAAATTTTCTGCCCTCCTTGCGGGTATTTTCTCCCCTGCTTGCGGGTAAATTCTCCCCTCAAGGCGGGCATTTTCTCCTCTCTCGCGGGCAAAATCTCCTGCTGAAATGTACGCGTGCGGCTCGGGCAAAATCTCACGTAATCCAGTTAGAGGATTTACCTCTCAAAAGCGGAAATCGCGGAGCAAATTTCACGCCAGGAAGGGAACCTTCGGGAAATGTGAAATTCCCGAAAATTTAGCTTCCTGGCAAGACTAGCGATTTGGCGACACCATATAGAAGTAAAAAAAAGTTTAAAAAATATCTTGAATTATCTTTAAAAATGTTTTGGCGTAAAATAGCTTTGAGTATTAAGAAGGCTAGGAAATGAAAACAAATAACTAAAAATACGATTAGGCGGTCAATTATAGACCAACTATCGAGAAGTAGGGACAGACGAAGGATCGGATTTTACAAGCTTCTCCGTTAAACTTATCGAAGCAAAACCAAGCGGGCAACAAAAACATTAAGCCGTTTTTTTAAAGCTGTAATAAGGGAATCAGCGTAGTTCAAGGTAGGTAAACGCAACGCTCCAATCCATATCGCGCTAGAGTTTGCTTGGATAAGTTTAACGGAGAAGCTTGTAAAATCCGATCCCTCCTCTGTTGCAACATCTAAATGGTTTGTCTATGGTTGACCGCGAAACTACTACTTTTAAATAGTTTGTCTATGATTTTTGGCTGAGACTTCGAAAAAAAGGTCGAATAGAAAAGGATTAGCACTGGCAAACTGTAATAGAAGAATCAGTAAAAGAAACCAAACAGGGTAATATGAAAAAAAGAGGAAACAGATGATCAGGAGCAATGTGAGAGTGTAAAAAAATTGCAATCGAGAATCTTCCATGTTTCGAAACCGGCGCTCGCCGGCATTCGAATTGTACTTTAAGTGAATCAAAGCTTGTTTCTACCGTTATATCATCTCTAATCGGCCGGCAAAGTGAATTTCGAGTTGCTTCCCCCTGTGGATGAGCGCTATGTGGGGATACAATTGTTTTGAAGCCAATTCATAGTTGATAGTCACTGGCAGAAGTCGATCCTTAGTTTAAATGAAGTGGTTTCAAGCTAAATTAGTCGAATTAAAGTTGATTTTGCTGGTGATTGCTGGAAATCAAGTAATCCAAAAAGTTCTGAGCAGTCGCTTGGCGATCGCGACTGAAACTGCAAATTGTTCCAATCCGTCGCGACTCACGGCAAGATCTGTTGGCGCGATCGGTTTTGTAACTGTTGGCAGTGCCACGACTAGTCGAAGCGACCTGCTATGAATGAGCTTTAAGGTGCATCCCAGTTTTCCTGTTCATGAAGAAATTCGCACAGATAGCATTAACCTGACTTTGATCAGTGAAGGGGAGCCAGAATTCCATCAGTATCATCCCGAACAGAATCGGAAATGCTCCTTCTGCTATCCCTAACATATCCGCATCCAACTTTATACGACCCCAAAAGTTGTCAGAGAAAAATTCGAGGGTACCCTCTACTTCCCCACAGCTCGCACTTAGTTTGGCTGCAGTTCGGACTGCGATCCGCGTGTGCGCTGCGGTTCGAAAAACAGTTCGTGCTGTGGGTGGCCGTTTGTGGGGGGCAGCCAGGTGGCCATCAATCGATGCAACACGAATTTTCGTCGTCTCAATCATATGTTTTAGCTCGGTGACGAGCATTTTCGATGAGAACTTAATGGCCACCCGCCGTAACAGCCAGCTCCGAACGCGGCTGCGTATCGGTCGCGCGAATTCGCAGTGGAGCGCGCTATCCTCAACGAAGAATTTCTGACGAGAGCGGCCACGGAAGGACTGACGTGGCTATTTTTGAAACTATCATTTGTCTGTAGGTATCAGTGTCTGTTATAACTATTATCGTTGAGAAAAGACGCGAGTTGCCATTTTGAACACACTTCTTTGGAGCTGAGCGAGTTGAACCCTTGACTCATAATGGCAGGTACTCCAAATATTATTTAATCCCATCCAAAGCAGGTTTAACTACGATTATGTTGTTTTAATTGGGTTTTTGCTTAGGATTAGTGTCCAAATTATGACGATGATGGTGTGAATATGAAAATATACAAGAAATCGCCTGAGGAAAACTACTCTATAAGTGGGAAACCGAGTACTGAGGTAATCAGTTTTCTTCTGTGAATAAAAGCAGTGCAGATCGACTATTCGCTGAGAAGTTATCCGAAAGTACCCAAAGTTTGTTTCCAGATATCAACATAGCCCGTGCTTTTTCGTTCTCTTGAATGGGCTTTTCGGAATCACCTGCAACTTTTCCACAGCCCCAAGATCACATCTGCAAATAATATGCATCTCCCGAACATCTTAGGCTAAAAAAAACCAAACTAGCAAGCAAGTAAAAATTGCAAATACAATACTTGTGTGTCTTCCTGAGAGCTAAAATCATTTGTGTGCGATCGTCAGGAACACTTTCAATTATTTAGCAGAATTATATATGTGAAAACGTTTACTTTCTTCCTTCTACACGTAGTGTAAATGGATTTTGATGGCAAAAATGTGTCATGAGGTTGAACAATTTGAATTAATACCGCAAATTGAAGGTTTTTCCCGCATTTAAGGACCTGCAAAACGGAATACGGCCTCTCCACTTCGCAAAATAGCCCCTATCACATGTTATGCAGTTATTTTGTGCAACTATGGCTCCCTCATTACGAAATATTTGTATTTGTTCAATATGCTTGTAGTGAAGTGTCAAAATCCATTCTTCACACTTGCTTAATCAGCGATTTCGCAACCGCCAATAGCGCGCTCCACTGCGAATTCGCGCTACCGCAACGCGACCGCGTTCGGAGCTGGCTGTTACGTCGGGTGGCCATTAAGTTCTTATCAAAAAAGGCAAATGAACGCAAGATAAGAACTTAATGGCCACCCGCCGTAACAGCCAGCTCCGAACGCGGTCGCGTCGCGGTCGCGCGAAATCGCAGTAGAGCGCGCTATTGGCAGTTACGAAATCGCTGATTACGCGTGTGAAGAATGGATTTTGACATTTCCTCAGACTCTGCGGGGGGGCAAGCGCCGGACAATAGAGCCCGTTTTCGACTTGGGGAGCGACAGCGCAGGCCTCCCACGAGGGGGCTTCAGGGGAGGCCCCTGCTCTCCTCCGGCGCTTGCCCCCGAGAGGAAGAGAGGGAAAGATGGGAAGAAGTCGTAGAAGATAGTTTACGACAATAGAGGCCAGAGAAGGCATCTATCACGTGCTCGACCGCTATAAAAGGCGCCTCACCTCATGGAGAGCCGCATTCGGCCCAACAGGGCCGGCCCTGGACGGCGACTTCGAGTCACTGTCAGAAAGGGATATTTTTGGAGGAAAGCGGAGACGCTTTCCGGGGAGGGTGACGTCACTGCTCCGGTGTCGTGACGTCACTGCTCCGGAGCCGTGACGTCATGGCTCCGGGGCAGTGATGGGGGGGGGGGCTTCAAGGCAGTGACAGGGGGGCTTCAGGGCAGTGACAGGGGGGCTTCAGGGCAGTCACAGGGGGGCTTCAGGGCAGTCACAGGGGGGCTTCCGGGCAGTGACGGGGGCTCCGATCAAGCCAAATTGTCACTCCGGCGGTAGCCCCCCCGATTGGGGGGGCAAGCGCCGGTGCCCGGAGGGTTGCCCCCTGAAGAGCTGCGCTAGCCCCCTCCAGTGTATGAGTCACTACAAGCATATTTAACAAATACGAATATTTCGTAATGAAGGGGCCATAATTGCACAAAATAACTGCATGACATGTGATAGGGGCTATTTCGCGAAGTGGAGAGGCCTATTTCGTTTTGCATGTCCTTAGATGCGCGAAAAACTTGCAATTTGCGGTATTAATTCAAAATGTTCAATCTCATAACACATTGTTGCTATCAAAAGCCATTCACATTACGTGTAAAAGGAAGAAAGTAAGCGTTTCCACATGCATATTTCTGCGAAATAATTGAAAATGCTCCTGATGATGGCATACAAATGGTTTTGAGCTCTCAGGAAGACAAACAAGTGTTGTATTTGCAATTTTTATAGACAGGTTTCGGAGGAATGTCTATCATTCCGACGCTTTATTACAACACAAATCTGAGTAAATAATTCGGGTGACGTTCTGCAGTTGTAGGTACATGTTTAATCTCAATAGCGAGATCGTTTCTTGGGGTAAAACGTACCCGCTAGTTTGGTTTTTTTTTTATCCCAAGATGTTCGTTTTTTAGCATGCAGGTGCTCGACTGGGGAACTCCTTGCACATCCGGTGGCAATGCGAAGAGCGGAACTCGATTATGGCGCAGCCTTCAGTATGATCAGTAGAGATACGCCTTATGTATAGGTTGTGAGCATTGTTTGTTTGCTGCTACCCCATGAGGTACCGCCCAGGGTCCTGAGAACATTGAGCTTAGCCTTAACGACAGCCAGCCTTTGCTCAGAATTTTTCAATACTTTTTCATCAAAATTCAGAAGAATTGTACAACTTTGCTGTCGATTGTCGCTTAACCTACAGTATGCTTAGTGGGACCGCGCTCCGTAAAGGATTATTTGCAGATGTGATCTTAGAGCTGCGGAAACGTTTTTTTTTATTCCGAAAAGCCCATTCCACTGAACGAAAAAGCACGGGCTATGTTGATATCTGAAAACAAACCTTGGGTACTTTCGGATAACTTCTCAGCGAATTGTCGATCTACACTGCTTTTCTTCTCTACGTTTTGGCCAATTCAGTTTGGCACAGAAGAAAGCTAATGGCCAGATAGCAGCTTCAGTACTCGGTTTCCCACCCAGCTAGTAGTTTTCCTCAGCCAATTTCTTGTATCTTTTCACACTCACACCATCACCGTCATAATTTGGACACCAATCCTATGCAAAAAAAAACAACTAAAACAACACAATTAAGCCTGCTTTGGATGGGATTAAATAATATTTGGAGTACCCGCCATTATGAGTCAAGGGTTCAACTCGCTCAGCCCCAATGAACTGTGTTCAAAATGGCAACGCGCGTCCTTTTTCCAACGAAAATAGTTATAATAGACACCGATACCTACAGACTAATGATAGTTTCAAAAATAGCCACGTCAGTCCTTCTGTGGCCGAGACTCAACAGAAATTCTTCGATGGGGATAGCGCGCTCCACTGCGAATTCGCGCGACCGCGACGCAGCCGCGTTCGGAGCTGGCTGTTACGGCGGGTGGCCATTAAGTTCTTATGCATTTTCGGCGCTCTTCCCATATTGTTCTGGGCTAATCTCCCGATTTCAGTACTTTTTGCTGCTCTATCCGATCTCTGCTCTAAGTTTGGGTAAGTTTTTTTACTGCTTCCATTGTTTATGGAGTAATTAAGCTTTTCAAATATATTTTTATCCGTTCATTCGGTAATTTAATTTTGTCTCCATTCGTTCGTCATTCATTAACTTTTTATTTACTTAGGAACTAGCATTTTTGTTTTTTTACACAATTTTTTAACCTTTTGAATCTATAAATTGTTCATTTACTTACTCAATATTTGGTTTATTTGCTGTCTTAGACATTTGAGTATATCCATTTGATTATTTCGTTTGTTATTACCTCATTCAGTTATTACTAATCAGCAACTTATATATTCAAAAAATAATTTGATAAATATTGTTTGAAAATTACTTATGGGGCCTTAGTTCAATTTTCGGGCTTTCAATAGTTACGCTACTGACTGGAAAGCGGAAAATAATTTTAAATGATCATTAAGTAGTAAAGAATAACTTCGACTTCAGAGTTGCTTCTTTTCATTCGACTAATTCTTTTTTATATTCTCTACCTTGACTTGGGAGCAATTTGTTTGAGCTTAAGAACTGTATTGTCTAAAGTGACGTCATGTTCTTGCATTTGATTTTTCTCAGTGTATCATTAAAGCATATCATTCTGCTTTCGCACACGTTTCCGAGTTTAGCAGCCGTTTTCACGATTACCTGAAATGTGAACTCCATGCTTACGCTTACGAGAGCGATGCTGGATTTGTTGGAATTGCTACACTGTCAAGGTAGAGAATGTAAAAAAGAATACCGAAAATCAGTCTGAATAGAGCGAGCTACCCTATTCAAAATTATCAAGAAAATTTTGACAAATATCTAACAAAATATTTGAACTATATGAAAAATTGTTTAGTATTTCATGAACAAGGAAACAAGAAACGAAGTAATCAAATTAATTTATTCAAATGACTGAGAATAACAAATAAATTATTGAGCAAATGCATCAAATTCTAAATAATAAATAAAATAGTAAATGAATCAATAAAAAACGAAATCATGGATTAATTACCGAGAACCAAGTTAATAAACGAATAAAAATATATTTGAAAAACTTAATTACTCCAAAACAATGAGAGTAGTAGAAAAACTTACCCAAACTTAGAGCAGAGATCGGATAGAGCAGCAAAAGTTATTGAAATCGGGAGATTAGTCGAGAATAACATGGGAAGAGCGCCGAAAATGCTCGTCACCGAGCTAAAACATATGATTGAGACGACGAAAATTCGTGCTGCATCGATTGATGGCCACCTGGCTGCCCCCCAGAAACGGCCACCCACAGCACAAAATGTTCTTCGAACCGCAGCGCTCACGCGGATCGCAGTCCGAACTGCAGCCAAACTAAGTGCGAGCTGTGGGGAAGTAGAGTTTACCTCGAAGATTTTGTGCCACTCGAACATCGCGATGTTGATCTAACAGTCAACATTTGTCTGAAATTGTTTATAGAGTCCTCTTGTAAAATTTAGTCTAGTGAATGGACGGGGTTGCTAAAGTAGATCTTAGCGCGTGATCGAAACCATAGCTGGCTGGCGTTGTCGTGAACGCCGCACGGCAAGCCGCAATGATCGCGACATGTCCATTCACTAGGCTAAACGTGAAAAGCAGTCCATATATGCTCTGATATTTCAGCTTTGTCTACGTGATTGTGTCAATTCTGATGGTGGTGCTTTGGTCTGCGTATCTGTGCTTTGATGGCCGTCGTGTTCCGAAAAACGACACCCGAGTGATTCACAAACTGGCAGAAACAACGCTCTTCCGACGAGCGGTTCCGTAGCGTTCTATTCTTCTCTTCCCGCCTGCACTTCTGCACCACACCCGCCCTGCTGCCAGGCAGTAGGGGGTCAGTCCACCTAGTGTTGTGCTGCTGCACTCACAAAATTTGTCTCCAGAAATCCTCTTATATTGCAGAAACCAAATACGGCCGTTGGTGAGCGGCTGGAGCGATGGAGCGTCTTCGTGGACGAGAAGTCTGTGCATCGATTTAGGCAATCGGACGACTCGTGAAACTCCTGTCCCCTATTTTCCTCCTCTGCTTCCAATTTATTCAGCGGTGGATGGGAAATATTTGAATACATAGTTTATTAATATAAATATACTCGTGACTTGAGGCCTATCATCAGTTTCGTTGTGTTTTCCTATACCTAATAGACATACTGTTCCGTCTATAATACGAGTCGACTTTTTTTGTTCAAGCTGGATCACATTGAAAGAGATCTCTAACCCCGTCTATTCTATCCAACGATCGTCCTCCGTATGAGCTTTTTTTCTCAATAAATGTTAACAAACACGCCGTATCCCAAAACAGGAAACAACTGTTGAAATGACTCAAAATTTGTAAAAATAGGTTATTGTTATGGTCCAGTCATCTAACAGGGTAGGATAACAAGTAAGCAAAATCGGTAGCACACTGAGGAGAATCTTATGGTTAGATCAATGTGTTACTGATACACTGTTGCAGGCGAGCACAGCTCCACAGCATGGCGACCAGGGGTGTGCGGCAAAGGAATTTAAAATTTCGGCAAACGGCAACGGCAAACCCCCAAAATGACCGGCAAACGGCAAAATCTGTTTTGTGCTATAATACACCAACATTTGCTTAGTCATGTGGTATTCCATGTAATATCTGCCAGTTATTATGTGCCTGGCGTTTCAATAGCCTTTACAGGAAGAAAAATCCCATATGTCAAAAGCTACCTGAAAGCCTCAGGTGATCAGTAGTCACTATCAAGATCAACAGGGCTGTAAGCTTGTCCATCGTCGGAGACAATTCTGTTGATTCCTCCGCTTTAATTGAAGTTTCTATGCTATAGATCCAAAGGATGGGCTTTTTTTTGAGCAGTGCAAAGTGTGGTAGACCCTCAAAGCGTTTCTTCAAAGGGGCCTGCGGCCAGCGTGACCCAGCCTAGTCGATCCCAGCACGATCAGTAAATCGTAAACAAGCTTGGTGCGATGGGAGTGTGCGCCGACCCAAAGAATGTGGCCGATATCGGTACGACATTCATGTGCGAATACGCGATGATTGGTCCTTTGATGGCGGAAGACAGTCCACACAGCGATCAGCAACGCGCGGTTTAGGTTATAGCGGGAGTCACTCACAATTTTCACTGTTAGTAGCAAGTATTATAGTTAGCAAGGTTCTTTATTTCGCTCACTTCAAACTGCGATTGAACGGTTTCCCTTATGAGGCTACAAGAGTGGAGTGAGACTAGTCTACTTGAATGCAGTGCTCGCGATAAAAACAGCCTTCGAATTTCTGAAAGTTGGGCTCCGCAGAAAAGGTCAAGGATTTGGCATTGCTCTAAAATGTCGTGAAATTGTTCCATTAGATTTGGCTATCAAACTGTTTTCCTAAATGTAGTGAAATTGTTGAATCGATTTGGCTGGTATAATCGTTGGTATATGCAGATAACATAATCATTAAATGTAAAGAAATTGTTGCAAATGGATTTGGCAGGCGTTCTATGAATTATCAGAGTCAAATCACGCGTCAGACGGTCCTCTGGCGAGCGAATGAAGACAAAAAGAAAAAAATAATCCTGGCGGAACGCTGAACGAAACGTGGCCTTATGGGATGGAAATAAGGTTTTCAAATGTTATTCTGCCTTTTCAGTGTAGCTCCCACTAAGGTACTAGACCTTCCCTCACCGATTAGATAAAAATCATGAAAACGAAATTTAACACAATTTATTAGCTACTGACGCTATGTCTTCGTGTCCTCAACGCTTTCACGGTTCACATTATATGGAAACGTTTTTATTGCTAGACTTATTCTTGTTCTCATTTGATTTAATATGCGCTCCGAAAAAACCCCTTCTGACGCGTGATTTGACTGTGATAATTCATAGAGCTCCTGCCAAATCCGTTTGCAACAATTTCACTGCATTTAATGATTATGTTGTCTGCATATACCAACAACAGCCAAATCAATTCAACAATTTCACTACATTTAGGAAATCAGTTTGATAGCCAAATCTAATGGATCAATTTCACGACATTTTAGAGCAAAGCCAAATCCTTGACCTCTTCTGCGGAGCCCAACTTCCAGAAATTTAACAACTTTTTCCGAGGGTTTCCCTTCTACAATATCGTAAAGCTCTAAAAGTCAAGTTTTTTTTTCGAGAGCATAGTGGTAGGAATAAAGAAACAACGGCTCCGCTGCTAAGATTGCAAGATAATAGTTGCAACGCGGCTTCCAACAAATAAGATACAAGGCATATACTTTTTGAATTTAAAAGTCGACAAAATGAAGAAATGAGTTTTAAAATGACCCAATTGTACAGGGTCTAGGCACTATTCTAGACGGGGGGGGGGCACCCTTCATTCAAGACAGAAATGTAATGAACCACCAATTGGTAAGGCTACCAGTCGAAGTAACATCGGCATGGATCCTGAAGAGACTTTGCGTTCCCTATTGGAGGTTGGCGCGAACTCGGTGCACCTATGTTATAGCATATGGCACCAAGTTTGCGCCAACCTTCAACAGTGAACGCGAAGACTCTTCCGGATAGGCCCCGGTCATAGTTGGATGAGCCGACGCCTCCAGCCCGGTCGATACACACAGAATGCATTGGAAATGGGATGCAAAAATCAGTCGGTGTATCCCCCGCACCCTCAACACCCACCCGGTCGATACGTATGTTTAAAATGATGGAGTGAGGTTGAGAAAATCACTCGGTGTATCCCCCCGCACCCCCCAACACCCCCCCCCCGCACCCCCCAATATACATTCCATCCGACGGAGTCGGTTTCGGATATCCGGGTCGGATAATCCGATCGGATAATTATCCGAAATCCGATCCGCCGTCAAAATGGCGATTTCGGATTGATCCGAAATCCGATCAGACGAAAAAACACGATATCCGAATTATCCGATATCCGTAAAAGTGAAAATCGAAGGATCCGATCAGAAAATCGGATAATCGGATAAAAAACGGATAATCGATCGGATAAAAAACGGATAATTTCGGATGAAAAACGAATAGAATAGCGCCCGCCGTAACAGCCAGCTCCAAACGCGGTCGCGTGGAGGTCGCGCGAGTTCGCAGTAGAGCGCGCTATTGACGGTTGCGGAATCGCTGATTAAGCATGTGTGAGGAATGGATTTTGACACTTCACTACATGCATATTGAACAAATACAAAAATTTCCTGATGAAGGGGTCATAATATCACAAAATAACTGCATAACATGTGATAGGGGGTATTTCTTGAAGTGGAGAGGCCTTATTTTGTTTTGCAAGTCCTTATAGTGCTCCTGATGATGGCACACGAATGATTTTGAGCTCTCAGGAAGACAAGCAAGTGTTGTATTTGCAATTTTTATGGACAGGTTTCGGAGGAATGTCTTTTGTTCGGACGCTTTATTACAACGCGAATCTGTGTTCATAACTCAGGTGACGTTCTCCAGTTGGACTTAGACACGCTGACCGTTGTTCAGCGGGGTAAAAAGGCTTGTCGGTGCGACGGCGGGAGCAAAAACGGGGAGGAGTCGAATTGTTGGTTGTACCGCAGATGGAGAGAAATTCAATACACGGAGACTGCTATTTGGCGGTGGAAAATGGGTTGACGGTGCAACGGCGGGGACGCGCTCTACCGTCAAATATGTGGCACGTTCCGCAACCCGTAGTTTTGTGTTAAAATTAATTGATGTTGTGCCCTTCAGTTACGTTGAAGATAACAGACGAAGTGTGCAAAAAAGAACTAGCCTTGCTTCGGTTTCGCACTTGTCCCTACCCATTTTTCCGTGTCGTAATCAAACGACATGAATTCAGGAGGGTAGGGAAACCCTCGGTTGGTGTACTCATGATGCGGCGTCACGGGAAAATGGGCGTGGCTATGTACAATTGCACGGTGCCCCCCTTGCTGCGACAGCGCTAATTCTGCAGGGATCATATAATTTTCAAGCTCAATTTTTACCCAGAAGGGGAAATTCGTAACGAATTCGGATTTTTTCCAAGGTTTCGTTTAACAAGGTAAGGGGTCGTAGCCCTACCGAGATTCGTCGCAACGCCCCGCTAAACCATGATTCTGTAGCAATTCTTCTTTTTGGTCAGTTATGAGCTCTCACCGGTTGCAGGAGAGGGCGACGTTTCTCACAAAAGCGTGCCGCGTCGCGGTTGGCGAGCGTCGCGCGCGACGAGTTGCGCGGCGACGTGACATCCCTGTTTTAGGGTGAAACCAAGTAAATTGACATGTCCAGGGGCATAATTTGCTTTCCTGCGTTCATTTCTCGTCACAGATGATAGCCATTTACTCCTTTAAAGCGCTGAAGACTACTCTAAACGGTGGGGGGTTTTTTAGTGTTCGCCGCGAGCGCGACATTCACCGGACCGCGACGCGTACGCACGTGGCTACAGAATGCATTTGCTTGAATACACGGGGTTGAATCCTCGGTACTACTAAAAAAATTTTCTTATCCGTTTTTCACCCGAATTATCCGGTGGATCCGATTTTATCCGATCGGATATCTGATATCCGATCCGATCGAAAATTCTGGTTTCGGATAGGATCCGTTATCCGAAATTCTTGTTTGGGACAGTATCCGATTTATCCGTTGAGTCGGTTTTGCAAAATCGGCGATATCCAAGAATCCGATCCGACGCCATTTTGGCCATCGGATGGAATGTATACCCCCCAACACCCCCCAACACCCACCCGGTCGATACGTATGTTTAAAATGATGGAGTGAGGCTGAGAAAATCACTCGGTGTATCCGACGCGGTCGATATCCATTCTTTACGTGGATGAGAAAATCACCGGGTGGGCGGGTCGATGATAAAACATTGCGTATCACTAGAAAGCTAAACTCACTGCTACCTTCGTTCCTGCACCTTACTCTCCTTCACTATTTCTCTGAACAGGTGCAATCCTGTCGGCCACGTAATCATCGTCATATCTAGTTGGATACACCGAGTGATTTTCTCAACCTCACTCCATCATTCTAATCATACGTATCGACCGGGTGGGTGTTGGGGGGTGCGGGGGGGGGGGGGGGGGTGTTGGGAGGAGTCGGTGGGTTGCAGATGCGAATAGCATATCAACTCTGACCGGGGCCATACATGCCGACGTTATTTCCATAGAGCTCTCACAAAAGCAATGTTTGATAGCGCAGTATCAGGCATCTTTTATCAGAGTTTTTCATCATTTCTATGAGTAAATCCTGGGTGGCCCCACCACGTCTAGGATGCCTTACCTTACCGTCCCATTAGCTGACGACCTGCCGAGGCTGACCACGGAGCCAGTACACCACTGTGGGTGCCATGGGGAGATGTGCATCACGAACAACTGCCTTCCACGCAGAGCGACCCAGTGCCATTAGTCTAGCATCAGCCACAGACAGTCTGCGTTTCGCCAAATCGTCTTCAACTTGCTTAATCCAAATCTTTCTGGGCCATTCCACCTGTCGTTGTCTGAAGAGCAACTGGTGAGGCAGGCGTTCTATTGGCATGCGGCAAACATGACCAAACCAGCGCAACCTACGCTTTCTGACTTCGCATTCGATCGGAGGTTGGCCCTCGCAACGTGAGCGAATATTCTCATTCGTGACACGGTCGCGTAAGGACACGCGAAGGATCCGTCGGAGACATCGCATTTGAAAAACTTCGAGTTTCTGAAGATCCGATTTTAGCAGTGTCCACGACTCAGCTCCATACAGCAAAACTGGCACGACAAGCGAACGGTAGATCCTCATTTTCGTTCCAACGGCTACGTTTGGACGCCTCCATAAGCACCAGTTTAGTGCTCCAAATGCAGAAGCAGCTTGACCAATCCTGCTAAGAACTTCAGCTGTTGAGGCGATCTTGCTTTGTTGAATGACGGAGCCAAGGCACTTGAAACGATTCACTTGCTCAATTTGGGCATCGTGGAGGGTGACTGCAGCTGGTGACCCATCACTTGTCATCACCTTCGTTTTGTCGGCATTTATCGTAAGACCATATGAGCTAGCTGTTGTCGCGATCTGGTGCAAAATGTCGGTAGCCTCGCCATCATTGTTAGCAAGAACAGCGCTGTCGTCAGCAAACATTAGGTCGGTTACGAAATGATTATCACCGAATCGGACTCCTCGCCGGCCATTGAAAACTTTCCGCATGATAGCTTCAACTACTGCATTAAACAGAAAAGGAGACGCAACACATCCTTGACCATTTCTAATTGGGAATGAGGCGAAAAGTTCACGAATGCAACTACATGAGCCTGTATAGGTCTCTTGAAGAAGACGCACGATCGTTTCCGGTACGCGTTCCGAGCGTAAAGACAGCCACAAAGCCGGCCACGAGACGCTATCAAATCCCGCGCGGAAATCGATGAAGACAACAACTGTGCGCTTGGCGCATCGTATGCGTTCCTCAAGAATCTGCCTGATGGTGAAATTTTGATCACAGCATCCACTACCAGGGCGGAAGCCGGCTTGCTCTTCTCTGGCTACAGTTTCCCGGTGCTTTTGAAGAAGCTGCTGCAAAATCTTAGTGAACACTTTGCCAGTGATGGACAGCAAGCTAATACCGCGATAGTTTTTGCATCGACTGCTGTCGCCTTTTTTTTCAGCACAGATACTATGTAACAAATTTAAACTTTTTCTCTGTTCCTGGGTTGAAATTGCGTTTTGCTAACCCGTTAGGTCTAGAACAGACAGGAAATCTCTGTTATCCAAGGAAAACTTCGCTTTTGTGACTGGGACAATAAAAAATTGGGGAAATCGTGTTTGTGTAAGGCAATTTTTGTTCCTGGCTTCTAAGTGTTATATTTCAATTGCTCATGTCTATTGTATGCGAAAAATGACTTCATTAAGCACAAACTTTGCTTACACGACGACAGCACGAAGAAAACTCGTTTTTTTTTTGTGAAAATAGGAAGATTTTGATTCGTTTTCGGCACTGTGATCAGGTAAAAACAAAAAATGCACAAGGAATAGACAAACACAGTGGAAAACCACTCAACAAGGTTCAGAAATGTGTAGATTTTTCAGATTTGCGATTGTACTGTGAAACACTCTCTCGAAGTTGCACCCAAATTTAGTCCCCCCCTCAAGGTTTCGTTACACTGTCCTTGGTAACGACGTTTAAAGTCCAATATATCTTGATGAAAGGGCTCGCCTTCCTCGTTGAATTTGTCAAGCTGCGAGTCAATGATATGAACTTGCCGAGACATTCTGCATCCCATTCTGGCGTAATTCTTTATGAAAGTCTGCACCAACTCCTCATAACTTTCAGCTTTGTGAATACCTAGGCAGCCGCGAACAACAGCAGCGAAACTGCTCCAAGCCGCTCTCTCCGTCCTGTTCAACAGCTTTGCGAAATCTGCACATTTTAAGGTCCTCTTAATCTGTAGTCCAACGAATATACCAGCCCTGACCCTAGCCTCGGACAGAGTCGTTACCAACGACAGTATAACGAAACATGATGAGGGACTACATTTGGATGCAACTTCGAGAGAGTGATTCACAGCACAATCGTCAATCTAGAAAATCTACAAGTTTTTGAACTCTGTTGAGTGTTTTCCGACTGTGTTTGTCTATTCCTTGAGCATATTTTGTTTTTACCTGTTCGTAATGCCGAAAATGAATTAAAATCTTTCTATTTTTTTTCACAAAAACGAAGTTTTTTCGTGCTGTTGTAGTGTAAGCGAAGTTTGTTCTCAACGAAATAATTTTTTCTCTTACTTTGGACATAAGCAATTGAAATATAACACTTAGAAGCCATGAACAAAAATCGTGTTACATAGCGTAATCGCTCGTTTCCACGACGCAGGAATTTTCTCAGTACGCCATATTAGCTGCAGTAGTAAGAGTAGACGGCACATCAAAGTATTTTCACCAGCTTTTAAAGCTTCTGCAGTTACGGTGTCCACACCAGCAGCTTTGCCCGACTTTAGTAGGTTCACGGCAGCAGCAACTTCTTCCATGGATGATGGGGCGTCTGATGCTATCACATGAGGTCCAGCAAGGGTCGGCCTAGCAGGATGAGGCTCGTCACCCCGGTAAAATCCTTCAAAAGACGCCTTCCAACGCGTAAAATGTGTTGGACCCATGTGCGAGTGCCCCGGACGTCGCAGAAAGTGTGTGGGCCCCCAGTGAGAGTGCGCCAGACGCCGTAGAAAGTGTGAGGGACCCAAGTGGGGGTACGCCGGACGCCGTATTAAGTGTGCGGGAACCAAGTGGGAGTGCGCAGGACGCCATAGAAAGTGTGAGGGACCCAAGTGGGGTGCGCGGGACGCTGCAGGAAGTGTGCGAGACCCAAGTGGAAGTGCGCAGGACGCCGTAGAAAGTGTGCGGGACCCGAGTGAGAGTGCACCGGGCGCCGCAATAAGTGTGCGGGATCCAAGTGGGAGGGCGCCGGACGCCGCAGAAAGTGTGTGGGACCCCAGTGAGAGTGCGCCAGACGCCGTAGAAAGTGTGCGGGACCCAGAGTGGGAGTGCGCCGGACGCCGTCGAAAGTGTATGGGAACCAAGTGAGAGTGCGCAGGACGCCGTAGAAAGTGTGCGGGACCCATGTAGGAGTGCACAGGACGCTGCAGGAAGTGTGCGGGACCCAAGTGGAAGTGCGCAGGACGCCGTATTAAGTGTGCGGGACCCGAGTGAGAGTGCGCCGGACGCCGTCGAATGTGTGCGGGACCGAAGTGGGAGTGCGCCGGGCGCTGTATAAAATGTGTGAGACCCGAGGGAGAGTGCGCCGTAGGAAGTGTGTGGGACCCCAGTGAGAGTGCGCCAGAAGCCGTAGAAAGTGTGAGGGACCCAAGTGGGGGTGCGCGGGACGCTGCAGGAAGTGTGCGAGACCCAAGTGGAAGTGCGCAGGACGCCGTAGAAAGTGTGCGGGACCCAAGTGGGGGTAAGCCGGACGCCGCAATAAGTGTGCGGGACCCAAGTGGGAGTGCGCGAAACGCCGTAGAAAGTGTGTGGGACCTCAGTGAGAGTGCGCCAGACGCCGTAGAAAGTGTGAGGACCCAAGTGGGGTGCGCCGGACGCCGTATTAAGTGTGCGGGAACCAGAGTGGGAGTGCGCAGGACGCCATAGAAAGTGTGCGGGACCCAGTAGGAGTGCGCAGGACGCTGCAGGAAGTGTACGAGACCCAAGTGGAAGTGCGCAGGACGCCGTAGAAAATGTGCGGGACCCAAGTGGGGGTACGACGGACGGCGTATTAAGTGTGCGGGATCCAAGTCCCACTCCCACTTGGGTCTCGCACACCTCCTGCAGCGTCCTGCCCACTCCTACTTGGGTCCCGCACACTTTCTATGGCGTCCTGCGCACTCCCACTTGGTTCCCGCACACTTAATACGGCGTCCGGCGCACCCCCACTTGGGTCCCTCACACTTTCTACGGCGTCTGGCGCACTCTCACTGGGGTCCCACACACTTTCTACGGCGTTTTGCGCACTCCCAATTGGGTCCCGCACACTTATTGCGGCGTCCGGTGCACTCTCACTCGGGTCCCGCACACTTCCTACGGCGTCCGGCGCATTCCCACTTGGGTCCCGCACACTTGCTGCAGCCTCCTGCGCACTCCCACTTGGGTCCCGCACACTTTATATGGCGTACTGCGCACTCCCACTTGGATCCCGCACACTTAATACGGCGTCCGGCGCATTCCCACTTGGGTCCCGCACACGTTCTACGGCGTCTTGCGCACTCACACTTGGATTCCGCACACTTCCTACGGCGTCCGGCGCAGTCCCACTTGGGTCCCGCACACGTTCTACGGCGTCTTGCGCACTCCCACTTGGATTCCGCACACTTCCTACGGCGTCCTGCGCACTCCCACTTGGATTCCGCACACTTCCTACGGCGTCCGGCGCATTCCCACTTGGGTCCCGCACACTTTCTATGGCGTCCTGCGCACTCCCACTTGGATCCCGCACACTTAATACGGCGTCCGGCGCATTCCCACTTGGGTCCCGCACACGTTCTACGACGTCTTGCACACTCCCACTTCGATTCCGCACACTTCCTACGGCGTCCGGCGCATCCCCAATTGGGTCCCGCACACGTTCTACGGCGTCTTGCGCACTCCCACTTGGATTCCGCACACTTCCTACGGCGTCCGGCGCATTCCCACTTGGGTCCCGCACACTTTCTATGGCGTCCTGCGCACTCCCACTTGGATCCCGCACACTTAATACGGCGTCCGGCGCACTCCCACTTGGGTCCCGCACACTTTCTACGGCGTCCTGCGCACTTCCACTTGGGTCTCGTACACTTCCTGCAGCGTCCTGCGCACTCCTACTTGGGTCCCGCACACTTTCTATGGCGTCCTGCGCACTCCCACTTGGTTCCCGCACACTTAATACGGCGTCCGGCGCACCCCCACTTGGGTCCCTCACACTTTCTACGGCGTCTGGCGCACTCTCACTGGGGTCCCACACACTTTCTACGGCGTTTTGCGCACTCCCACTTGGGTCCCGCACACTTATTGCGGCGTCCGGTGCACTCTCACTCGGGTCCCGCACACTTCCTACGGCGTTCGGCGCATTCCCACTTGGGTCCCGCACACTTCCTGCAGCCTCCTGCGCACTCCCACTTGGGTCCCGCACACTTCCTACGGCGTCCTGCGCACTCCCACTTGGATTCCGCACACTTCCTACGGCGTTCGGCGCATTCCCACTTGGGTCCCGCACACTTTCTATGGCGTCCTGCGCACTCACACTTGGATCCCGCACACTTAATACGCCGTCTTGCGCACTCCCACTTGGATTCCGCACACGTTCTACGGCGTCTTGCGCATTCCCACTTGGGTCCCGCACACTTCCTGCAGCCTCCTGCGCACTCCCACTTGGGTCCCGCACACTTCCTACGGCGTCCTGCGCACTCCCACTTGGATTCCGCACACTTCCTACGGCGTCCGGCGCATTCCCACTTGGGTCCCGCACACTTTCTATGGCGTCCTGCGCACTCCCACTTGGATCCCGCACACTTAATACGGCGTCCGGCGCATTCCCACTTGGGTCCCGCACACGTTCTACGGCGTCTTGCGCACTCCCACTTGGATTCCGCACACTTCCTACGGCGTCCGGCGCATCCCCACTTGGGTCCCGCACACGTTCTACGGCGTCTTGCGCACTCCCACTTGGATTCCGCACACTTCCTACGGCGTTCGGCGCATTCCCACTTGGGTCCCGCACACTTTCTATGGCGTCCTGCGCACTCCCACTTGGATCCCGCACACTTCCTACGGCGTCCGGCGCATTCCCACTTGGGTCCCGCACACTTTCTATGGCGTACTGCGCACTCCCACTTGAATCCCGCACACTTAATACGGCGTCCGGCGCATTCCCCCTTGGGTCCCGCACACGTTCTACGGCGTCTTGCGCACTCCCACTCGGATTCCGCACACTTCCTACGGCGTCCGGCGCATTCCCACTTGGGTCCCGCACACTTTCTATGGCGTCCTGCGCACTCCCACTTGGATCCCGCACACTTCCTACGGCGTCCGGCGCATTCCCACTTGGATTCCGCACACTTCCTACGGCGTCCGGCGCATTCCCACTTGGGTCCCGCACACTTTCTATGGCGTCCTGCGCACTCCCACTTGGATCCCGCACACTTAATACGGCGTCCGGCGCATTCCCACTTGGGTCCCGCACACGTTCTACGGCGTCTTGCGCACTCCCACTTGGATTCCGCACACTTCCTACGGCGTCCGGCGCATCCCCAATTGGGTCCCGCACACGTTCTACGGCGTCTTGCGCACTCCCACTTGGATTCCGCACACTTCCTACGGCGTCCGGCGCATTCCCACTTGGGTCCCGCACACTTTCTATGGCGTCCTGCGCACTCCCACTTGGATCCCGCACACTTAATACGGCGTCCGGCGCACTCCCACTTGGGTCCCGCACACTTTCTACGGCGTCCTGCGCACTTCCACTTGGGTCTCGTACACTTCCTGCAGCGTCCTGCGCACTCCTACTTGGGTCCCGCACACTTTCTATGGCGTCCTGCGCACTCCCACTTGGTTCCCGCACACTTAATACGGCGTCCGGCGCACCCCCACTTGGGTCCCTCACACTTTCTACGGCGTCTGGCGCACTCTCACTGGGGTCCCACACACTTTCTACGGCGTTTTGCGCACTCCCACTTGGGTCCCGCACACTTATTGCGGCGTCCTGCGCACTCCCACTTGGATTCCGCACACTTCCTACGGCGTCCGGCGCATTCCCACTTTGGTCCCGCACACTTCCTGCAGCCTCCTGCGCACTCCCACTTGGGTCCCGCACACTTTCTATGGCGTACTGCGCACTCCCACTTGGATCCCGCACACTTAATACGGCGTTCGGCGCATTCCCACTTGGGTCCCGCACACGTTCTACGGCGTCTTGCGCACTCCCACTTGGATTCCGCACACTTCCTACGACGTCCGGCGCAGTCCCACTTGGGTCCCGCACACGTTCTACGGCGTCTTGCGCACTCCCACTTGGATTCCGCACACTTCCTACGGCGTCCTGCGCACTCCCACTTGGATTCCGCACACTTCCTACGGCGTCCGGCGCATTCCCACTTGGGTCCCGCACACTTTCTATGGCGTCCTGCGCACTCCCACTTGGATCCCGCACACTTAATACGGCGTCCGGCGCATTCCCACTTGGGTCCCGCACACGTTCTACGGCGTCTTGCGCACTCCCACTTGGATTCCGCACACTTCCTACGGCGTCCGGCGCATCCCCAATTGGGTCCCGCACACGTTCTACGGCGTCTTGCGCACTCCCACTTGGATTCCGCACACTTCCTACGGCGTCCGGCGCATTCCCACTTGGGTCCCGCACACTTTCTATGGCGTCCTGCGCACTCCCACTTGGATCCCGCACACTTCCTACGGCGTCCGGCGCATTCCCACTTGGGTCCCGCACACTTTCTACGGCGTCCTGCGCACTCCCACTTGGATTCCGCACACTTCCTACGGCGTCCGGCGCATTCCCACTTGGGTCCCTCACACTTTCTATGGCGTCCTGCGCACTCCCACTCGGGTCCCGCACACGTTCTACGGCGTCTTGCGCACTCCCACTTGGATTCCGCACACTTCCTACGGCGTCCGGCGCATTCCCACTTGGGTCCCGCACACGTTCTACGGCGTCTTGCGCACTCCCACTTGGATTCCGCACACTTCCTACGGCGTCCGGCGCATTCCCACTTGGGTCACGCACACTTTCTATGGCTTCCTGCGCACTCCCACTTGGATCCCGCACGCTTCCTACGGCGTCCGGCGCTTTCCCACTTGGGTCCCGCACACGTTCTACGGCGTGTTGCGCACTCCCACTTGGATTCCGCACACTTCCTACGGCGTCCGGCGCATTCCCACTTGGGTCCCGCACACTTTCTATGGCGTCCTGCGCACTCCCACTTGGATCCCGCACACTTAATACGGCGTCCGGCGCACTCCCACTTGGGTCCCGCACACTTTCTACGGCGTCCTGCGCACTTCCACTTGGGTCTCGTACACTTCCTGCAGCGTCCTGCGCACTCCTACTTGGGTCCCGCACACTTTCTATGGCGTCCTGCGCACTCCCACTTGGTTCCCGCACACTTAATACGGCGTCCGGCGCACCCCCACTTGGGTCCCTCACACTTTCTACGGCGTCTGGCGCACTCTCACTGGGGTCCCACACACTTTCTACGGCGTTTTGCGCACTCCCACTTGGGTCCCGCACACTTTCGACGGCGTCCGCACACTCTCACTCGAGTCCCGCACATTTTCGACGGCGTCTGGCGCACTCTCACTGGGGTCCCACACACTTTCTACGGCGTCCTGCGCACTCCTACTTGGATCCCGCACACTTCCTACGGCGTTCGGCGCATTCCCACTTGGGTCCCGCACACTTCCTGCAGCCTCCTGCGCACTCCCACTTGGGTCTCGCACCCCTCCTGCAGCGTCCCGCGCACCCCCACTTGGGTCCCTCACACTTTCTACGGCGTCTGGCGCACTCTCGCTGGGGTCCCACACACTTTCTACGGCGTCCTGCGCACTCTCACTGGGGACCCACACACTTCCTACGGCGCACTCTCCCTCGGGTCTCACACACTTTCTACGGCGTTTTGCGCACTCCCACTTGGGTCCCGCACACTTCCTACGGCGTCCTGCGCACTCCCACTTGGATTCCGCACACTTCCTACGGCGTCCGGCGGATTCCCACTTGGGTCCCGCACACTTCCTGCAGCCTCCTGCGCACTCCCACTTGGGTCCCGCACACTTCCTACGGCGTCCTGCGCACTCCCACTTGGGTCTCGTACACTTCCTGCAGCGTCCTGCGCACTCCTCGTTGGCTCCCGCACACTTTCGACCGCGTCCGGCCCACTCTCACTCGGGTCCCACACACATAATACGGCGTCCGGCGCATTCCCACTTGGGTCCCGCACACTTTCTACGGCGTCCTGCGCATTCCCACTTGGGTCCCGCACACTTCCTGCAGCGTCCTGCGCACTCCCACTTGGGTCCCGCACACTTACTGCGGCGTCCTGCGCACTCCCACTTGGGTCCCGCACCCTTTCTACGGCGTTTTGCGCACTCCCATTTGGATTCCGCACACTTCCTACGGCGTTCGGCGCACTCTCACTGGGGTCCCACACACTTCCTACGGCGCACTCTCCCTCGGGTCTCACACACTTTCTACGGCGTCCTGCGCACTTCCACTTCGGTCCCGCACACCTCCTGCAGCGTCCCGCGCACCCCCACTTGGGTCCCTCACACTTTCTACGGCGTCTGGCGCACTCTCGCTGGGGTCCCACACACTTTCTACGGCGTCCTGCGCACTCTCACTGGGGACCCACACACTTCCTACGGCGCACTCTCCCTCGGGTCTCACACACTTTCTACGGCGTCCTGCGCACTTCCACTTGGGTCCCGCACACTTCCTACGGCGTCCTGCGCACTCCCACTTATATCCCTCACACTTTCGACGGCGTCCGGCACACTCTCACTCGAGTCCCGCACACTTTCGACGGCGTCTGGCGCACTCTCACTGGGGTCCCACACACTTTCTACGGCGTTTTGCGCACTTCCACTTGGGTCTCGCACACTTCCTGCAGCGTCCGGCGCATTCCCACTTGGGTCCCGCACACTTTCTATGGCGTCCTGCGCACTCCTACTTGGATCCCGCACACTTCCTACGGCGTTCGGCGCATTCCCACTTGGGTCCCGCACACTTCCTGCAGCCTCCTGCGCACTCCCACTTGGGTCCCGCACACTTCCTACGGCGTCCTGCGCACTCCCACTTGGATTCCGCACACTTCCTGCAGGGTCCTGCGCACTCCTACTTGGGTCCCGCACACTTTCTATGGCGTCCTGCGCACTCCCATGGTTCCCGCACACTTAATACGGCGTCCGGCGTACCCCACTTGGGTCCCGCACACTTCCTACGGCGTCCGGCGCATTCCCACTTGGGTCCCGCACACTTCCTGCGGCGTCGTGCGCAGTCACACTTGGGTCGCGCACACTTACTGCGGCGTCCTGCGCACTCCCACTTGGGTCCCGCACCCTTTCTACGGCGTTTTGCGCACTCCCACTTGGATTCCGCACACTTCCTACGGCGTTCGGCGCACTCTCACTGGGGTCCCACACACTTCCTACGGCGCACTCTCCCTCGGGTCTCACACACTTTCTACGGCGTCCTGCGCACTTCCACTTCGGTCCCACACACTTCCTACGGCGTCCTGCGCACTCCCACTTGTATCCCTCACACCTTCGACGGCGTCCGGCACACTCTCACTCGAGTCCCGCACACTTTCGACGGCGTCTGGCGCACTCTCACTGGGGTCCCACACACTTTCTACGGCGTTTTGCGCACTCCCACTTGGGTCCCGCACACTTTCGACGGCGTCCGGCACACTCTCACTCGAGTCCCGCACATTTTCGACGGCGTCCGGCACACTCTCACTCGAGTCCCGCACATTTTCGACGGCGTCTGGCGCACTCTCACTGGGGTCCCACACACTTTCTACGGCGTCCTGCGCACTCCTACATGGATCCCGCACACTTAATACGGCGTCCGGCGTACCCCCACTTGGGTCCCGCACACTTTCTACGGCGTCCTGCGCACTTCCACTTGGGTCTCGCACACTTCCTGCAGCGTCCCGCGCACCCCCACTTGGGTCCCTCACACTTTCTACGGCGTCTGGCGCACTCTCACTGGGGACCCACACACTTCCTACGGCGCACTCTCCCTCGGGTCTCACACACTTTCTACGGCGTCCTGCGCACTTCCACTTCGGTCCCGCACACTTCCTACGGCGTCCTGCGCACTCCCACTTGTATCCCTCACACTTTCGACGGCGTCCGGCACACTCTCACTCGAGTCCCGCACACTTTCGACGGCGTCTGGCGCACTCTCACTGGGGTCCCACACACTTATTGCGGCGTCCTGCGCACTCCCACTTGGATTCCGCACACTTTCGACGGCGTCCGCACACTCTCACTCGAGTCCCGCACATTTTCGACGGCGTCTGGCGCACTCTCACTGGGGTCCCACACACTTTCTACGGCGTCCTGCGCACTCCTACTTGGATCCCGCACACTTCCTACGGCGTTCGGCGCATTCCCACTTGGGTCCCGCACACTTTCTACGGCGTCCTGCGCACTTCCACTTGGGTCTCGCACACCTCCTGCAGCGTCCCGCGCACCCCCACTTGGGCCCCTCACACTTTCTACGGCGTCTGGCCCACTCTCACTGGGAACCCACACACTTCCTACGACGCACTCTCACTCGGGTCTCACACACTTTCTACGGCGTCCTGCGCACTCCCACTTGGGTCCCGCACACTTATTGCGGCGTCCTGCGCACTCCCACTTGTATCCCTCACACTTTCGACGGCGTCCGCACACTCTCACTCGAGTCCCGCACATTTTCGACGGCGTCTGGCGCACTCTCACTGGGGTCCCACACACTTTCTACGGCGTCCTGCGCACTCTCACTGGGGACCCACACACTTCCTACGGCGCACTCTCACTGGGGTCCCACACACTTTCTACGGCGTTTTGCGCACTCCCACTTGGGTCCCGCACACTTATTGCGGCGTCCTGCGCACTCCCACTTGTATCCCTCACACTTTCGACGGCGTCCGCACACTCTCACTCGAGTCCCGCACATTTTCGACGGCGTCTGGCGCACTCTCACTGGGGTCCCACACACTTTCTACGGCGTCCTGCGCACTCCTACTTGGATCCCGCACACTTATTGCGGCGTCTGGCGCACTCTCACTGGGGTCCCACACACTTTCTACGGCGTCCTGCGCACTCCTACTTGGATCCCGCACACTTCCTACGGCGTTCGGCGCATTCCCACTTGGGTCCCGCACACTTCCTGCAGCCTCCTGCGCACTCCCACTTGGGTCCCGCACACTTCCTACGGCGTCCTGCGCACTCCCACTTGGGTTTCGCACACTTCCTGCAGCGCCCTGCGCACTCCTACTTGGGTCCCGCACACTTTCTATGGCGTCCTGCGCACTCCCACTTGGTTCCCGCACACTTAATACGGCGTCCGGCGTACCCCCACTTGGGTCCCGCACACTTCCTACGGCGTCCGGCGCATTCCCACTTGGGTCCCGCACACTTCCTGCAGCCTCCTGCGCACTCCCACTTGGGTCCCGCACACTTATTGCGGCGTCCTGCGCACTCCCACTTGGGTCCCGCACCCTTTCTACGGCGTTTTGCGCACTCCCACTTGGATTCCGCACACTTCCTACGGCGTTCGGCGCACTCTCACTGGGGTCCCACACACTTCCTACGGCGCACTCTCCCTCGGGTCTCACACACTTTCTACGGCGTCCTGCGCACTTCCACTTCGGTCCCGCACACTTCCTACGGCGTCCTGCGCACTCCCACTTGTATCCCTCACACTTTCGACGGCGTCCGGCACACTCTCACTCGAGTCCCGCACACTTTCGACGGCGTCTGGCGCACTCTCACTGGGGTCCCACACACTTTCTACGGCGTTTTGCGCACTCCCACTTGGGTCCCGCACACTTATTGCGGCGTCCTGCGCACTCCCACTTGGGTCCCGCACCCTTTCTACGACGTTTTGCGCACTCCCACTTGGATTCCGCACACTTCCTACGGCGTTCGGCGCATTCCCACTTGGGTCCCGCACACTTCCTGCAGCCTCCTGCGCACTCCCACTTGGGTCCCGCACACTTTCTATGGTGTCCTGCGCACTCCCACTTGGGTCTCGCACACTTCCTGCAGCGTCCTGCGCACTCCTACTTGGGTCCCGCACACTTAATACGGCGTCCGGCGTACCCCCACTTGGGTCCCGCACACTTTCTACGGCGTCCTGCGCACTTCCACTTGGGTCTCGCACACCTCCTGCAGCGTCCCGCGCACCCCCACTTGGGTCCCTCACACTTTCTACGGCGTCTGGCGCACTCTCACTGGGGTCCAACACTTTCTACGGCGTCCTGCGCACTCTCACTGGGGTCCCACACACTTCCTACGGCGCACTCTCCCTCGGGTCTCACACACTTTCTACGGCGTCCTGCGCACTTCCACTTGGGTCTCGCACACTTCCTGCAGCGTCCTGCGCACTCCCACTTGGGTCCCGCACCCTTTCTACGACGTTTTGCGCACTCCCACTTGGATTCCGCACACTTCCTACGGCGTTCGGCGCATTCCCACTTGGGTCCCGCACACTTCCTGCAGCCTCCTGCGCACTCCCACTTGGGTCCCGCACACTTTCTATGGTGTCCTGCGCACTCCCACTTGGGTCTCGCACACTTCCTGCAGCGTCCTGCGCACTCCTACTTGGGTCCCGCACACTTTCTATGGCGTCCTGCGCACTCCCACTTGGTTCCCGCACACTTAATACGGCGTCCGGCGTACCCCCACTTGGGTCCCGCACACTTCCTACGGCGTCCGGCGCATTCCCACTTGGGTCCCGCACACTTCCTGCAGCCTCCTGCGCACTCCCACTTGGGTCCCGCACACTTACTGCGGCGTCCTGCGCACTCCCACTTGGGTCCCGCACCCTTTCTACGGCGTTTTGCGCACTCCCACTTGGATTCCGCACACTTCCTACGGCGTTCGGCGCACTCTCACTGGGGTCCCACACACTTCCTACGGCGCACTCTCCCTCGGGTCTCACACACTTTCTACGGCGTCCTGCGCACTTCCACTTCGGTCCCGCACACTTCCTACGGCGTCCTGCGCACTCCCACTTGTATCCCTCACACTTTCGACGGCGTCCGGCACACTCTCACTCGAGTCCCGCACACTTTCGACGGCGTCTGGCGCACTCTCACTGGGGTCCCACACACTTTCTACGGCGTTTTGCGCACTCCCACTTGGATTCCGCACACTTCCTACGGCGTCCGGCGCATTCCCACTTGGGTCCCGCACACTTTCTACGGCGTTTAGCGCACTCCCACTTGGGTCCCGCACACGTTCTACGGCGTCTTGCGCACTCCCAGTTGGATTCCGCACACTTCCTACGGCGTCCGGCGCATTCCCACTTGGGTCCCGCACACTTCCTGCAGCCTCCTGCGCACTCCCACTTGGGTCCCGCAAACTTTCTACGGCGTCCTGCAACCTTCCACTTGGGTCTCGCACACTTCCTGCAGCGTCCCGCGCACCCCCACTTGGGTCCCTCACACTTTCTACGGCTTCTGGCGCACTCTCACTGGGGTCCCACACACTTCCTACGGCGCACTCTCCCTCGGGTCTCACACATTTTATACAGCGCCCGGCGCACTCCCACTTCGGTCCGCACACATTCGACGGCGTCCGGCGCACTCTCACTCGGGTCCCGCATACTTTAGACGGAGTCCGGTGCACTCTCACTCGGGTTCCACCACACTTTCTACGGCGTCCTGCGCACTTCCACTTGGGTCTCGCACACTTCCTGCAGCGCCCTGCGCACTCCTACTTGGGTCCCGCACACTTTCTATGGCGTCCTGCGCACTCCCACTTGTATCCCTCACACTTTCGACGGCGTCCGGCACACTCTCACTCGAGTCCCGCACACTTTCGACGGCGTCTGGCGCACTCTCACTGGGGTCCCACACACTTTCTACGGCGTTTTGCGCACTCCCACTTGGGTCCCGCACACTTATTGCGGCGTCCTGCGCACTCCCACTTGGGTCCCGCACCCTTTCTACGGCGTTTTGCGCACTCCCACTTGGGTCCCGCACACGTTCTACGGCGTCTTGCGCACTCCCACTTGGATTCCGCACACTTCCTACGGCGTTCGGCGCATTCCCACTTGGGTCCCGCACACTTCCTGCAGCCTCCTGCGCACTCCCACTTGGGTCCCGCACACTTCCTACGGCGTCCTGCGCACTCCCACTTGGATCCCGCACACTTAATACGGCGTCCGGCGTACCCCCACTTGGGTCCCGCACACTTTCTACGGCGTCCTGCGCACTTCCACTTGGGTCTCGCACACTTCCTGCAGCGTCCTGCGCACTCCTAATTGGGTCCCGCACACTTTCTATGGCGTCCTGCGCACTCCCTTTTGGTTCCCGCACACTTAATACGGCGTCCGGCGCACCCCCACTTGGGTCCCTCACACTTTCTACGGCGTCTGGCGCACTCTCACTGGGGTCCCACACACTTTCTGCGACGTCCGGCGCACTCGCACATGGGTCCAACACATTTTTCACGCGTTGGAAGGCGTCTTTTGAAGGATTTTACCGGGGTGACGAGCCTCATACTGCTACGCCGACCCTTGCTGGACCTCATGTGATAGCATCAGACGCCCCATCATCCATGGAAGAAGTTGCTGCTGCCGTGAACCTACTAAAGTCGGGCAAAGCTGCTGGTGTGGACACCGTAACTGCAGAAGCTTTAAAAGCTGGTGAAAATACTTTGATGTGCCGTCTACTCTTACTACTGCACTTTCTACGGCGTTTCGCGCACTCCCACTTGGGTCCCGCACACTTATTGCGGCGTCCGGCTTACCCCCACTTGGGTCCCGCACACTTTCTACGGCGTCCTGCGCACTTCCACTTGGGTCTCGCACACTTCCTGCAGCGTCCCGCGCACCCCCACTTGGGTCCCTCACACTTTCTTACGGCGTCTGGCGCACTCTCACTGGGGTCCCACACACTTCCTACGGCGCACTCTCCCTCGGGTCTCACACATTTTATACAGCGCCCGGCGCACTCCCACTTCGGTCCCGCACACATTCGACGGCGTCCGGCGCACTCTCACTCGGGTCCCGCATACTTTAGACGGCGTCCTGCGCACTTCCACTTGGGTCTCGCACACTTCCTGCAGCGTCCTGTGCACTCCTACATGGGTCCCGCACACTTTCTACGGCGTCCTGCGCACTCCCACTTGTATCCCTCACACTTTCGACGGCGTCCGGCACACTCTCACTCGAGTCCCGCACACTTTCGGCAGCGTCTGGCGCACTCTCACTCGGGTCTCACACACTTTCTGCGACGTCCGGCGCACTCGCACATGGGTCCAACACACTTTCTACGGCGTCCTGCGCACTTCCACTTGGGTCTCGCACACTTCCTGCAGCGTCCTGCGCACTCCTACTTGGGTCCCGCACACTTTCTATGGCGTCCTGCGCACTCCCACTTGGTTCCCGCACACTTAATACGGCGTCCGGCGTACCCCCACTTGGGTCCCTCACACTTTCTACGGCGTCTGGCGCACTCTCACTGGGGTCCCACACACTTTCTGCGACGTCCGGCGCACTCGCACATGGGTCCAACACATTTTTTACGCGTTGGAAGGCGTCTTTTGAAGGATTTTACCGGGGTGACGAGCCTCATACTGCTACGCCGACCCTTGCTGGACCTCATGTGATAGCATCAGACGCCCCATCATCCATGGAAGAAGTTGCTGCTGCCGTGAACCTACTAAAGTCGGGCAAAGCTGCTGGTGTGGACACCGTAACTGCAGAAGCTTTAAAAGCTGGTGAAAATACTTTGATGTGCCGTCTACTCTTACTACTGCAGCTAATATGGCGTACTGAGAAAATTCCTGCGTCGTGGAAACGAGCGATTACGCTATGTAACACGATTTTCGTTCCTGGCTTCTAAGTGCTATAAAAATTGCTTATGTCCAAAGTATGAGAAAAAATGATTTCATTGAGAACAAACTTCGCTTACACTACAACAGCAAAAAACTGTTTTTGTGAAAAAAATCATTTCCGGCAGTACGAACAGGTAAAAACAAAATATGCTCAAGGAATAGACGAACACAGTCGGAAAACACTCAACAGAGTTCAAAAATTTGTAGATTTTCTAGATTGACGATTTTACTGTGAATCACTCTCTCGAAGTTGCATCCAAATGTAGTCCATCATCATGTTTCGTTATACTGTCGTTGGTGACGACTCTGTCCGAGGCTAGGGTCAGGGCTGGTATATTCGTTGGACTACAGATTAAGAGGATCTTAAAATGTACAGGTTTCGCAAAGCTGTTGACCAGGACGGATAGAGCGGCTTGGAGCAGTTTCGCTGCTGTTGTTCACGGCTTCCTAGGTATTCACAAAGCTGAAAGCTATGAGGAGTTGGTGCAGACTCTCATAAATAATTACGCCAAAATGGGATGCAGAATGTCTCGGAAAGTCCATATCATTGATTCGCAGCTTGAAAAATTTAACGAGCAAGGCGAGCCCTTTCATCAACATATATTGGACTTTGAACGTCGTTACCACGGACAATGTAACGAAGGATTTATTGGGGACTAAAATTGGGTGCAACTTCGAGAGAGTGTATCACAGTACAATCGCAAATCTGAAAAATCTACACATTTCTGAACCTTGTTGAGTGGTTTTCGACTGTGTTTGTCTATTCCTTGTGCATTTTTTGTTTTTACCTGATCACAGTGCCGAAAACGAATCAAAATCTTCCTATTTTCACAAAAAAACGAGTTTTCTTCGTGCTGCCGTCGTGTAAGCAAAGTTTGTGCTTAATGGAGTCATTTTTCGCATACAATAGACATAAGCAATTGAAATATAACACTTAGAAGCCAGGAACAAAAATTGCCTTACACAAACACGATTTCCCCAATTTTCTATTGTCCCAGTCACAAAAGCGAAGTTTTCCTTGGATAACAGAGATTTCCTGTCTGTTCTAGACCTAACGGGTTAGCAAAACGCAATTTCAACCCAGGAACAGAGAAAAAGTTTAAATTTGTTACATAGTACCTGTGCTGAAAAAAAGGCGACAGCAGTCAATGCAAAAACTATCGCGGTATTAGCTTGCTGTCCATCACTGGCAAAGTGTTCACTAAGATTTTGCAGCAGCTTCTTCAAAAGCACCGGGAAACTGTAGCCAGAGAAGAGCAAGCCGGCTTCCGCCCTGATCGTGGATGCTGTGATCAAAATTTCACCATCAGGCAGATTCTTGAGGAACGCATACGATGCGCCAAGCGCACAGTTGTTGTCTTCATCGATTTCCGCGCGGGATTTGATAGCGTCTCGTGACCGGCTTTGTGGCTGTCTTTACGCTCGGAACGCGTACCGGAAACGATCGTGCGTCTTCTTCAAGAGACCTATACAGGCTCATGTAGTTGCATTCGTGAACTTTCCGCCTCATTCCCAATTAGAAATGGTCAAGGATGTGTTGCGTCTCCTTTTCTGTTTAATGCAGTAGTTGACGCTATCATGCGGAAAGTTTTCAATGGCCGGCGAGGAGTCCAATTCGGTGATAATCATTTCGTAACCGACCTAATGTTCGCTGACGACAGCGCTGTTCTTGCTAACAATGATGGCGAGGCTACCGACATTTTGCACCAGATCGCGACAACAGCTAGCTCATATGGTCTTACGATAAATGCCGACAAAACGAAGGTGATGACAAGTGATGGGTCACCAGCTGCAGTCACCCTCCACGATGCCCAAATTGAGCAAGTGAATCGTTTCAAGTGCCTTGGCTCCGTCATTCAACAAAGCAAGATCGCCTCAACAGCTGAAGTTCTTAGCAGGATTGGTCAAGCTGCTTCTGCATTTGGAGCACTAAACTGGTGCTTATGGAGGCGTCCAAACGTAGCCGTTGGAACGAAAATGAGGATCTACCGTTCGCTTGTCGTGCCAGTTTTGCTGTATGGAGCTGAGACGTGGACACTGCTAAAATCGGATCTTCAGAAACTCGAAGTTTTTCAAATGCGATGTTTCCGACGGATCCTTCGCGTGTCCTTACGCGACCGTGTCACGAATGAGAATATTCGCTCACGTTGCGAGGGCCAACCCCCGATCGAATGCGAAGTCAGAAAGCGTAGGTTGCGTTGGTTTGGTCATGTTTGCCGCATGCCAATAGAACGCCTGCCTCACCAGTTGCTCTTCAGACAACGACAGGTGGAATGGCCCAGAAAGATTTGGATTAAGCAAGTTGAAGACGATTTGGCGAAACGCAGACTGTCTGTGGCTGATGCTAGACTAATGGCACTGGGTCGCTCTGCGTGGAAGGCAGTTGTTCGTGATGCACATCTCCCCATGGCACCCACAGTGGTGTACTGGCTCCGTGGTCAGCCTCGGCAGGTCGTCAGCTAATGGGACGGTAAGGTAAGGCATTCTAGACGTGGTGGGGCCACCCAGGATTTACTCATAGAAATGATGAAAAACTCTGATAAAAGATGCCTGATACTGCGCTATCAAACATTGTTTTTGTAAGAGCTCTATGGAAATAACGTCGGCATGACTGGCCCAGAGTCCTGTCTGAGCCCTAAGTTTTGTGGCAGGATTATTCATCCCGAAGTCTCATTCACTTGTGTATTTTCTTGCAAAATCAGATCGAGAGCTTCTTTATATCCGAAATTTATTGGCGATATTTCGGTGTGATATAACACCTTTTTTAAGCCTGTAATAATCAAATACATAGCACACCTAATCAATTAGCAGGGTCGTAGTCCACAATCCAAGCACTAACCAAACTAGCCGCGAAGCCAACTCTGCAAAAATGTTTTTAGGATTGCCAAAAATACATAGCTCGGACCAGCTCACCCTCTGCGACTCCCCGGTTCTATCAAATGAACCAACAGTTATGGTGTGCACGGGAAGGATCACCCCAATGGATACTGTTATGTGATAAGGCGCAAAGTATCTATGATTTCATCCCTGTAGTTGATTTCGGGGGATAAGCGCCTTATCTTAAGAGCTTCCAACACTTCTCTTTCCAGAGGAGATTCCAGTGAGGCGTGCAAGACTGTAACTTTCACTGACGGAGGGCTTTCCAAAGCATGATGTTGTGTGCGATGCCGTGAAAAGCCATTATGTTTATGTTTATGTTCATTACATTTACATAAGGCAAATGCGCGAAAAAAAAATCACAAATACAAAGCAAGCAATAAGAAAACACACAAACACAGAGAAAAAATGGCCGTTAATTGAGAGAAAAAAAAACACCACTAAAGCCAAACCGATCCCTCCCGAAAAAAAGGGGAAAATTATTATGCTAAATTCCAGAAGAGAGTAAAATCCTCGAGACCTGCCTTCTGAACTGACCCAAAGGGAGAGTACCAGAGACCCTTCTCGTTATTTTTAAATATGAACTAGCAGCCCGATGTGGAAATGATCTCACCCTCACACTGGTAAAAGGACGGCTGAGGAATATCTTCGTTCTCTCACCCCTAGTGTTCGATTCGACCAAGTTAAAATAGGGTTTACGACTGAAAATGCCCCTATTCCCGAGAAGCTTGTGGACCATGCAAATGTCAAACACTTTCCGCCTAGAATCTAGCGTAGTTAGCCCAAAATACTTGTTTCTTATATGCGCCCTGGGTATTTTGGCATTCAAGAAGCCACCAATACGGAACACTAGTTTACGAGTAAAACTATTCTGGACTTTTTCTAGCGCTCCAATATTCTTTTTCGTGTACGGAGAGAAAACTACTGATCCAGATTCCACAATAGGCCTTATATAGGTCTTGTACGCTCGGAGCAAAACCTGCTTGTTTTTTGTGGATATTCCCTTGAAAATCTGGAAAATACGCCTGTGAGCCGACTGACATTTTATTCTGATATGCTCAGAGAAATCCAATTTACTGTTATAGTGGAAGCCAAGATCTCGAACAGATTCAACCGCTGGGAGCGCAAGGCCATCGCACGTATAGAAATGTGTCGTGGGTTCTGAATTTACTTGAACTCGCATGAATACAGTCTTTGTGGCGCGAGGGCAGCTGCCATTCCTTCGCCCAGCCAACCATCAAGTCAATAGCCTCCTGTAGCACTTGGGTGTCGAGTGGTTCAGAAATCACCTTGTAAAGTTTTATGTCGTCCGCATAGAACTTCATCGTAACAGCTTTGTCCCGAAAATGATAGGAATGTCCGCTGTGAAAATACTAAACAATATTGGTGATAATACACCCCCTTGCGGCACCCCGCTCTCTATGTTTTTCACCTCAGAATAGCAATCCTCGACTCTCACCTGAAACGTTCTTCCAGATAAGAATTGGGCGAGCCATTCTATCAATATCGGATGAAACCTCAGATATCGTAGTTTTGACAGCAGTTTCGAGTGCGAGACACGATCAAATGCCTTTGCAAAGTCAAAGTAAATGACATCGCAACTGCACCGCTTGTCAAGGGCCTCCGTCCAATCATTTATGCATTCCAGAAGGTTCGTTTCTACAGACCTTCCCGGGACAAAACCATGCTGGTTCCTAGGAACGATATTTTGCGAAAAGAGGTGTAAGACTATGTGATCCTTCAGCACCTTCTCGAACAGCCTGCAGAACAGTGAGGTGATACTAACTGGCCTATAATTCCCTGGATCAGCAGCCGGCTCTTTCTTCAATAAAGGTGTAACAAAGGAGTGCTTCCAGCGAGCTGGAACCTCACCATACATAAGAGACTGGTTGTAGATATAGGCCAAGGGACCACAAATAACTGGTGCAACTTTTTGAATGAAAAAAAGAGGAACGAAATCAGGGGTGACCGAGGAAGATTTAGGCTACTTTTTCAACAATTCCTGCAATTTCGTTGAATGAAACCAAGGAAAATCCGCCATAGGCTGAGTACCCAAGAATGACGAAGATGGACTGTTCCCGTCCTCTGATTGGAATTGTTCCGCGAATTGGTCAGCTAACATGTTTGCCTTATCATACGCCGATGTCGCCAGGAATGCACCCTTTCTAAGGCAACCGATATGACTCTTTTCTTGCAACTTTGAATTTAGATACCTATAGAAGTTCCTGTCTCCCGACTCGATCTTTTTCTTCTCAAGGTAACTATTGTACTTATCCAACTGAGCATGGAACTTTTTCCCAAAATCATTATACGCCTCCCAAATTCCAGTTCTCCTTGCCTCATGGAAAAGACACTCACGGTGTTCAGCCATTTTTTGCAAGTGAGCAGGTAGGCGGATTGACTTAATGGAAGACACAAGCTTCCACGGAACATGCAAATCAATAACTGTATGGATAACAGATGAGAAAAGCTCATATTTCTCATTTACACCGCTAGCCGATTCTAACAGACTAATCCAGTGAATTTGGCTCAAGTGGTCACAAACGGCAGTATAATCGCAATTAGCATATACCCTTCGATAAACCGGAGTACTAAGTGTTTCACAACATTGAATGTCGAATGAAATACTATTGTGATCGCTCAATCCTACAGGCGGCAGAATTTCTAGGTTTCCCAGTAAGGTTTCATGGCTGGAGAAAACTAAATCCAACACATTTTGACCTCTAGTAGGCTCCCGCACAAATTGGAAAGGTCGTAAGTATAAACTAGTTCCTCCAAGCAAGCCAAATTCGATGCCAACACATCACCTTCATTGCTCCGAGCGAAGTCGGGTAAGTTGAAATCCCCCACAATGATTGTGTGCAGTTCACACGCTATTAAATCACTCAAAACCTTGACTAGCATTTCCGTTTTCACGGAATCACAAGACGGAGCCCTATACACAACTATGACCCGGAAGCTCGAGCTTTCATGGTAAAGATCGACACAAAGCATCTCATAAGCATGTTCCACCGACTCCGAGTAAATCACAGACATTGACAGCCTCCGATGAACCAATAACATAACCCCACCTCCAGACTTCTTACTACGATCGCACCTCTTGGCTTCGTAATCCAGAGCTAAATTACCCAATAAAGTTGAAACCATTAGACTAGGCTTGAGTCACGTCTCTGTAAAGGCGTAAATATCATACTTGTGAGAAAGAACTAGATCAATATGCCCCCTATTTTTCGAAACGGATCTTACATTAGCGTAGAAACACCTAAAAACACTACAAGGATACCTGAGAGGAATAGTCAGTTTTCCTGATTGGGAGGCGACAATACATTAACAATGCTAGGCACAACGGCTACCGGCGATCTCGGTGTGGTAGAAGAACTTAACGCTATTGAGGAATCAACGTGAGCAATGGGTACAGCAGCCACTGGTGATCCCGAAGTTCTAGGAGCACCTACATCATCGATCGTACCGACACTCTGCCGGCGAACACCTGTCCCTCTCCTCCTTAGTTAGAGAGGGTCTAATATAGATCCCCTTGGAAGAGAAGGACCTGAGCCAATGAGCTCGACGGCAAACCAAGCCAGCATGGAACGAAGATGGTAGCACCACCTTGATTAACCGCGGTCGACCAGTACCTGGTTTGCCCATTCTATAAACCGACTTGGGACTACACTCCACGTTTAGATGATCTAGAACTTTACAAATCACATCAGAATCGGACAACACACGATTCGACGGCACTCTATCTCCCGACTCTAATACCCCAGAGATAACAATAGAACGCTTCCTTTCATGCTCTTCTGGAGAACAGGTCACAATAGGAACACCATGAGTCTCACGAGAATCCGAAGTATGAGAAAGCTGAACCTTAAGCTCAACAACTTCTGCCTGCAATGAGGCATTACTCTCAAGCAAGTCACAGTTCTCAGCTGCTAGTGCCTTGTTAGCATCTACTAGTTCCATATTTCTCGAGACAACTGAATCGAACATTTCCTTCATGGAAGAGAAATGACTTATAACTAGCTTCAGGTGAGTAGGTAGCGACTCATCTCTCATCAGCTGCTCGATAGCTCCCGCAAAGTCCAGAGGCAGTTGCGATCCCGCTCGTTTGGCCGCTCCTCTTGTCGGAATGATAGACGCAGGACAACCTGTAGACGGCATGACACGAAATGAAACAACAGCGAAACGGATAGACCTGATAAGGTGGCTTTTTGTTGTCGATCGAAAATTTCGCACCCCGCCACAGAGGTACTCGCAGAGGATCCTCAGCACGTTGTCACGAACGGCATAAAATCGACTGACACAGTAACCGACGCCAGACACCAGAATCACCCAATCGCCTCGCCTCCTCTCTTGCGACTACGGTCACACCTTGAGATACTAGGTTAAAAATATGGTTCGGGTATGCATTGGGATTCCTTAGAGGTCACAGATGTTCGTCAAGCCCTTTATGTAGTGACCGCATGGTCTCTCCAACGTAATTTTGCGCAGAGCCTTCGCATGTAATCATATACACAGTGCCACGAAGTTTGCAGATTTTCTTCTCTGTGAATTATAGACAGTTGCGTCGACCGCATTTCTTTTCGTAAAGTCTCGATGAAGTCAGAATTTGCTTCAAAGTCGGTGGTGGACGTAGAACGAACTTTACTGGTAGTCCGGAACTCTTGACGATGTTGTTCAACATCCTGGCATGGTCCTCGTTTACATATGGCTGAACCAAGGAGATTCCATTCACCATATAGAGTGGACTCCAAGACCTAGGATCTGCTGTCGTGTATCCGTTTTCTTCCAGTACTCGAGTGATCTTGTTGTTCACCCCCGGAGACTCGTATGAGCACACTTGCTGCTTCGTCTTCATGAGGTTCTTCACTACGTTCTTCTTCATGAAAGAGGGTGTGCACTCCAAGAGTGAAGCATGATGTTTTCCGACACGACGGGTTTCTTGTACCATAAGTACTCCCTGCTGCTACGACTGATTCGAACTTCAAAGTTGAGAAATGGTAAGTATCCGTTTTCGCCAGGGTATTCGGCTATGAACTGGATGTTCGGATCATACGAGTTCAGATTCCTGAGCATTATGTGTAGTGCGGAGGTGGTAGATCCTACGACGAATACGTCATCAATGTAGCGTTTGTAAAAAAGGATCTCGTTGACAAGGGACGCTCTCTCTATCTTGTTTAGGTAGAGAAGCGCCAACAGTGCTGCGATTTTTGATCCCATGGCGAGACCGCGTTTTTGACAATAGAATTCTCCGTCGAACTTGAAGATGTTGCATCTTAATGTAGCTCCGAGGAGCTCTCGAACATCTTGTTCTTCTAATCCAAATGTATGAATTGCATTCTGGTGTTCACGGAGAAGCTTAAGTATTGCTTTCACTGCTTCATCGTTGTTCACATTCGTATAGAGAGCCACCGCGTCAAAACTTCCGTAACTGGCGTCATCAGGAATTTCACAGGTAATCAGGGCAGATAGAAATTCTTCTACATTAGCGATATGAGCGGTGACATGACGTAATATTGGCAAAAGAAGTTTCACTAGAAACCAACTTATACGATCTGACGGCCCTCCACAAGATGAGACTATCGGTCTAGTTTTGATATCATCTTCATCAACATCACGTAAATTTGTTCCTTCGATGAATTTATGAGTCTTCACCATTGCGTTGTATGTTGGAATTACCGTGGTTGTCAGCGTGAAGCGTTTCACGGTGTTCGGCTCCATTATCTTACTCAGTATCCGTTGCACTGTCTGCCGGAGTTTATTGGATACATTTTCAAAGTGACGTTGAGTAGACTTTTCGTATATTCCTGTGTCAGATAAGCATTTTCGGCTTAGTCGTTTGTCCATGACGTGCGTCATAACCACAAAGACGCCACCTTTGTCGCTCACGCTGTAGCGGAGTTCATTACGTAAAGAAAGGAGCTTTCTCAATCCTCGTTTTTCCCTGTACGTGAGGTTCGATGCACGGTCGTGCTGTCTTTGTGGTAAATACGCTTCATTTAGATCAAGCTCTAGCCTAGCTAGTCCAGGTTCTAGTGGTCTTGCTGGTCCTGGTGATGTTATTGATGTTCGCGGGAAAGGCATGGAGGCGGTAAAGGAATGTAGTCGATCCATCACGGTAGGGCTTGACTGTTCACGTCATCGAAGCTGATACGCGAATTTGTAGAAGCCGCACATTATGGAATTCTCGATTAATTCCGGTAGAGATCGCAAACGATGGTCCAAGATTCAACACCGCTTCCATTTCTCCGTCTACTTTATCGGTTCCTATTATCGAGCACCGTTTAGGTGGGACCGCCCGCGGGTAATAAAGTGCTGGTTTGAAGATGACGAGATGAATAGTAGATGGCTAAACTTCTCCTCGAGGTTCCTCTTTTCTCGATCACGAATTTGTGAACATGTGACTTGGTTTCTATCCGAAATGGCTTGCCACGTAGCAAACTCAATGTGTTCTCTAAGAAGTCTCTTGTATATAGTGATACCGTGCACACATCGCCCTAGGTCTTGGAATCTACCCTATATGGTGAATGGAATCTCCTTGGTTCTGCCATATGTAAACGAGGACCATGCCAGGATGTTGAACAACATCGTCAAGAGTTCCGGACTACCAGTAAAGCTCGTTCTACGTCCACCACCGACTTTGAAGCAAATTCTGACTCCTTCGAGACTTTACGAAGATAAATACGGTCGACTCAACTGTCTATATTGCACAGAGAAGAAAATCTGTCAACTTCGTGGCACTGTGTTTATGATTACATGCGAAGGCTGTGCGCAAAATTACGTTGGAGAGACCATGCGGCCACTACATAAAGGGCTTGACGAACATCTGCGAGCTCTAAGGAATCCCAATGCATACCCTAACAATGGCTTTTCACGGCATCGCACACAACATCATGCTTCGGAAAGCCCTCCGTCAGTGAAAGTTACAGTCTTGCACGCCTCACTGGAATCTCTCTGGAAAAAGAAGTGTTGGAAGCTCTTGAGATAAGGCGCTTATCCCTCGAAATCAACTACAGGGATTAAATCATAGATGCTTTGCGCCTTATCACATAACAGTATCCATTGGGGTGATCCTTCCCGTGCACACCATAACTGTTGGCTCATTTGATAGAACCGGGGAGACGCAGAGGCCTTGTGATTCTTCCTATTTATTTTCAACTTAAATACTTTCAAAACATGTCAATATAACACTTTCACAGCCATTTAAATTCACAATTAATGACTTCAGTGATGAGAAAAAATTATTTGACAGTGACCACATAATTCTTAGAGTAGCCGTGAAGAAATCGTGCAGAAGGCTCGCGACTACGGGTTTTTTCACGTCTTTGTCGTCCATTTTGAATAACTTCCTTGAGAGTTATTTTTTTATTCAGATCTGAAATTTTCTTGGGATCTAGTTGAAGAGTGGAATTGAAGCCATATGATAGTTTATACAGTAATGACAGCGCTGTACATCCGAATACGGTGTTTGTATACTGTATGGTCCAAATCAAAATTTCACCCAAACTATTTGGTTAGAAGCTTAACCCTAGAGATCGTTGAATAACCATTTTCGCCAGAATCTTTACAATATTTCTCGAATTCAAAAAATTAATTGAAGGTGGTTGCTGAAAAAGCCGATAGTGACGCGAAAACGCGTCCTCGCTCGTCTTTTGAGCAAATCTTGCAGGCGATATTGCATCTATCTCTATTTCCTTAAAGGCAGTGTTCACGATGAAAATTGTTTTTTTATTTTTACCTATCTTGAAAACGGCCGCATGCTGATTCCAATGATGTCTCTGAAAACGTACAAGACCTTCTGGGAACGGAGTTATGGTCCCTCAAAAGTTGAGCTAAGGAAAGATGGTGGACGAGTTGTCTAAGGCTTGTAACTTTTGCAGCCGATGTATGCGAGCTGACCTGAGTAAAGAGAGAAGCTGAGAATGAAGGAAAGAACGGGTCGAATGATTGGAAATCATCGCTCATCTCACGATCTTGAGCATTCATTTGTTTACGTCGGTGGGCGTGTGATGCGCTTTTGAGGTTTGCCTTGCGCTCGAAATGGCAACTTCAGGCTTTTTTGGAGCTTTTCCTGGCTCGTTTTCATGCGTTCTTTCGACGTCAACGTTACATTGTGCCCCTCCACTACCCATTCCTAGTGGAAACTGAAACACATTTTTTATCGTGAACACTGCCTTTAAAGGCACAGTCCAACCTCAGAATCGTCTTTCTGCTTCTCTGCCTATCTTGAAAACAGTCCCACGCTGATTCCGATGGTGTCTCTGGAATCGTGCGAGACCCTCTGGGAATGAAGTTATGGCCCCTCAAAATCTGAGCTGCGAAAGCATGGTGGGCCAGTTATCCGAGGCTTGTAACTTCGGTCATTTGCAACCGATGCATGTGAGCTGACCTGAATAAAGAGAGAGACTGAGAATGAAAGGAAGAACGGTGTCGTTCATCGGAAATCGTTTCTCATCATGCCACTGTTGAGCTCCAAAAATCGTAAAAGGGGCGTGCCAAAGTGGCTTCCTGGTGTAGGCGCCCCAGGGTGGTTTCCTCCTATATCTCGCTTATTCGGAGGAATCGAGAGCTCGCACTTGGCAGGTGCTATATAGAGTGGGTCTACTTCGCAACCAAGTGGAAATCTCATATTTAGTCCCTCAGCTTGAACTGTGCTCTTAGCTGCATCTCTCTATTCATCACTTTGGTCTGCCAATGAAAGGGTGCATGGGTGACACACACGAGGTTTTTGAATGATGCTGATCTTTGACAGGCAGAGGCAACAGCCACGTAATATTCCGCATTTCTTCCAGGGCTCACGCGATCCTCTGAAATAGTTTTCAACCCCTCTGCTGAATATAATTGTTGCATTTTTAGGAAAGAGCAGGAAAACAGACGCTATTTCCTGTCTCAGAGGAGTGGAGAAGAAACTAGCTGAAAAAAGCGATTTTGGGGATATTGTACGAAAAATAGCAACCTTAAAGGCATGGTTCACTATAGATTTCGCTTTCGATATCTCTACGGTAGGGTCTGATGTTCTCCATAGCAAGGCATGCTAAAAAGAGAGCAGAAGCGGTGTTTTTGTGTTAAAAGAGTACCACCCTTGCTTATGCTGGCTTCTGAGAATAGAAGAGTTGAACGCTATGAACGATGATACCCATCAATGCAATCAAGCGATTTAGCTCTTTTATAAGTGCTTCCTTGACTTGATTATTTGCTGTTATTACTCTCATAAACTCGGGGGGTGAATAACAGATGGGCGTGGCCTGTTTTGACACTTTTTCAGTCGGGGACCACTTTCCACCTTAGGGAGTAAACGCCGTGCGCGGCGAAACGCATGATTTTTGTGAGGGTATTGGGTAATAAATTTCACTCCCTTAGGGAATACTTGGGGAGTGACACTGGTCACGTGCCACATCACCTGTGATAACGTGTCTTTTCACTCCCCAACGTGACGTATAACTTTACTCCCCAAAGTTTCCCCAAGGTAGTAGGATGACGCGTCATCATCATTTTCAAATCATTTTCATCGATCGCTCAACCTTCGCCATGGGTTTAATCTGTTCTTTTCCTCTGTCACCTTTCTTCTTTTCATGTCTTCTTTTATTCCTAACTTGCACTCATTAATGGCTCCCAGTCCGGAAAAAAGTTCTGTATTATTATCATCGGAATGTTGTTGTTCTTAGATTCTCAGATGCATTTTATTCGGTCCTTTTATTGACAAAAACAGCCACCACACTTGTACGATAGTGGTTTCTGAAACAGAGAATGACACATTGCTCGTAGGCTTTGATCAGAATCGCGCCTGTAGCATCATCTTTCAAAAAATTCCTTCAAATGACTATTTTTCATTCGAAAACTTTTAATTAAAAATACACAAAATCCTGGTGAGAAGAGCTACTCAAGTTCACAATGATTCCTAGGAATCCGTTAAAAAGAGACAAAGCTTTTGGGTGGAATTGCTAGTGTTCCGTACAGTGTACAAGTACTGAGCTCTATGTGCAGTGTACAACGATCTGGAATTCACATTCCGAACTTTTTTTTGTCCAAATACATAGAAATCCCAGTGAGTAGCCTCAATAGCGTTTCTGACCCGAAAAGGCTTATTCTCGAGAAATTTATTGAAAATGGACTATAAATACTCGAAAACGCTTCCCTGGGCGTCATCCAACCATAATCTAACTATGTACGAACGGTATGTTGAATAATACTCCCCCTTTTTTCTTTGTCGTTTATTGTAACTCTTCCTCGTTACCTGGAAATCTCCTTTCAATACCGCTTTGTTAAATTTCGTTATATTTTAGGATTTAAAATTTACAAATGCATCATGGCTTTGGATAGGCATCCAGAGCTCGTTGGTTGATATTATAGGTATGCTTTTCAGAGAGGACAGACCCATGAAAGATTGATTTCTCAGTCCTGCTTTCTTTAGAAAACCCAAGCTGAGCTCTGTGGAACATTCTAACGAAAAAAGATGGTGGACGTCCAAATACTGTCAAAACGCACTGTACATAGGAGGCACTTCGCCTAGGAATCGAGAAGGTTCGGAACATATAATCTTTTTTTTTTTCGTGGTTTTTCCAAATTGGATCGATGCAGGGTGCAAAAGATTTAGACTCTCTTTTCAATAAATTTTGAAAAAGCCAAGACTATGAAAATTAGGAGCCCTTAAAAATTAGCAGTTTTTAACGATTTCTTTCCGTAGAGATCATTAACGTGAACGGGTTTTCCTGTTATCGAAATGCCATTAAAGGTCATGAGCTATAAGGAAACGATTAGGGTTATTGGATTTGTAAACGTTACGTCCCGTAAAATTATATGATTTTTAACTTTTGGAGAATAATTTCTACAGATTTTGACCATGCTCGACGATGCGCCGTCTCAGTTTTGGTCCGATAAAAAATAACCAATTTGAAAAAATTGGACCCTATCACTCTCACTTTTTTCGATTGAAAGTTATGCAATAGAAAGAAACGTTGTGCGAGCGACAGATCACTCATTTTTTTCTAATCATCATGAAATGAACTGAAATGTTGGACATGATAAGGTTCACAAAAGCCAAAAGCCCATTTTCTTTTCAATGCCGTTCTATCACCTACCGGAATCGCATCTGGATCACCATTCCGGAGTGAAATGAAAGGAAGTGACAATGGGAAAACTTTTTTGTGCATAACTAAATATAGGAGTAGCCTCTTGCACACGTGCTTTTGCTAGCGGGCTTTAACTCAAAAAAAGCATTCATTAAAAAAATCAGAGTGATTGGGTCAAACTACTTGAAATTCTCATTTTTCTCATGCTAGAAGACTACTGCGCATCTTTTGAGCATGGCCATAACCTGCAAGATTGATATTTTGAAAAAATACCCACTCAAAAATATGAAAGGGCTCGATTTTTACAAACCTTGCACTGCCAATAAATTTTCACCTATAACGGTAGAGACATTCATTTCAGTTAAAGGACACGTACAAGCTCAAAAGCGATATCAACTTTATGGCATGAATCAATGCCTTGAATCTCATTGTATAGAGAAACGCGGAAAGTATATGAAAAAAAAACGTCTGAAATGATGAGATAACGATTTTTCTGTTCTGGTTCTCAAGTGGACGAGTTGCACAACCCTGCAGTATGAAAGGGCATAATTAGCGGAGTCAGCGACAAAGTGGTTGTGATAACGGTGCTAATAGACTTGTATGGCCTTTACTGAGAAGCTTACGACGCTGGATGCGTCGAAAGCGAGCCAAGATGACCGATTTTCAGCAGCTATTCCAAGGGGGGTGGTATTCAGGGACTGAATGGTTATTGAAAGTGGGCGGGGAACGGATGATTTAGTGACTCAATATGGCCCGAATCATGTTTAGCAGGCATTTGCGCCAAGTTTCGGCTGAGCTGCGACCCCACCTGTTGACTTAATTCTTGAAAAAATGTGAAATATTTCTTTGATCATCTTGCCAAAAATAGACATTAAATTTGTATTAAGCCCACCGAATAACTCAGGGCGAATATTACTACTCAGAAAAGCCCCGCATTGAATGCGTGTCGAATATGCATCCAACTCCAGTAACCACTCCCAATACAACGCTCAATCGCAGGGGCGTGTGCGTTAAACAACAGGTACACCGACATGTGACGCGGCCCGTTCGCCGAATACGATTCTATGGCATCTCGTCCCCGATCGGTACGAGACGGGTTAGAGTGAGACTATGGGGGTACGAGATAAAGCGCAATTCATACCAGTCAACGCCAGCGCGACACGCGCGGGCATGCCATTGGAGAATGAACGGCTTGACGCCTCGCCCGCGCGTGACGCCCACTCTGCCAATGCGGCGACGTCCGTAACAACTTTTTCCTCATTTTCATTGTTAATCATTCTCCAATTTTATTCCGTTCCCTTCTGCTTCCATGATAGTAAACGCTTGAACAAGTTCTGCTTGCTCGGCAACGTTAAGGCCCCTTCTAATCCGCTCCGCCATAGCGTTGCCGCTGAGGTATTCATAGTTTTCGCATGCTGCACGACGCACGTAGAAAGTATTCACACTCCAACGCCTCGCCCGGGCGTGACACGTGCCCCGCGCTGGCGGAAGCAGTATGAATAGCGCCCAAGAGTGGTTGTGCCCATTGGTTCGTTGGGGTGGAGACAGCGGTCCGAGAGGTGAAGGTTACTGAGAATACCTGAGTGGGATGTGGTGAAGGTTCCTTATAGATTCGCACGGAAATTTTTTCCAGCGATTTCTGGAAAAGTACCTGTTTTTCGCTTATAACATTTTTGATCTTTACGATGAATCTTTGAGCGGAGCTGTTTCAAATATCTTCATAAAATTTTGCGGCGTTAAATAATGTTTTCAATTTGAGAAAAATACTTTTCCAATCTCTCAGCCAATTTCAATTTATGGAATGACGTTTCTCTCACCGAAAGCAATTAGTTTTTCGTCTACAACTTTTTTATCCTGGAAGATAGCCTTTTGGTAGGGGTTGTTCCCGGAATCCCCATAACATTTTGCATCGAATAGCGTTTTCGGTTACAAAAATAAGTTTCCGCTCTTCAGCCGATTTCTGTTTACAATGTGCGTTTTTTGCCTGAAATTGTCGGTTTTCCGTCCACAACTTGTTTGTGCTTGGAGATAGGCCTTTGGTGAAGGTAGTTTTCGGAATTTCGACGGAATTTCGCGTCGATTGCTCCCTCTATCTTCAGAGGTTAAGAAGTTGTAGGCGAAAAACCGGCGTTTCGTGAAATGAATTAGGCTGAAGGATCGAGAAAATATTTTCCAAACTGGAAACATCAGTCGACGCAGAATTCCATCGAGATTCCGAAAACAACCTTCTCCAGACGCCTATCTCCAAGCACAAAAAAGTTGTGGACGGAAAACCGATAATTTCAGGCGATAAACGCACTTTATAAACAGAAGTCGGCTGGAAGAAGGAGAACGTATTTTTTGAAACTGAAAACGCTTTTCGATGCAGAATTTCACGGGAATTCCGAAAACAACCTTTGCCCACAGGTGAAGGTTGGTGGAGTACCTGGCTCCACCCAACGAAGCTATGGTTGTGCCTGCGTCTCTGCCGCCCTCGTATATATCGTGTCTGCAGTATAGTTGTACAATTTTGAAAAAAAAGTCGAACGAACGAAAATCGAAATTTTTTCGTTCGAAAAGAATTCGAACGAACGAAAATTGAAAAAATTTCGTTCGAAAAAATTTCGAACGAACGAATTTCGAAAAACTTTCGAAATTTCGGACGTCGAACGAACGAAATTCAAAACTAATCAAAATTTAGATTTTTTTCGAAACTCGTCAAAAATTTCGAAATTTTTTTCGAAAATTGTTCGAAAAAATTCCGAACGAACGAATTTCGAAAAATCGGATTTCGAACGAACGAAAATCGAAAAATTTTCGTTCGAAAAAATTTCGAACGAACGAAATTTGAAAAAATTTCGTTCGACGAGATTCTGAACGAACGAAAATTGAAAATTTTTCGTTCGAAAAAATTTCGAACGAACGGAATTTGAAAAAATTTCGTTCGTGTACAACTATAGTCTGCAGCCGCGAAGGAGAAGCGGATTGAAAGAGGCATTGGACGTGAATTTCGAGTGAATGAATTAGATCAATCGATGAATTCTTCAGTTTCACCTTTCTGGAATACTGAGAATGGATGAACAATTTGAATAAGCCCTTTCATAAATTGCCGAATGAATAATTTTCTGGACTCCGTCTTTCTCAAAGTTGTGGAATGAATGGAACAATGTAGATACGACTTCTTCTAGAATTTCCCAATGAGCAATACATTTCGGACTTGCCAACCTGTAATCTTTCAATGGATAAAAAATTTTAGAACATGTCCTCTATTCGTTTCCAAGGAATCTTCGTAAGTTTATTCCAATATTCGAATGATTAATTTTTTGAGTAGTTCTTGATTCATACGGGGAAATAAATCAACAGCTGCTTTGGCATCTGACTATTCGAAAGTCATAAACGGAATTTGATCAAATATTACGAAACTCCCAAACCTCGACTTCCTAAAAAGAGCGAATATCAGAAAGAGCGACAATTTCATTCTTCGATTGAATCGAATACTCGAATGACCCAGAAAAAGAGATTTGAATTGAATTGATTCCTGGAAGAATTCTAAAACTAGAAAAACAAAAGTTGGAATTTTTGAACAAAGCGGTTAAAATAATTTACCTCAACTTTTCGAATGAGTCATTCGAAAAAAGCCATTTGAGTTTCTCGAAAAAATCGAAAACTCTGGAGAAAATCAATATTTCTCAGTGAATCGATTAACCGGAAACTTGAATCATTCAAAATCTCGAATGAGTCGGACATTCGAAAAGAAATAATGAATTCAGGTTGTTGAACAAATAGAAGATACGACTAATTTTAATCGGATCTAAAGCAAATATCATCTGAGAGAAATGTGACTGCAGAGATCCGATTTTGCGCCTCCATCAGGAAAATGAAAGCAAGTTACTTGTATTATAAAAGGCAAAAACAAGTTACCTGTAACATATCTAACTCGATGTGAGTTACTTGCGACTTATCTCAGGTTATTTGAGTTACATGCAGCATCTCGACGGGATACCGCGTGCAGTGCTCTCCGATACTTTGCATCTAACTTTAACGTCGCTAGATAAGTCGCAAGTAACTTAAAGGCACAGTCCAACCTCAGAATCGTTTTCCTGGTTTTCTCACTATCTTTAAAACGGTCCCACGCTGATTCCAATGATGTCTCTGGCAACGTACAAGACCCCCTAGGAACGGAGTTATGGCCCCTTGAAAACTGAGCTGCGAAAGCATGGTGGACGAGTTTTCCGAGGCTTGTAACTTCCGTCATTTGCAACCAATGAATGCGAGTCAGCCTGAGTAAAGAGAGAGGTTGAGAATGAAGGGAAGAAAGGGGCTACTGACCGAAAATCGTTGCTCATCTTGCCACTATTGAACTCGAAAGACCGTAAAAGAGGCGTGCCAAAGTGGCTTCCCTATGTGGGCGCCCCAGGGTGGCTTCCTCCTATATCTCGCTTATTCCGACGAACTGAGAGCTCGCACTTGGCAGGTGCTATATAAGTTGGGTCTACTTCATATGGAAATCTCAGATTTCGAACACTTGAAAATCAATCAACTTCTCTAATCAAATATCACGCAGTGTCAATGAGTACTATAAGTATTCCTCTCAGAACTATCGCTCTGCGTTGACCCATGACCTCGCCAGACTCGAGCTGGAGAGAGAGGGGAAGCACAAAGGGAGAGCTTGCGAGAGACAGAAGCGCGCCACCCACTCAACAGTCAGGCGGCGGCTGATATTGTAAGAGTCCATCCTGGTAGGGCGGGGACGAGACGCCCGGCAACCGCGCCGACCACCATCTGGGGCCGCCAGTGGCTGTTCAAGGTCTCCAGCGGCTGGGTGGGCCAAGTACCGCAAATCTGGGTAATTGGACGGGAGAGGCTGCCGACATGTGAGCCCGGCCTCAAGAGTGCGTAGTGTGCTTTCTTTTTTTCGTTCTGTCATTAAGTTGAATGTGTAACATTCACGCTTTGAGCGTTTTTTTTTGATGTAGCACGTGCTGTAACTTGAAACACAATAGGAGCACGTGCTACCCTAGCTAGCAGCGCGTTCCCATGTGTGCTCGAAGCCGCCTTGTCTTCGAAGTGAACGCATACTCGGCACGCATTAAATGCGGCGATTTTCTGAGTAACTCGTTTAAGCTTACCAAGTAGTTTGAAGAAAAATCCTTTTTTTCTCTGAAAAATTCATGAGCCCCCCTCCCTAATTTTCATTTTTAAGTATGTTCCACAATTTTTACGACCACCTATTGCGCCGAGTCGCAAGTCTGCGCAACCCTGGCTCGAATACAATGGTTTTGTTTTCATTTGGGTGCTTGCGACGGCGTGAGCGTTCTAGTATTAGAAGCGTTCTGGTATGACCCCGTTGACCTTGCTATCTCCACCAAATTCGCGAGCGTGTGTGCTGAGCTTAGAGACCTACACTAAATTTTTTCAACACCTAAAGGCAGTGGTCACGATGAAAAACGCTATCGAAAAACTACAAAAATCAGCTTGGATCAAAAACAGCTGAAAAACTATGAAGGTAGCGCGGTGAAAAACGGTCTAGAATTAGAGTTTCTAGGGCCCAAAGAAGCTAGTTCGTGCACACGTGCACAGCAATGACGAAACAGATCGCAGTCTCATGGCGAGCAGTCAAAAATCATCGACATTCAGAGGACGAAATAAATGCAAATTTAACGAATAAAAACAGTTGAATAATGAAAGCATCACTTCAGTCAATGTTTTTGACTAGATGTGTACATAAATTCGAAGGTTCATTGATTGACATTCAATTTCAAGCTAGCTGATGTTCTTGATATAAGAGGTCATCGATGCCGATGATGTGGAGTGGCTCGTCCACCATCAAAAGACAAGAAAGTTCAGGTTTCAAACTTGGCCCAAAACAGTCGTTTTTTCGCGATTTTTTCTTATAGGTCCTACTACTCGAGACCCAGGAAAGGATTTGGAGAGAAAAAGACGACAACCATATTTGATCGCGACCACTGCCTTTAATGTCCTACCAAAGCTTCTTCAAAAGTTCTAGAGAGGAGGGTCTGAATTTTTCGCACCCTCTATCGATTTATAACGAAAAACCTGCAATACGGTTTTTTTGTCTCAAACCGCCTCGGTTCTTAGGTGAACGGCCTCATATATGAATATGTAGTAGGATGTTCTGAATGCCGGTGACCTTCAATGTTTGTTCTATACAGCGCATTTTTTAATTGTTAGTGGTTCAAAAATTTTGCGAAATTTTAATCTAGGAAAGCGTAATTTTAAAGTTCTTGGGTAGGACTGTGAAAGCTGTTAGTTTCATTTTGTGGAAGCTGTGTGCGTTGAACATCTTTTATGTGTTTATTTGAGCGTTCCTCATGAGTGCTACTCCACGTCGATGTCCAGATTCATTTTGTTCACGACGTTATGACCTTTGACCTGTGTCATTAACTTCTGTAATTTTTCGTTGCAGTTGATTCCAGTGTTTGCTATTATATACGAATGGGGTTATTTCACTAAAACCGGTTTTTGTATTGATGAAGCAATATATAAAGTTGAATATGAAGTGTTCTGTCCGTCTTCGCGCCTTGCTTGCGATTTAAGCAAGGTGGTTTAGCAGTCATAGAAGATCAGCGGTCAAGGGGTACTGTAGAAGCATGGGTAGAAAGTGGTACCCGTGACCGACAACAGCATTGCAGTGGTCGCATTTGCACTGATTTTACTCCCCAGTACCCCCACAATAGGAACCCTCCCATTCCCCAAGTACTATTCAAAATCAACCCACGCCCTCACAACAGGCACCTTAGGAGGGTACGACTCCGCCCATTTTGGGGGATGGATAGCAGCTGTCGGTGCTATCCAAAGATGTTTGGGAGCCTATTCACCCCCCGAGTTTATGAGAGTACGATTTCGAAATTTCATTTGTTCACATCAAGGAAGCGGAAAGGGGGAATGAGGCATTTGGGAGACTTCAGAACGCTTGTTTGCAACCGATTTTTAACCGTTTTTCTGCCATTTTTTTGACACCTGGGAGCCGAGATTCCTCTCTGCCCATCATTTTACTGTGAAAGGTCACCGCTGATGATTATCGTGTTAACCACCTTCAAAAAGATGACCTAGAATCAGTTGCTCCAACCCCTATTCGAATTTGAACTGGAAGCACCAGCACTGAACCACGAAATGCTCTCGCATTTAGAAAAATTCGAAATACTTACCGCATTTCATTGGCAAATGTTTCAGAGGGCCTTTCATCCGCTTTGCACCTGTTGTAGTTCATTCGACAGATGGCCCGTTGAAATCCGCTGTGAATCGCCTGCACAAGCTAGTTGGTTGCAAAGAGATCACGGAGAGCCTGAAGTCGCCAGACGTCTAGATTACAATTCGTTGTTCAGTTTTGTTTAAACGGTAAAATCGTGCTCTTGGCGTACTGGTCTGAACATGTAATCAACATATATGAATATGTCTTCCTAGTGCTAATCACCCAGCTTACGGAAATACCTGGGGTGATAGTAAAGCGAACGAAACTGCGAGTTTAATGAGAGATGAAGCCATCTGCAAGCCGCGACCAAACCGTTTGAGCCGTTGCTTGAAGCAAATGAGACCCTACAGCCGCGTCATAGGTCAAGCAAGCTGGCGGCTTCCCAACAGTCCTCCGAAGTTCCTTTTAGGAAGCTATCCATCTTTTTTATCCTTTAAAAATTATTTCAACTTTCTCTGACATAAAACCTTCTTCTGAGTGATTTGGTCGTAGAAGGCTTCATCTCTCAATAAGGCTTCTTTTAGTCCTCACCGCAAGCGCGGCACGCGCGTGACGTCCCCCCCCCCTTATCCAGCACCGCCATGGTGAAACCGCAATAGCGGTTTCACCATTTGAAACACTGCTCTCTTTTCAGTACAAGTCCACTCCGACATGAATGATTCTGGGATAATCCTACGCTACTATATTAGCAAATGCAAACCAGGGAAGTCTGTGCATTTCACAGTTCATGCCCAACTTTAACCGTACCGCCATGGCGGTGCCTCCGAAGATTTCATAAATGCTCCCCCTTGTCCCTTGCGGTGGAAAGTTCCATAGTCCATCGCCCGTCCCGCGCGTGCCGCCCGTGCTGTGAGGACTACGAAAGATGCCCATCTTCGAGGTTTCGATCGGTTTACTACCACTTCTTCTTCTTCATCTTCAAGGTTTGCCCCGCATTGTAGCACGGTCCGCTTTTCTAGAACGTTGCCGCCATTTGACCTTGTCGTTCGCGTTGTCAGAATGGAGGCCTGCAATTTTCATATTGTTGTGCAAGACATCCAGCCATCTCTGCTTAGGTCGTCCTGTTGGTCGCTGGCCCGTCACTTGGAGCTGCATAGCCGCTTTCGCTATCGAGTGTTCTTCAGCTCGCAGAATGTGCCCATACCGTCTCAGGCGATGTTCGCGAAGTTTGCCGAAAATGAGCGCAACACCGAATATTTCACGCACATCTTCATTTCGAACTCGATCCGAACGTGTCAGGCTAACAGTCCACCTCAGCATCTTTGTTTCCATAAAGCCAAGCCGTCTTTCTGCTTCCTTTTTCATTGGACAACACTGTGCCATACAGGGCGACGGGCCTCACAACAGAACGATAAATCTTCTATTTGAGCCTGTCTCAAGCCTTTTTATCATGGAGTACTCCACTCGCGATCCCCCATTTCAACCAAGCAGCATTGATGCGTGCATCAACTTCTGCCGAGAAAGTCCCAGAGTCGGTAAGCGTCGATCCAAGATATGGAAACGTACGTGCTTTTGGCGAGACAGTGTTGTCGACTTGGATTGAATCATCACGACTCGCATTCGTCATGTATTCCGTTTTCTTCTTATTGAGTCCTAAACCGAATTCTGCCAGTCTGCAACCCCTAGTTTGAACTTGCGCTTGGGGACTTTCTTTGTCGTCTGAGGCGAGCATCACGTCGCCAGCATACAATAGTGTCCTAGGGGCTGGACGCCGCGAATCTCGTGTGATGAATTCCATGACGATGATGAAAAGCAAAGAGGAAAGGGTAGAGCCTTGATGAACTCCAACAGTAATTTGGAAACGCTTTAATGTTCCTGCCGCGGATCGTATGCAACTTGACGTGTCCGCGTACAAAAGCTTCACCCAATCAATCAATTTTTCGGGCACATCCCGGCTACGCAGAGCATACCATATTACTTTGTGAAGAACTCTGTCGAACGCTTTCACAAGATCAAGGAAGGCAAGATGAACAGCTTTTCCTTTTCAAGGTGCTTTTCCACTAGAAGTCGGTTGGCATGGATAGCGTCGGTGGTGCAGCAGTTCTTGACGAAACCTCATTGATTTGCGCTCAGCTCAACGACATCACGTATTCTCCTATCCAAAATCCTCTCAAGGATCTTCATTGTATGGCTAAGAAGTCGAATGGGCGAATAGTTGCTTCCTCTCTTCTTGAGAATCGGGACTGCTGTGCTTAACTTCCAGTCTCAGCGAACCTTGCGCTCAGTCACAATTCGGTTGAATAACACTGCAAGCCAGGTACTCGGGTTCCAACTTCGACTTTTCCATAACTCCGCGGCAATATCATCTTGTCCGCTGGCTTTGCCATTCCTCGTCGCTTTCAAAGACTCTGCTACTTCGCTCGCTGTGATAGGCGACACCGCCCCATGAACGAGAAGAGCATGAGGTAACGGGGGATGCGGGGAGTACTCTGTCGACACCGCTTCGAAGAACTGCCGCCACCTTTCCTTCGCCTGCTCAGCATTCGATAGGAGCCTACCATGTTCATTGCAACGAGAGCCATTTGCCATGTGTTCAAATCATTATCGACGCGTAATGCTCACATTTTATTGAAAATCCGTATAACATATAATCTAGTTCCGCAATCGCGTTCGGTCCGCAAAGTCTCATTATCACAATCGTAGAAGCGAAGCTGTTGTTTTCTTCATTTTCATAGCTGAACTTTTTAGAAACAACCGCTTCGCTTCTACGATTGTGATAATGAGGACTGAACGCGATTGCGGAACTGAACTATACATATTGGACCGTGGCACTCCCATTTTCAATCCATATAAGAAAATTTTCATGCAGAAGTTAAAGGAGATATAAATTGATTTCACCCTCAACACAGCTATAAGAGAAGTGTGCTTTACTCAAGATGGACCACAGCGGGAACGCTTGAATTTCTCTGCCGATGGGTGGCGAGATGACTACGAAAGAGCGGCCTGTTACGCCCTCTCATTCAGTGAGGCGGAAAATTCCGGCTTTTAGCGACGTTCGCTAAAACCCGGAACTGCCTCATCGTCAAATCGAAAACCTCCCGCCATTAATGTAGCGAGAAATTCGGTATTTGGCTACAGCATGTGTTGAACAGCAATCTCAACACGCGTTAGCTACATGGAACACAAGGAAGCTGTTCGCTTCTTGTTGGTGTAGTCATCTCAAGGAGTGAGTAGTCGACATTCTGTGGGTGGTCGTAGAGGGTCTGGAAGACCTTGCCAACGGTAATTTAGCCGCTGGGGTGCTACAGGGAAAACAAATATTCATCGGAGTTGATAGTAAACCGCGGAACGACAAAGCCTGGATGGAGATGCATCGAAAAGGAAGCATGGTTATGGACTGACGATGTAAAGGCATGTGCAAGAGGGACGAAGGCTCTCTACGACGTTTTCTTCGAAGAGAAAACCCCACCATCTGGAACGAGTATCAAGACGCGAACAGTGCGGCTAAGAAGGCAGTAGCGAGAGAGAGAGAGAGAGAGAGAGAGAGAGAGAGAGAGAGGCCAACGATATGAAACTCTGTATCGCAAGCTTGACACTAGAGAGAGCGAGCTCGATTTCTACCGGCTCGTCAGGTCTCGAAACCGAAAGACAGAGGATACAGAGAACTTTGTTGGGATGAACAATGAACATGGTAGGCTCCTATCGAATGCTGAGCAGGCTAAGGAAAGGTGGAGGCAGTTCTTCGAAGCGGTGTTGACAGAGGAGTTCCCGCATCCCCCGTTACCTCATGCTCTTCTCGCTCATGGGGCAGCGCCGCCGATCACAGCAAGCGAGCTAGGAGAGGCTTTGAAAGCGATGAGGAATGGCAAAGCAACCGAACCGGATGATATTGCCGCGGAGTTATGGAAAAGTCGAGGCTGGAACCCGAGCACCTGGATTGCGGCGTTATTCAACCGAATTGCGGCTGAGGACAAGGTTCCCTCAGACTGGAAGTCAAACACAATAGGCCCGATTTTCAAGAAGAGAGGAAGCAACTATTCGCCCATTCGACTCCTTAGCCATACAATGAAGATGTTAGAGAGGATTTTAGACAGGAGAATAGTTGAGCTGAGGGCAAATCAATGTGGTTGTGCCAAGAACTGCGGTACCATCGACGGCATCCATGCCACCGGACTTCTTGTGGAAAAGCCTCATGAGAAAGGAAAAGCTGTTCATCTTCCCTTCCTTGATATTGGGAAGGCGTTCGACAGAGTCCCTAACAACGTAATATTGTATGCTCTACGTAGCCGGTATGTTCCCGAAAAAATTATTGATTGGGTGAAGCTTTTGTACGCGAACACGTCGAGCTGCATACGATCCGCGGCAGGAACATCAAAGTCTTTTCAAATCACGGTTTGAGTTCAGCAAGGCTCTACCCTTTCCTCTTTGCTTTTCATCATCGTCATGGAATTCATCACACGAGATTCGCGGCGTCCAGCCCCTAGGACACTATTGTATGCTGACGACGTGATGCTCGCCTCAGACGACAAAGAAAGTCCCCAAGCGCAAGTTCAAACTAGGGCTTGCAGACTGGTAGAATTCGGCTTAGGACTCAGTGAGAAGAAGAAGGAATACATGACGAACGCGAGTTGTGATGATTCCACCCAAGTCGACAACACTGTCTTGCCAAAAGCACATACGTTACGATATCTTGGATCGACGCTTACCGACTCTGGGACGTTGACAGCTGAAGATGACGCACTCATCAATACTGCTTGGTTGAAATGGCGGACCGCGAGTGTGATAAGAAGAATGCGACAGGCTCAAGTCGAAGATTTATCGTTCGGTTGTGAGGCCCGTCGCACTGTATGGCACAGTGTTGTCCAATGAAAAAAGAAGCAGAAAGACGGCTTGGCTTTATGGAAACAAAGATGCTGAGGTGGACTGTTAGCCTGACACGTTCGGATCGAGTTCGAAATGAAGATGTGCGTGAAATATTCGGTGTTGCGCTCATTTTCGGCAAACTTCGCGAACATCGCCTGAGACGGTATGGGCACATTCTGCGAGCTGAAGAACACTCGATAGCGAAAGCGGCTATGCAGCTCCAAGTGACGGGCCAGCGACCAACAGGACGACCTAAGCAGAGATGGCTGGATGTCTTGCACAACGATATGAAAATTGCAGGCCTCCATTCTGACAACGCGAACGACAAGGTCAAATGGCGGCAACGTTCTAGAAAAGCGGACCGTGCTACAATGCGAAGCAAACCTTGAAGATGAAGAAGAAGAAGTGGTAGTAAACCGATCGAAACCTCGAAGATGGGCATCTTTCGTAGTCCTCACAGCACGGGCGGCACGCGCGGGACGGGCGATGGACTATGGAACTTTCCACCGCAAGGGACAAGGGGGAGCATTTATGAAATCTTCGGAGGCACCGCCATGGCGGTACGGTTAAAGTTGGGCATGAACTGTGAAATGCACAGACTTCCCTGGTTTGCATTTGCTAATATAGTAGCGTAGGATTATCCCAGAATCATTCATGTCGGAGTGGACTTGTACTGAAAAGAGAGCAGTAGTTTCAAATGGTGAAACCGCTATTGCGGTTTCACCATGGCGGTGCTGGATAAGGGGGGGGGGACGTCACGCGCGTGCCGCGCTTGCGGTGAGGACTAAAAGAAGCCTTATTGACAGATGAAGCCTTCTACGACCAAATCACTCAGAAGAAGGTTTTATGTCAGAGAAAGTTGAAATAATATTTAAAGGATAAAAAAGATGGATAGCTTCCTAAAAGGAACTTCGGAGGACTGTTGGGAAGCCGCCAGCTTGCTTGACCTATGACGCGGCTGTAGGGTCTCATTTGCTTCAAGCAACGGCTCAAACGGTTTGGTCGCGGCTTGCAGATGGCTTCATCTCTCATTAAACTCGCAGTTTCGTTCGCTTTACTATCACCCCAGGTATTTCCGTAAGCTGGGTGATTAGCACTAGGAAGACATATTCATATATGTTGATTACATGTTCAGACCAGTACGCCAAGAGCACGATTTTACCGTTTAAACAAAACTGAACAACGAATTGTAATCTAGACGTCTGCCGACTTCAGGCTCTCCGTGATCTCTTTGCAACCAACTAGCTTGTGCAGGCGATTCACAGCGGATTTCAACGGGCCATCTGTCGAATGAACTACAACAGGTGCAAAGCGGATGAAAGGCCCTCTGAAACATTTGCCAATGAAATGCGGTAAGTATTTCGAATTTTTCTAAATGCGAGAGCATTTCGTGGTTCAGTGCTGGTGCTTCAGTTCAAATTCGAATAGGGGTTGGAGCAACTGATTCTAGGTCATCTTTTTGAAGGTGGTTAACACGATAATCATCAGCGGTGACCTTTCACAGTAAAATGATGGGCAGAGAGGAATCTCGGCTCCCAAGTGTCAAAAAAATGGCAGAAAAACGGTTAAAAATCGGTTGCAAACAAGCGTTCTGAAGTCTCCCAAATGCCTCATTCCCCCTTTCCGCTTCCTTGATGTGAACAAATGAAATTTCGAAATCGTAATAACAGCAAATAATCAAGTCAAAGAAGCACTTATAAAAGAGCTAATTCGCTTGATTGCATTGATGGGTATCATCGTTCATAGCGTTCAACTCTTCTATTCTCAGAAGCCAGCATAAGCAAGGGTGGTACTCTTTTAACACAAAAACACCGCTTCTGCTCTCTTTTTAGCATGCCTTGCTATGGAGAACATCAGACCCTACCGTAGAGATATCGAAAGCGAAATCTATAGTGAACCATGCCTTTAAGGTTGCTATTTTTCGTACAATATCCCCAAAATCGCTTTTTCAGCTAGTTTCTTCTCCACTCCTCTGAGACAGGAAATAGCGTCTGTTTTCCTGCTCTTTCCTAAAAATGCAACAATTATATTCAGCAGAGGGGTTGAAAACTATTTCAGAGGATCGCGTGAGCCCTGGAAGAAATGCGGAATATTACGTGGCTGTTGCCTCTGCCTGTCAAAGATCAGCATCATTCAAAAACCTCGTGTGTGTCACCCATGCACCCTTTCATTGGCAGACCAAAGTGATGAATAGAGAGATGCAGCTAAGAGCACAGTTCACGCTGAGGGACTAAATATGAGATTTCCACTTGGTTGCGAAGTAGACCCACTCTATATAGCACCTGCCAATTGCAAGCTCTCGATTCCTCCGAATAAGCGAGATATAGGAGGAAACCACCCTGGGGCGCCTACACCAGGAAGCCACTTTGGCACGCCCTTTTACGATTTTTGGAGCTCAACAGTGGCATGATGAGAAACGATTTCCGAGGAACGACACCGTTCTTCCTTTCATTCTCAGTCTCTCTCTTTATTCAGGTCAGCTCACATGCCTCGGTTGCAAAGGACCGAAGTTACAAGCCGCGGAGAACTGTCCCACCATGCTTTCGCAGCTCAGATTTTGAGGGGCCATAACTTCATTCCCAGAGGGTCTCGCACGATTCCAGAGACACCATCGGAATTAGCGTGGGACCGTTTTCAAGATAGGTGGGAAAACAGAGAAATGATTCTGAGGTTGGGCTGTGCCTTTAAAGGCAGTGTTCATGATAAAAAATGTCTTTCAGTTTCCACTAGGAATGGGTAGTGGAGGGGCACAATGTAACGTTGACGTCGAAAGAACGCATGAAAACGAGCCAGGAAAAGCTCCAAAAAAGCCTGAAGTTGCCATTTCGAGCGCAAGGCAAACCTCAAAAGCGCATCACACGCCCACCGACGTAAACAAATGAATGCTCAAGATCGTGAGATGAGCGATGATTTCCAATCATTCGACCCGTTCTTTCCTTCATTCTCAGCTTCTCTCTTTACTCAGGTCAGCTCGCATACATCGGCTGCAAAAGTTACAAGCCTTAGACAACTCGTCCACCATCTTTCCTTAGCTCAACTTTTGAGGGACCATAACTCCGTTCCCAGAAGGTCTTGTACGTTTTCAGAGACATCATTGGAATCAGCATGCGGCCGTTTTCAAGATAGGTAAAATAAAAACAATTTTCATCGTGAACACTGCCTTTAAGGAAATAGAGATAGATGCAATATCGCCTGCAAGATTTGCTCAAAAGACGAGCGAGGACGCGTTTTCGCGTCACTATCGGCTTTTCAGCAACCACCTTCAATTAATTTTTTGAATTCGAGAAATATTGTAAAGATTCTGGCGAAAATGGTTATTCAACGATCTCTAGGGTTAAGCTTCTAACCAAATAGTTTGGGTGAAATTTTGATTTGGACCATACAGTATACAAACACCGTATTCGGATGTACAGCGCTGTCATTACTGTATAAACTATCATATGGCTTTAATTCCACTCTTCAACTAGATCCCAAGAAAATTTCAGATCTGAATAAAAAAATAACTCTCAAGGAAGTTATTCAAAATGGACGACAAAGACGTGAAAAAACCCGTAGTCGCGAGCCTTCTGCACGAATTCTTCACGGCTACTCTAAGAATTATGTGGTCACTGTCAAATAATTTTTTCTCATCACTGAAGTCATTAATTGTGAATTTAAATGGCTGTGAAAGTGTTATATTGACATGTTTTGAAAGTATTTAAGTTGAAAATAAATAGGAAGTATCACAAGGCCTCTGCGTCTCCCCGGTTCTATCAAATGAGCCAACAGTTATGGTGTGCACGGGAAGGATCACCCCAATGGATACTGTTATGTGATAAGGCGCAAAGCATCTATGATTTAATCCCTGTAGTTGATTTCGAGGGATAAGCGCCTTATCTCAAGAGCTTCCAACACTTCTTTTTCCAGAGAGATTCCAGTGAGGCGTGCAAGACTGTAACTTTCACTGACGGAGGGCTTTCCGAAGCATGATGTTGTGTGCGATGCCGTGAAAAGCCATTGTTAGGGTATGCATTGGGATTCCTTAGAGCTCGCAGATGTTCGTCAAGCCCTTTATGTAGTGGCCGCATGGTCTCTCCAACGTAATTTTGCGCACAGCCTTCGCATGTAATCATAAACACAGTGCCACGAAGTTGACAGATTTTCTTCTCTGCGCAATATAGACAGTTGAGTCGACCGTATTTATCTTCGTAAAGTCTCGAAGGAGTCAGAATTTGCTTCAAAGTCGGTGGTGGACGTAGAACGAGCTTTACTGGTAGTCCGGAACTCTTGACGATGTTGTTCAACATCCTGGCATGGTCCTCGTTTACATATGGCAGAACCAAGGAGATTCCATTCACCATATAGGGTAGATTCCAAGACCTAGGGCGATGTGTGCACGGTATCACTATATACAAGAGACTTCTTAGAGAACACATTGAGTTTGCTACGTGGCAAGCCATTTCGGATAGAAACCAAGTCACATGTTCACAAATTCGTGATCGAGAAAAGAGGAACCTCGAGGAGAAGTTTAGCCATCTACTATTCATCTCGTCATCTTCAAACCAGCACTTTATTACCCGCGGGCGGTCCCACCTAAACGGTGCTCGATAATAGGAACCGATAAAGTAGACGGAGAAATGGAAGCGGTGTTGAATCTTGGACCATCGTTTGCGATCTCTACCGGAATTAATCGAGAATCCCATAATGTGCGGCTTCGACAAATTCGCGTATCAGCTTCGATGACGTGAACAGTCAAGCCCTACCGTGATGGATCGATTACATTCCTTTTCCGCCTCCATGCCTTTCCCGCGAACATCAATAAGATCACCAGGACCAGCAAGATCACTAGAACCTGGGCTAGCTAGGCTACAGCTTGATCTAAATGAAGGGTATTCACCACAACGACAGCACGACCGTGCACCAAACCTCACGGACAGGGAAAAACGAGGATTGAGAAAGCTCCTTTCTTTACGTGATGAACTCCGCTACAGCGTGAGCGATAAAGGTGGCGACTTGACGCACGTCATGGACAAACGACTAAGCCGAAAATGCTTATCTGACACAGGAATATACGAAAAGTCTACTCAACGTAACTTTGAAAATGTATCCAATGAACTCCGGCAGACAGTGCAACGGATACTGAGCAAGATAATGGAGCCGAACACCGTGAAACGCTTCACGCTGACAACCCGACAATTCCAACATACTACGCAGTGGTGAAGATTCATAAATTCACCGAAGGAACAAATTTACGTGATGTTGATGAAGATGATATCAAAACTAGACCGATAGTCTCATCTTGTGGAGGGCCGTCAGATCGTATAAGTTGGTTTCTAGTGAAACTTCTTTCGCCAATATTACGTCATGTCACCGCTCATATCGCTAATATAGAAGAATTTCTATCTGCCCTGATTACCTGTGAAATTCCTGATGACGCCAGTTACGGAAGTTTTGACGCGGTGGCTCTCTATACGAATGTGAACAACGATGAAGCAGTGAAAGCAATACTTGAGCTTCTCCGTGAACACCAGAACGCAATTCATACATTTGGATTAGAAGAACAAGATGTTCGAGAGCTCCTCGGAGCTACATTAAGATGCAACATCTTCAAGTTCGACGGAGAATTCTATTGTCAAAAACGCGGTCTCGCCATGGGATCAAAAATCGCAGCACTGTTGGCGCTTCTCTACCTAAACAAGATAGAGAGAGCGTCCCTTGTCAACGAGATCCTTTTTTACAAACGCTACATTGATGACGTATTCGTCGTAGGATCTACCACCTCCGCACTACACATAATGCTCAGGAATCTGAACTCATATGATCCGAACATCCAGTTCATAGCCGAATACCCTGGCGAAAACGGATATTTACCATTTCTCAACTTTGAAGTTCGAATCAGTCATAGCAGCAGGGAGTACTTATGGTACAAGAAACCCGTCGTGTCGAAAAACATCATGCTTCACTCTTGGAGTGCCCACCCTCTTTCATGAAGAAGAACGTAGTGAAGAACCTCATGAAGACGAAGCAGCAAGTGTGCTCATTCGAGTCTCCGGAGGTGAACAACAAGATCACTCGAGTACTGGAAGAAAACGGATACACGACAGCAGATCCTAGGTCTTGGAATCCACTCTATATGGTGAATGGAATCTCCTTGGTTCAGCCATATGTAAACGAGGACCATGCCAGGATGTTGAACAACATCGTCAAGAGTTCCGGACTACCAGTAAAGTTCGTTCTACGTCCACCACCGACTTTGAAGCAAATTCTGACTTCATCGAGACTTTACGAAGAGAAATGCGGTCGACGCAACTGTCTATAATTAACAGAGAAGAAAATCTGCAAACTTCGTGGCACTGTGTATATGATTACATGCGAAGGCTCTGCGCAAAATTACGTTGGAGAGACCATGCGGCCACTACATAAAGGGCTTGACGAACATCTGTGACCTCTAAGGAATCCCAATGCATACCCGAACAATGGCTTTTCACGGCATCGCACACAACTTCATGCTTTGGAAAGCCCTCCGTCAGTGAAAGTTACAGTCTTGCACGCCTCACTGGAATCTCCTCTGGAAAGAGAAGTGTTGGAAGCTCTTGAGATAATGCGCTTATCCCCCGAAATCAACTACAGGGATGAAATCATAGATGCTTTGCGCCTTATCACATAACAGCATCCATTGGGGTGATCCTTCCCGTGCACACCATAACTGTTGTTTCATTTGATAGAACCGGGGAGTCGCAGAGGGTGAGCTGGTCCGAGCTATGTATTTTTGGCAATCCTAAAAACATTTTTGCAGAGTTGGCTTCGCGGCAAGTTTGGTTAGTGCTTGGATTGTTGACTACGACCCTGCTAATTGATTAGGTGTGCTATGTATTTGATTATTACAGGCTTAAAAAAGGTGTTACATCACACCGAAATATCGCCAATAAATTTCGGATATAAAGAAGCTCTCGATCTGATTTTGCAAGAAAATACACAAGTGAATGAGACTTCGGGATAGAACAATCCTGCCACAAAACTTAGGGCTCAGACAGGACTCTAACCTGCATCGCATCGCTTTCCAGGCGTGAGTGTTACCATTACACTGCCGACACCGCTCTGCATTCCTCACCTAGTAGACACATGAACTGTGTAGGCATAACAGCAATCACCCGATAACGGGTAAACACAAATCGGCATTAAACTCTGTTGAGCTGAGGCCTTTCGAAGATTGAATTTTGATGATTGCAACTAAGGAATTTAAAACGGGTGTCGGTAGTGTAATAGTAACACTCTCGCCCGGAAAGCGACTCACGCATTGGTGTGGAAGTTCCCGAGGAGAATATACCTGATTTGGTCGTTATCACTCTGAAAGGTAGAACGGTGGACGGTCTCTCCAAAGTGGACGTCTGACCGTTCTCCCCTCGAAATAATCAAAGCGAAAAACAGTTGAAGCAGTTGATCATTTGAAGCGGCTGAACAAGGTGAGTTCTCTTCATCCCCTGGCCTCCCCCTGAGCATGATGAACGAGAAAGCAAAGCTGCAACGTATACGGTGATGAAAATTGACCAGTCTCAAGGTGATCTCGCACTTCGCAATTCATGTGGGGCAAAGCCGCCTCATATGGACTGTGTAGGGTGTCTCTGTCCGGATTTTAGAGAAGATAAGAAGCTTCTCTGCAACCCACCTTACAGAGGCCATAGTTTTAGCTCCGGTTTCAGCTTTCGAAGGCAGAGCGTTTGGCGAGCTGATTTTTGATTAATCAATGGACAACGAATGTTAGGTTGTAAGGGGTTGAACAGAGTGCCAAAAGGGCGCGGCCTGATGATGGAGAGCCGTATTGGTAGATCGCCGCGATCTACCAATACGACTATCCATCACCATGCCGCGCCGCGCCCTGTTGGCACCCTGCTCAACTCCTAACACCATGGCGAAGGCCTTCACTGGGAAGAACAACGGAAGAACTGCCGTGGGAAAATCTCTCCGCCGATTCGGGGGAAGTTCCTCAATTGCATCGAGAGAAATTCCGTCGTCGTCCTCGGGAACTTCCCAGTAATGAGTGAGTAAGGGTGCGGCGACGTCATGAAATCAGGCAGGCAAAATATCTTGAGCGTATCTCGATAGTCCCTTGACCGAATTTTTAAACAACGAGATTGGGACCTCCATTAGGATCCCTGTGAAATTTCTCCAAGGGCTCCACGGTTTCGTAACAGAAACCTTCTGCTGCATTAAAGGCATCGTACGCGCTGAAAACCATGTTTCGTTTTTGAGCGTTTTTGAGTTGTTAGCCTCCTTTAGTGACTAAAGGTAGCGAAAAGCCCGCTCAAAAACGTTAACTTTTCAAGAAAAAACGTTTTAAAAAAACTTCTGAAAATCATTTGAAATTCGCGCCGGCATCGACTCGGGATAGTTACGCGGGGGGCGCAAGGAACAGTTCTACAATTCGTCCATTGGCGCAGCGTTAGAAGCAATCGCTCGTTGTGTGACGAGAAATTTCCAGTCGATAATGCTACTTTCGTCTGACGGTGCGTCAGCGTACAGTGGCATGCCCTGTACTTAGCGACACGACGTTCTGCTCAAATATTGCGAAAGTGCCGAATGACTGACGGAAGGGCCGGCCCCTTTTGACGGAATTCCTTACTTTCCACATCCTCTATGCTCACAATGGTACGTTTTTAAGCAGCCAAGCTCGTTGTACGTTCTCACAGGGGCCCTAGGAAAGGATTGAGCATAAAAAATGGAAAGTGGATTTCAGCGCGTACGATGCCTTTAACTTATGAAACACGCCATGCATGCCATCTCTGCACTTCTTCTGCTGCACTTCTTGGGCAATGCCTTTTTGCACTCTGTTCCCAGACAAATCACCGATTATTCAAAATTGTGTACAGTTCAACTCCGCATTGCCGTTCAGTCCGCAAAGTGCGCGCTGATTCAAAAGAGTGCTGCGGCGCGGTCGCGAGTATCCTCAGACACGGATGTGGGATGACCCGGGCGGTGGGATCACCCGGGAACCAAAGGCAAAAAACGCCCGGGTGATCCCACATCCCTGTCTGAGGATACTCGCAACCGCGCCGCAGCATGCTTTCGCTATCAGCGCGCACTTTGCGGACTGAACGGCAATGCGGAGTTGAACTGTATTAGCTATCGCTGAATGTCAACGAACATCCAAATAACAGGATAGTCATGTGTCTCGCTTTCAAAGCGCACAGTTTAATTGGGAAAAGCTCCGCAAATGAGATTCGAATATAATTTAATCAAGTAACCATTAGTAATTGGCATGCTCTTTCAAAAGAAGCTGGAATTGCCGTCACACTTTCAAAGAGCTAACCTTTACATCAACTCACATGATTGAGAGGCATTAGTGTATCGGTACATCAGACTATTGTGCCAGTAGGGAACGCCCGAATCTGCCTTTCGTGCACTGACGCTATCTTCTCTGAGACTAAAGATTTGTTTATTTTATTTATTTATCTATTTATTTACGTTGTTTAAGACAATCGTCGGAAAGAAGGGAGAAAAAAAAGAAGAATCCCTCGAATGATCACCACAAACAAAGACACGAAAACAACATGATAGCTACGAAGACGAACAACCAGCAAGATTGCTCAATACTCTAAGATCTTTGGAGCTATTTGGCGCTTGAAAGCTTCTGAAGATGGTGCTGCCGGTAGTCTCTTGCTTAATGCCAAGAACCTGACCCTGCCCTGACCGAGAAACAAGATGATAAAAACATGTTAAAGGTAGTGTTCATTATAAAAAAGCCGTGTTCTAGTCTTCTATGATTTCGAGTAGTCAAGTTCGCGAAGTAGTGGCTGATAGAGAGAAGACTCCATAAAACTTTTGAATATCGGCGAAAATTTTGTTTAAAAAAACGTCTTTAACGTTTATTTACGCCTGTTGGTGTGTTTTGCCCACTGCGGACAAAACGTCAAACCAAACGGCCCAAATAGTTTTGAGCTTCGAAATTCATAGGTAAATGACTTTGTTTTCTGTTTCGTGTACCGAAAACTCTTTGAAAATTAAGATGGCTAAATGCTCGTGTTTGGACACAAGCATTTTTCGGGATAAAAAGTATTCAAAAATTCTGCAACTGTTCCTTTGGTAAAACGAACGATGGACAACTGTTATATGGACCCTTTTCTGGGTTTAGAGTAGTAGGACCTATAAGGAAAAATATAGAAAAAACCGCTGTTTCAGACCAAATTTGAAGCCTGAACTTTCTTGTCTTCTGAGAGTGGGCGAGCACACTCCACATCACCGGCATCGAGAACATCAGATGGCTTGAAACTGAATTCGGACTAACCTGCTCGAATATTTATGGACTCATCTAGTCAAGAACATTGACTGAAGTGCTTACTTTCATTATTCAACTGTTTTTATTATTTAAATTTGCATCTATTTCTTCCTCTGAATGTCGATGATTTCTGACTGCTCGGCATGAGACTGCGATCTTTTTGAGCGGCCCTGTGCACGTGTGCACGAACTGGCATCTTTGGGCCCTAGAAACTCTAATTCTAGCCTGTTTTTCACCGCACTACCTTCATAGTTTTTCAGCTGTTTTCGATCTAAGCTGATTTTTGTAGTATTTTCGAAAACGTTTTTTATCGTGACCACTGCCTTTAACGGGTCGACTGGTCCACGAGATTTTCATCCACTTCCTAGTGGTTTTGTCGTACTTCCATTCTTGCTGTTCTTAAAGGAACCCGAAGCTTACGTCCCTGCAAAAAAAAAACGAGTATCTTTTCACCGTTAAGCCTTCCTTCCTAGCATTCCCATACAAAATTAAGAAATTCTATGAAAGGGACGTTCATCATAAGATTTGACGGATCAAAAGTATGAATACACATTGATTTTTTCATGCTGAATAGTTGTAAAAGATGCGCTTCAATACATTCTTTTATAACATGTCGACCAGCTGTACCTCCTGTATACGTATAACGAATTTGTATTATTTTGGAAATGCAAAGGTAATTCGAAATTAATTTGATCCGAATTAATGACGAAATGCCAACTCGGTGAGGGTTATTCAGACAAGGAAAGGAAATCGGACCCTGTATGAGCTCAGTATGTCTTCGAAGATTTATGATTGTGATTGACCGCCCGCAAGTCTCCAGTCGTCAAAGAGGGCAGCATTTGGAGTTTTTGTGACTTGGCGCAGATTCTTCCGAGTAATAATCCTTCCAAGGTGCGGCTATGATTTACGATCCATTCGCGCACATTTCTCTATCGTGCGGGTCTACTCAGTTATGACTATTAATGGGGATTCTCTAGACGGGAACAACAGCAATAAATTCACTTAGGTCGGAATCTGTCTCAAAAACAGTTCGCCACTGAAGACTCTTCTGTGGAAGAACTTTGAAAGCGAGTTGGGTAGAGCTACGGTCAAATGAAAGCCAAAGGTGTGAAAGTTGCACGATATATTGCTTGCATTCTTGACTTTTGATATACGCCCTTTCCAAATCTGCCACTTCAGTAGATGAGCCAGATGAAGGTGACGACTTCAGGCGTGGCTGCATGTATGAAAAAATTCACTTACCACACCTAGGTGGACAGATAATCAACACGCCTGATATATCCTTTGTTTCGGAGTAAGATTCATTTCCGTTCATCTCGTGCGTCTGCGCGCGTGTGCTGCGTCTCCTCCCACACTTGTCTCACTCTCTACCCTCGCTCCGCACAAGCGCGCGATGGAACAGAGTAAATTTGGTTCCGATACAGAGGATATGTTCTTGCGGTCGCGAAAGTATGTATGAACGGAATCAGAGGACATCACAAAGTCCTCGTCAGCCACCACTTTTTATCCTTCTGCAGCAATGGTCGCGCAAAAAGGTTTTTTGTGCAGTACACAATCAATGGAGATCCATTGGATATTCGCAACTTCGGTCCCATTGACCTCTTGCCTTCCATACACAAGGGTTTCGCATCCATCATTTCACAACGAATGTCTCTCTCAGGTACTCAGGGCGACGGCCGGCGAACCTTTATGCCGAAAACGACGGCCGGCGCCCCACATTTCGAGGGTGCCGGCCAGCGGCGAACCATGCTGCATGCGACGCACACGCAGCGCGGATATTGGCTCGCCCGCGAACCACAAAACCCGCCACGCCATCTTCAATTGGGCCGGTTGGAAAGACAATTGATAATGATCACGACTGATCACGTCGTAACGTGGTTATCACGTGCACAGCCGGTATAAAAGGCGCCTCATCTCACTGGAGTCCTCAATCGGTATTCTAATGCCGGCCCTGGAAGGTGACTTCGAGTCACTCTCCGGATGCCAGAATATTTTTGACCGCTGAGGGGATAGGAGTATGGTTGGATCCGCGGCCTGTTTCCTCAAGAAAAAACGTGTAAATTCAAACCGCGGCTGGCGTGGCGGTTTAAATCTCAATCTCCGAGAATTAAACCGCCGCGCCAGCCGCGGTTTGAATTTAAACGTTTTTTCTTGAGGACACAGGCCACGGACCTAACTATATCTCCACGGCTGGGGGGGGGGCGGTTCTGCCGTGATCCGCGGGGAGGGTGGTTCCTCACCGCAGAATGCGTCGGACCGAGGCGGGGCGTTTCTCCGCCGTGGGGCCGGGGTGACGCTTGAGGTAAACAATAATACAAATATTGATCGCGGGCCATCTGGTAAAGGTCGGCGGGCCGTCGACATACGGCTGGCCGGCGAACCAAAAGCGGGCGGCCGGAGGACGGAGACCGCGGGCCAGCTGGAAAAGGTTCGCCGGCCGTCGCGTTGAGTACCTGAGCTTGTCCAAGTCAAAGAAAACCAACCAGTCGAGAAGCAAGATTCGCTCAAAGGTTCGCCACTGACGACTTTATCCACACCATCAACAAACCGGTGGAAAAAAGCGGTGAGTACAATTTCTCAGTGTATGTAGGCGGCTATTCGCGTAAGAATTGAGACAGATCTTTGGAAATCGCATCTGGAATTGAAGTATGCAGGCAAGTGAAGTCCGTTCGAATTAGGCTGTCCGTCCACGCGGTCCGCGTGCGTGTTGAGCGACCGTGGTATAAGCAATTATTCGAACTGTAAACCAATTGACAGGATTATTAGACAAATACTTAATAATATCCCAGTCAGCTGTCAGCAGCCGAGTGGAGGTGAAAGAAACTTTTGCGATGTCCGCGCGATTAGCCCCATGTGCGGAGAGTCTCATTCGGACAGACTGTACCTTCCAGCAAATGCCATAGTTCGAGACGGCTGTGATTCCACTGGCCCACCCTACGAATGTTCTTTTCAATAAAGGTAACCACATAATCCACACTTAGGTCCCGGACATAGTTGGCCGATCGGCGTAGTCAGCCGGTCGATAATCATGAAAGACATGAATGGGTGAAAAAAAAACACCCGATGTGACATACCCGACCGATTTCCGCATGATATAAGGTAAGAAGTGAATGATGTACACGATATCGTTCCACATATTTCATACATATTGCCCGCGTCAGCCACAGCTGGCCACACCGGAGTGTTTTTTACAACCTCCATCGACCATGTTTTTCCTACGTATCGACCGGGTTGGCCACGGCGTTTTTCAGCCAACTCTGACAGGGGCCTTATAGATACACAAGATAGTGAATGCTACTTTCTCGACAAGATGATAGGTTTAACTTGAAAACCAGCAAACTGTTGGTGGAATGAAATCTACGGATAATGCTGAACTTCAATACAAATCCCTCTTTCGGTACCCTGCTTAGCAAAACACTAAGTCGTTTAGAAACATTTCAGAGTTACGAAACAACTGTTGGTCTCGATGGTTTGACCGCATCTCAAACTCTTTGAGGTTGTTTGGAAACCGAGGAATTGAGTTGAGCTGGCAGAAACTTCTTGCTAAGTACTTTTCAAAAACGGTGTGCCAGCTTTGAATAACTTGGGACGTATAAAGGTTTTTTGATCTCTGGATCAGCATCAATATAACGACAACGAAGCATTTGTGGCCTCAAACGGCTAGGAGCTCCTGCAGATTAGCAATCCACTTCGACAAATTGGTTGAATAAAGAAAACCTGACTTCCTTCTCACCTGGTCATCTATGTATTCTCATGTATGAAGGTTAATTGCCCTCAGAGTAACTTCATGTTCCGAGAATCGGGTGACTTCCTACTGAACTCGATGATAAATGAACTGTTCGCAAACGGTTTTGGCAGAATGTCAGATCAAGAGCGGAGATGGAGGTGAGATGGCCGATTTAACGCGACACAACTGCTTGCCCATAGTAAACCCTCGAAACGCCTCGAGACGGCTGGTTATTGTCCCGCTTGTTAGGGCTGAGTGCGGCGAGACAAAGGGAATTGATCAGCTGGTAGGAGATTCCTATCTCTAAACCTAATGGAACCGCCTGTTCATAACAACACAAGATGTTGCGAGGATGCCAGAAATACTAATAGAATGTCCCCATCTCAACAGGCTGTCTCCTCCGAAAAAAGAGCTTTTCAAATTGTGTTTGTCACACAAATGCAGGTGCAGGGGCTCTCAAAGATAGTCGGTCGCTGAGATTTGCTAATTAACTGAAGAATAAGGCCTTTGCTTAGGCGTGAATTGTAGAAAGTTGGAAATTGTAGGCGGGAAGAAATTTGGAAACAGGACAGAATTTCATATAACGGCAACCTTCCCATTTTCCCTCCTAACCCCTTTTAATATTATACATACATATATATAAAACATGCTGCTCTTAAAGGCAGTGTCCACGATAAAAACCATGTCTGTTTTTTTGGTGGAGATCGGCAGCTGCGGGGTCTAGCTCAACCCTAACGTTGAAAAAACTAAGAAAAATGAGCTCGGAACGGTAACCTACGGCCCCGAAGTTGGACACTCATCAGCTCGTCACCCCCAGATGCACTTTCCACGCCCACTGACGTGAATAAATGAATGCTCGAGAATGTGAAATGAGCGATAGTTTCCGAACAATAGCCCCGTTCTTCCCTTCATTCTCAACTTGTGTCTTTACTCAGGTCAGCTGCAAAAGACGGAAGTTACAAGCCTCGGACAACTCGTCCACCATGCTTCCTTAGCTCAACTTTTGAGGGACCACAACTCCGTTCCCAGAAGGTCTTGTACGATTTCAAAAACACCATTGGAATCAGGACCGTTTTCAAGACAGGCGGAAAAGCAGTAAAACGATTCTTATCGTGAACACTGCCTTTAAAGGCAGCGTTCACGATGATCATCATCGGTGACTTTCCGCAGTGAAATGATAGGCGAGAAGGATTCTGGGCTCCCAGTGTCAAAAGAACGGTAGAAAACGAGCCAGGAGTGACAAAATAACGGCTGTGAAGAAGCGTTTTGGTGTACCAGAACCGCCCCGTGCTCCAGATACGCCCCCTCGATATGAACAAATGAAGACTCAGATTACAGGAATGATCAAGTGAAGGAAGTGCTGATAAGTGAGCTGATCGCTTGATTTCATTGAATGCTATCATCCTTCATAGCGGTCAATTCCTCCACGCTCAAAAATCAACGTAAACAAAGGAGGACCTATCTTGGCTCAAAAACGCGACTTTCGCGTCTTTTTCAAGCTTGCTTTTTTTATATAGGGCACCAGACTTTCCGTAAACCGTAGAGATATTGGAAGAGAAACTTATCGTGAACACTCCCTTTACATAATGCTAACTAATGTTTTTATTAACAAAAAAAAATAGTTGGTCAGTGGGACAGACCACCCTCAGTTGATTTCTATAAATGTCTTGTAACAACCATCTTCAGACTGTAGCACTAAATTGAAATAAGCTCATAATTGGTGGATGAATTAATGAAATGACCGTCATTAGAGATCCTCTGGCTTTTACACAGCTTGGTTAGGACTCTTTCGAATACGACACCGCTTTTCTAGGTTCTTTGCTAATTTCGCTTCAATTCTGAGCTTGCTTTCATCGTTGACAAAATCAACAGGATCCAATTATTGCCTGAATATCGGAAGCCTCTTCTTCAGAATAGCTCTCAATCATCAGTACTACCTCTTTCTTCTCTAAGTGTCCCTCCCGCGCTGTCCATAAACGCATTTGTCACCGCGAACAACCTCGTGGCACTTTGATGACCTGGCCATTGTTCTCACCAAATCGAAAGAAGATGCCGCTACGAGTAGTAAATCAACCTCTGCCTGAGCACCATGCCAACTCATCTAACACATACCGACACACCGATACTTCAGCGGATTACGGGGGCAGAATACAGTTGAGCACAAAGCCAAGGGTGTCCTGCCTACCTCATAGAACACTACTTGCAGCTGCTCCCTTCATGACCAGTACACAGTCAGGTAGGAGATTTTCTCTGTCCGAATTGTTATTTCGTACAATAGTATTGCTCTATAACAGAGCAACAGAAATAACCTTGAAATGCTCCTTGTATGCCGGCGGTCATCAGAATCGAATTGAGCAGGAGATAAATTCATTTCTGCAAGCAAAAAATGCTTCGAAATTGCTATGGACTGCCTGATTTGTTCCCTGAAAGCAAAGCCAGTATGAAAAGTGCTTCTAAGTAAGTTTTTTTCCAAACTAGGGCTCAAAACATTATGTAAGGAGTAATAGATGGAAAATGGTAACGAGCACAGAAAGAAAGTACAGAACCGCTTCCTGTTCGAGGAACTTAAAAGACAATTTTCAAATCAAGATTATTCATAGTATTTTCCACCTGCCCCAAGGAGGCAGTTGTCGTTCACTGAGGTGCGACTCATGTCAGGATATCGAAAACAGCCAGCGAGGAGCCACTTTCGCAGTCGGTTCAACAGATTTTTACTACAGTCGCCCAAATTATTATGCTTTGAGTTTAAGTTTAAGTTCATTACATTCACTTACGGCAAGTGCGCATAAAAAATCCAAAAAAAGATATGCATAAAACGCAGAGAAAAAATGTGCTATTAAACATAGCAATATGGCACACAGCGATAAAAAATCCTCGTAGGCCTATCCCAATGCTATACATGCTCGTATTGTTCAGGAGTTTGTGAATGCTGTACTTGCTCGTATTGTCCAGGAGTTTGTGAACCATGCACAGGTTGAAACCTCTAATTCAACGCAGGTAGTCAAAATTATGGCCCGTAGTAAACCCGACGAAAAATTCAGTGGGGACTGACTGAGTCCAGGTTCTGAAAAGAACTCAGACGAGGGGGCACACATTTCAGATGTGTGCGATGAAGGATAGTGACCTAGGCTGAGGAGAAAAACTCAGCCACAAACAAGAACTCAGTCAGAGCTGACTGAGTGGACTCAGTCAGCTCTGACTGAATCCCTGGTTAGAGATGGAAGAGATAGCGTGGCCATCGAGGAGACACGTCTGACTTTTTTAAGGAGCGACGGAGCAACTTAAATCGTTCAGAGCAGAGTTGTGTAATATTGCGTCTTATGTATCGCAGTGGGCGCAGACCGCGCAAGTTTTCGACGCCTCTTTTCCATTTTTTTTTCAGCGACTCGATCAATTTTTTTTCTCTGTGCTCCTTTTCTATGCCGGCCTTTTTCTCTTAATTTTTCTGTTGTATCTCTCTCTATTCCTTATAATTTCGCAATTCTTTGTTTCGTCAGTTTTTTGTCCTTTTTGAGTTGTTTAAATGTCTTTTTTTTTTCAGGTAAGATAGCAGCAAGAACCAGCAGTGTGTGAGTTGTTTTTAGATTCTTTTCATTCATTCTAGTTTGAATGATCAAGGGGTTATATTTCTGAAAATTTAGCTTCCTGGCAAAAGTAACGATTTGGTAACGGTGAAAAAAAATTCAAAAATATCTTGAAATTTCTTAAAAAGTGATTTGGCATAAAATAGCCTGGATAAATAAAAAACTAGGAAATGAAGTTAACTAACCAAAAATGCGATTTGGTGGTTGATCATCTCACAAGCTTCTCCGTTGAACTTATCAAACGAAATCAAGCACGATATGGAATGGATTCACCTAGCTTGACCTATGCTGATTCTCTTATCACAACTTTAAAAAATGATTTAATGTTTCCGTTGCGCGCTTGATTTCGTTTGGATAAGTTTAACGGAGAAGCTTGTGAAATCATCAACCACCAAATCGCATTTTTAGTTATTTCACTTCTTTTCCTAGTTTCTTATTTTTCCAGGCTATTTTACGCCAAATCACTTTTTAAGAGGTTTCAAGATATTTTTAAAACTTTTTTTTTCACCATTATCAAATCGTTACTTTTGCCAGGAAGCTAAATTTTCGGAAATTTCACATGTGTTTCCTCAAGATTCCTTTTCTAACTTCAATTTTGCTCAACAATTTCCATTTTGGAATGATGAAATATCTAACAGACGATATTGTCGTATGAGTACAATTTTCAAAACCTATGACCCAAAACCATAAAAAATACCACTCATGGCCGCATTCTGTGCAACATGTGAGAACACGATGTTATTGATCATTAATATTTGATCTTGCATGATAAGAAGAATTTCAAAAAACAAGTGAATTAAAGCCATCAACAATCAAAAATCATTGCGGCATTTTGTGCAACAGGCAAAAAAAATCAATAATATTGATTGGTATTTATCGATAATGACTGATGAGGAAAATGCCCCAACCAAGAAAACCAATCTCATCAGCAATCACCGCTCCTCGCCGCATTTTTTTCAAAAAGCGCGAAAATCGATAATATTGATTATCGATCGATGACGTGTCATGAGTACGAATTCTGACAAGTTCAGTACTTACCTCCGACGACCTGTGTTGATTGGCTGCAGATTCACCCACACACCATGGTCTCCACAGCCGTAGCAGAAAGAGGCAGTTTTCGTGCTCCACGGCTAGTTTAGTAAGTAAACCCACGAGTTTAAGGTACCCTTCTAAGTCAAGGTCGCGATTTCCGCGACGTCTAAAATACTCAGCGGCCCTTCCGTGGCAGTCTATGCAGTGCGGTAGCGTGCGCGGGGGTGGCGGACGTTTAGGTCTTCACAGCTGCTGTTCTCATAGTGGCCCCAACTTCTGCTGCTCATTGTGGCTTTATCCCATCCGAGCATTCTTTACTCATTACTCATTTCAGGCAACCGTGTAATGCCGCCTTATGTCACAGATACAGAACGTCTCTTTGGAGATCGGGGACTTCGCAAAGAATCAAGTGACAATGACCCCCCCATGCACCATATTCGGTAAGTTCTTGCTATCGAAACCCTGATATTCTCGCGGTTTTAATGCAACTCTTTCATATAGTGTATTTGCAGATGCGAAGCGATTGATCGGATGCAAGTTCGACGATCCAGCCGTACAATCTGACATGAAGCCGTGGCCCTTGAAGGTCATCTCAACCGAGGATCCAAGCCCTAGGTTCAAGTCGATTACGAGGTAGAGACAAGTTTCTACTCCGGAAATCTCATCGATGGCATTGACGACAGTGAAGGACACAGCCAAGGCCTTTCTTGGTAGCCCTGCCAAGGTATGCTTTCTATTACTTTCGCTTCATTTTTGGGAGTGGTGAGTACCACTGCACACGAAAAGAAAGAGGATCACAACCTATGTTCATTCTTTACCTTATGTTTAAAAATGCGTTTAATTTTGTTTCTGGGAGCGGGAGCATGTCGCGAATGTTGCTCTTTCTGAAGTGCAAGATTTCTTACCCAGCGTCCAGCAGGCGGTAGCGCCGAATCTCGCAGCAGCTACGACCCCCCAATGGTTTTACCGGTGGCCAGGGTCAAGCGGGCTTGCGAAATTCCGCAACAGGGAGGGAGGGTCGCGAAAATTTTGGCCCGGAAATCAAGCTAAGAGGAATCGCGAAAATTCGGACCAAAAATGAAAGTTTGGAGAGGATATCCTAAAAATTTCCTATATCTTTGGTAACCGAAGGAAAGAATGGTAGCGCTTCTCAGGTTTCAGACACTTGAGCCCAACTACTAAACGAATTTTCGGCGTCTGACAGTTTAAGTAATCAAATATAAACTGCCCAAAAATCGCGCCTCGAGGGGGGGTCGCAAAAAATTTTGGATTGTGGAAAAATTTTTGATCTTGGGGGGGTCGCTCTGTTTTCGAAAAATTACTCAACGCTCCGCTTGACCCCGACGGTGGCTTCTTTGGTGAAAATTCATCCGACAATTCTTCCACAGAAAAAGTTGAAAAGATTGCAAAATTTTTTCGGCTCGATTACACATAATGGGGGAGGCTAATGAGAAATTTCGTTTCACGTCAGAATTTTGCCCATCTAGGGGTTCCAGACCCTTCGGGAGAATTGTTGATCGTTTCTCCTTTACGTAGGATTTCACAAAGATCCCCGTAGTGGGCCAACTTTTGATCGTGTCCAAAGTTTTTCTTCGAACCCCCCCCCCCCAATACGAGTTATTGCTTCGTTTTTTTTTCTGCTCAGACACAATGCTCAAGTTGCTCTTAATCAAGGCAGGCAGGGTCAAGCGGAGCGCTGAGTAATTTTTCGAAATCAGAGCGACCCCCACGATCAATTTTGTTTTTCCAGCATCCAAAAATTTTGCGACCCCCCTCTAGGCGCGATTCTTGGGCAGTTTATATTTGATTACTAAAACTGTCAGACGCCGAAAATTCGTTTAGTAGTTGGGCTCAAGTGTCTGAAACCTGAGAAATGCTACGATTCTTTCCTTTGGTGACCAAAGATATAGGAAATTTTCACTCCACTCCACTCCACTGCAGCCTACTACTATCAGATGGATTTTTGATTGCAGGGGTATTCGAATGAGCCTTTGGAAAAGTAGTGTTCTTGGAGAGCCGAAGTACTGGGGGCACGTTTTTTTCTTATTGGTTAGGTCCAACTTCCTAGCGTAGCCTGGATTTGGGTTTACCCTGCAGTAAATTTTGCTGAGCAGTATAGGGTGTAGTTTGACGCTTTTGTTAGGTTTATTGCTCCAGAAGATATAACTCTGGCGCCCCATACCTCAAAACCGCGATTTATGATATTCCAGCTATTTTGCTAATAAATCGTTGTGCCAAACCGCATCAAACCCTGCATGAAAATCTCTCGTTTACGGGCGATTTGTTCTCTAGTATTTGACCCACACCGGCTACGTATTTACGGTGAAGCGCTGTTGAGTCGCCACCCAGCAGACAACTGGAAGTCGTAGGAACTGTGGCTCGAAATATGTATCTAAGTGTTTCCGTTGAGAAGGTGTTTAGAAGAATGATTTTCGATCAGCGAGTAGGGTCCCATCTCCAGTAACTCGTTTTTCATACTTTTGCGATTGCTACAAATGCTGCTTTTTGAGGTACTGCGAAACCTGTGTGTGGGAATGCTAAGGATTTGGGTGGAAGTTTACAACTGACTCCTTGGCACATGAGAATGCTGGTAGAATTCCCAGATCGGCATTGAATCCTCGACGAAAAACTGGTACATATACATAGGTTAAAACGCGGTAAACGCCGCTAAGGCGAAGATTGTGGTCTTGATCATTCATGCCGCGACAGCGGCATTCGCCACGTTTCACAGTACCGGAACTAGTTTCGTCTGGGGATCCATGGCCTATCTGGGCATTTTACTAGCATTCTCATGTGCAAAGGAGTCATTTGTCAACCTCCTCCTAAATTCTTAGTTTTCCCAAACACCGGTCTCAAAACACAGCTCAAAAAGCGGCATTTGCCGCAATTACAAAAGTTTGAAAAGCGAGTAAGGTCCGACGTAGCGGACTGCTTGGCTCTGCTTGTATCGATTCGGTACCCCTCATTCGTCTTCGCTGCTAATCTTACAGAACGGTTGGAGGGATTTTATGTCAGGGATTCCGCGTCATTGTGGATATCAGCCATGGCGTGGTTCTCGATTCTCTTTAGCACTTGTAGATAGTGAACAAGCTGCATTTCCAGACATCATAAATTGTAAATGAGAAAAATGCCGAGTGTCGAAGCATTGTAGCTGTTTCTATTCCTCAGAACGAAATGCTCGCGACGTGGGCGTTGTGATCGACTTTAGAGGAGCTATGACCCCTAAATGGAAAATTCGAAAAATTTTATTTTCTGCTGTTTTGTCATGTGGAACCAACAAGCACTTCAACCTGACGAGTAATCCAAGTTGAACTCTTTGTGCTTCTCAACCCTTTGGTTGCCGGGGTAATCTTCGGATGGGCAAAAACCGTGAACACTCTCCCTGTTCGATTTTTCTCGTGTGAGCCGTCGAAACAGGGCCCGTTTCGATTTCCAAAGGGTGACTTTGTGAGTTGAGCAGTATCATTCACGGATATATTAGTCAGGTTGTTCGCAAAATTTAATTACGTCTGTTCCGCATTATATTTGGTCCCCCTTAGAACAATCGCCGACGTGGTAGAACTTCCTGCACTGCACTGCAAGGCGTATTTGAGTATTTACACACTGTCGGGTCATAATCAGGGTTCTGCGCGAGTTGTGAAGCAGGTCATGTTCGCTGAGAACCCCGAGACGCCCACCCAAGCGCATGACTTCGGTCGGATTTCGTTCTGGCAATTCAACCCCTCCCCTGTCACCAAGTGAGCGAGACCTCACACCCCACGCCAAGCCCTGATCTGGCTTATTGAAAGGTTCCTAATAAACACCTATGTCCAAGGGCGCTCGCTCCGCTGCGGGCCGCGGGCGGTCGCGTCGCGGCACTCATGAGTAATGTTCTAGGGAGAAGGGATCACTACACTCACTTTACTCGCCTTTCGATGGAAACAGACAGTGCGCGCAGCGGCGTGATCTCTCTAGCTTAGATGCATGAAAAAAATGAAAAAAAAACTCGTAAAGAAATTTGCTTTTGAAAACAATTGACGCATATCCGATGTTTTTCCGAGGATCCAGCTGTATTTCGCGGTCAGCTCTACAAAAAACCTTTTCTGACAGAGAAAATATCGTGATCAGCATCAGCAAAATACCCTAGTATACTTGAACCCACCAAATATTCGAATTATCGGATAACTGAATTTTCCGCTGCTATCTCAGTATGTATGCTACTGTGCTTCTCTGGGCCAAATTCCGGTCCGCAATTGCGTCTCGACACGCTTTGCGGCCGCACGCGCTCGAGTCGGTCGAGTTTCCAGCGCCAAAGCCGACTCGATGTGGCTTTTTTATACAGTTTTCTCCAATTTTCAGTAGTTTCCAGTTTCTAAAACCCACCTAGAGTCATTAGATCGGCGGCTGCGGCACTGGAAACTCTTCCGACTCGGGAGCGTGCGGTCGCAAGACGTGTCGAGACGCAATTGCGGACCGAAATTTGGGTACCAGATAAGCACAGTAGCTTTATCTCTTTTCTCAAGTCGATCTAGGTTTTGCCCTACAACAATTAATGGCAGAGGAGATTTCCGGCCATCCATACGATTGCAATTAATAATTGTTCGAAATCATTCGAATACTCAATCAAATTTTGATTACCCGATGCTTTCAGCTTTATGAAATCGTATAATTCCACTCTCATAACTAGAGGGAGCCTTCATTTCTGAAGTAATTTTTGGAAAGAAGAACGGTTCGAATACATTCTGATATTGAGGCGAAAATCCCCACTATTCTTGATATTCGAAAAATTTGGTGTGCCCAGGTATGGACCCTAGTTATCATAAGTGAATGCTGAAGAGAAATTTGAGCTAGATAGCGGAAATGTTTCATAACCTTAATTCCGTGCTAAATCGCTCTCCGTATTTAGGAACAGGCGTCCAGACAACGATTTCGCTGACTGAATCAACTGTTGCGTATGGAATTGCGGACTTTTGGTTTCGATGCTTTATGAAAATTAGACGTTCTTGTTATCAGAGATGTAGCTGAACCCGATGTTTTCTCACTGTCCCAGTGTAATGTGGTAAATACTGTGTTGGAAATGAATAAAATTGTAATGATTGTTTCACTGTTTCTGTTGCAAGTATATAAATAGATACTAAAATGCAATTATGGCGCGTATGATTCGGAGGTAATTATTATGTCACCAGCCACGGTTCAATGTCGATGAGCGAAGTATTAGCGGGTCACCAGAATTGGCCGAGTGAGGCTTTCGTAAAAAGCGGGTGATTGGTTGCAATGTTGTGGTCGAGCTCACGTTGCTTGGAGAAAGGCAGGATATGATAAAGTTCTACATCTTTTGGGTGCCACCCTCGATTCGCTATACATTTGTTCCGGCAATATGACACTAAAACGTAGTGACTAAAATGTGGGTGTCATGAGAAACCTATGAAAAAAAAAAGATTTCCATGGGCCGCACTGCATTTAACCGTAGAGCGGTGATGCTGCTCATCCTTCTTTCGATACCTTATTTGGTTATAGTCAAGTGAGCAGAACTATGTGGAGAATACTCTGATCTAAACGCCATCGCCCGTCACGTTTAAAGCTGAGAAATCGATAGCGTACTGTGCCTCTCTGGGTCAAATTTCGGTCCGCAATTGCGTCTTGACACGCTTTGCGGCCGCACGCGCTCGAGTCAGTCGAGTTTCCAGCACCAAAGCCGACTCGATATGGCTTTTTTATACAGTTTTCGCCAATTTCGTTTAGTTTCCAGTTTCTAAAACCTACCTAGAGTCAACAGATAGGCGGTTGCGACGCTGGAAAGTCTTCCGACTCGAAAGCCCGCGGCCGCGAAGCGTGTCGGGGCACAATTGCGGGCCGGTATTTAGCCCAGAGAAGCACAATATATCTCTTTTTTTGTAGGGAAGGAGATATCGCCTCTGGCATCTGCTGCATATGTAGCATACAATCACACGAAAATCTTGAAATTCAAATCTGAGGGTGTACTGTTCTTTTAATACGTTGCTACTCTGAGCCGCTGTGATGAAGGATGAAGACCTTGCATGCAAGTCTTGCATCAAAACCATTTTATTCAATTTTTTTTAAACAAGTTGAAATATTTTCAATAGCTTGCCTTTGTGAAAAAAATTAGTGGTCGTTGCCTGACGAGCCGATAGCCTAATTAAAACTGAAATTTTAACAAAACTGCACTCCATTCCTTTCTTTCTCATCAGATTTCAAAGCTTTCGTTAAACCGATTTATGAAAGAAAAGATTTTTTCCACCCACTAATAAGGAAGTTTTTCTTCCTGAAACTTAAATGCAACTTCTAAAACAACATTCGAAGTTGAGAGGCAGTGAATCGACATCTTTCAAAATGTTATTATCCAAAAATTTGGTCAATTAAATAATTCTGGAAGGAGTTTATATAAAACCACATGGAGAACTGATCGAGATTTTCAGAGGTAGCAGCTCAGAAAACATTCAACAGTTGAACAATTCATGAAGAATTAACACCAAGAAATCACATCTCTCCTAAACATTTCCGTTTGCGGAGCAGCGAATATAGGAACGCATCAAAGAAAGAGATTCGTAGTAATGCCTTTGTCATGAGAATCAATAAAGGTTTGAAAAATTCAACCTACTCTCCATTGATATATAATGTACTGGAACGAAAATCACACATTTTACTTTGTGCAGTATCATAGAACTGCCCTCTAGTGAACCAAACAGCGATTCTGGTCATCCAATGTCGTTCGCTAAGGTGTTGCGGTCGACCAACGATCTGCCGAATCGCTATAATTTCGGACTCGTCTGAGTCGTGTCTGAAACTTTTCGGGCTCGTCTTATCTCTCACTCAGTTGACCTTGACTGAGTGGCGGGTTTACTACGGGCCTATCTATTTCTGATGGACGCGTTTGGTGTTCTGGAGTTGAGGAAACCCCTGTTGCGTATAAGAAGCTCGCGAATGAAACGATTTGAACTTTTTCTAACGCTCTAATATCGCTATTTGTAAGGAAAGGAAAAGCTGCTGCATGCTACTCTAGGTCTTTCATAGGTTCTGAAATTTAGAAGTATGTGACACCCGCTTGTTTTGCGTTGATAACCCCTTGTAGATTTGAAATGCCCGCCTGCGACACAACTGGCATTTGATTTTGATGTGCTCTGAGACACCCAAATTCTAATGTATCGTGGACAACGTACTTAAAGGCAGTGTTCACGATTAAGATCGTTTCAGCTTTTCTAGCTGAAAACGTAGATATGGGTGAGTACTGAAAGAGTCCTGCCGGAAAAAAATGACTAGAATGGCTATAAAGCTGAAAAATCGCAGACAAAGGACGCGAATGGGCGTGCTATCTGTTCATGACATCTGTATACGGGCCAATCACAAGATTTTGTTGAGCACTCCTACCGGCTAGAGCTTGCTTATGTCTCAGTATCAGTAGCCAGAATTGATGAACAGCATGCCCATTCGAGATGGTCGGTTTTATCGTGACTACTGTCCTGTATCCATTCAATCAGTTCATGGAGACCTTTATCAAGCATGAATTCCAACTCATTTCCATTGGTTTCCGACATATTTTGGAAGGCTCAGCAGTTATTTAGACCTTCACATCAGACTATCCTCCTCAACTATCACCCGCCCATTCACGCAATGCGGTACACGGATAGGGGGGGGGCGTGGCCGCGCAGCAGGGGGCGGTGCAGTTACATGCCACCCGGGGAGACATCAACAAAGCAGGGCGATCTCGATTGGGCCGTTCACCACGACTTCCACTGATCCCATTTCATTCTATCCTCATTATCCTCACTTTCGCTCGTAGGACTCAAACATGAATCCATCTGATCTCCTTGGCGCTTCTCTACAATGTTTCATTGACACTCAGTGTTTGTCTGACTTTGTTCCTTCTTGAAAGCATTTCTACAAAAAGACAACTACCTATCACGGACTACATACACACAACTTTCATTGTCATGATTCGAGAAAATGTGAAAGGGCTCAACATTCCAAAGATGAAAGGCGTAAGTCACTTCTTGAGAGTACTCCCAACTTCGCGTCTTCACAACCTTCAGCAAGAAGCTTGTGATCAGTTCACCATTTTATTATCCAACGCAGAAGCGATTTAAGTGATCATTTCCTAGCTCAGAAACACGACTTTTTCCTCAATTTATGAAAGTACCCACATGCAAGCCACTATCGCGCAAGGGCACATGCAGCATATCTATAGGCCTTTCACCAAATTTAGTTGAGGGAACGGCGGGCATTTGCAGTAGACCTCAGAACTTTTTTGCTCGAGTTGAAAACTAACAACTGGACAAGTAACGAACTGCTTACGTTACTTGTTTGGAGTTGTTCGCGAATTCTTCTCTTTTCGAATGCAGTTTTTACTCATCCGTTTTAAAGATATATTGGCGATTGCTGGTCCATTACTACTTTGCTTGCACATTAATTGACCATGGAACAATCACCGCAAACAGTGAATGTTTGACCTTTGTAAGCGACTCTATGGTTGAGCATCCCTAGATAAAAAATTGTTTCAGACTTGTTCAAATCGTTTCAGTTAGTTTTCAACTTGAGTAAGAAGCCCTGAAATCATCGCTCAAGATCGCAACCTCGTTCATAGTTGGTGTCGCGAATGCCGCACGGCTGTAGCAAGGGATAGCACCTGGTCCATTCGCCCGACTAAGTTTGGCGAAAGGTCTATACTAATCTTATCAGAATGCAGACTGTGGCCTTGAGCTCCTCTCAAAAAACTTCCGTCGAACCCAAAAAAAGATGAATTCTTAACATCATTCTCTGCAGTGGAGCTTCAGTTCATCGTTTGAAAATAAAAACACATCATTAAACTCAGGAATTCGTCAATTCCAAAAAAAAAAGAATTTGTTTGGAATCGAAGGGAATGAAGAGAGGTCTACCCAGCAAGGAAGGGCCAAACCTCCAAATTTTGGATTTTCTGATTTCTGAAAGCCCTTTTCACTACACGACCTGTCGTTCTCTACGTGGTTTAGTGAAAGAGAGCTTCCAGTATCAGAACTATTCCTCCCAATTTCAAGCTAATCTCAGATTTTCTTATATAATAGTTAAGGTCGATACAGTGCCCTTCTCTGGGCGGAGAGGCGCAGCGAATATGTTTGTGTGAGTGTAGCTGCATGTTTCTGTGGTTTGAGAGATGTTGGGGATTATCGTCGCTCCACTTGATTGCAGCAACAAAAAAGATGGTCTAGCAGCTTTTAAGAAATCTGTTCTCAGTCAAAAACATGATTCCGTTCCGAAACTGATTTCCGCGAAAGAATGCCGAAGACTTTCTTCGTTTTTGACGCTTCCCGATTGTCAGTCAGCTGTCGCTCTGAGTGGTGAATAAGCAGGAAGAGGCTGAATACTGTAGGGTATTTCCGGTGTGTCATTCCTGGGACAAGTGGTTCTGCCAAACAAACTTCAAAGCTTACAGCAATTCAGATTCCCAGTGATAGCAAAATTGATCAACTCCATATTGTCACGGTGTTGGATGCTCCACATACTTGTGTTGTCCGACTTGCATAACGGTATATTCTCCAGGCTTTTATTAGATTTCCACCGTTTATTTGCAACATATTCCGCGGTTCTCCTCAAAATTTGTTCGATTCCGACGGAGCGTCATGGTTTGAGACATGACTTATTCCCTTATTCGATTTTTCATTCCATTGGCAACGATATCGGCGAACCCACCTTCCCTAAAGGCAGTGTTCACGATTATCTTAGATTTTAGGGTTAATCGCTAAATCGATTACTTGGCCCCCGAAAAGAACTGAAATGACGAAGAAACCGAAAGAAATGCACCAGAAGGGCGCGAAATCCTTAAAGGCACAGTCCAACTTCAGAATCGTTCTTCTGTTTTCCTGCCTATCTTGAAAACGGCCCCACGCTGATTCCAATTATGTCTCTGGAATCGTTCAAAACCCTCCTGGGAACGGAGTTATGGCCCCTCAAAAATTGAGCTGCAGAAGCATCGTGGACGAGTTGTCCAAGGCTTGTAACTTCCGTCATTTGCAACCGATGTATACGAACCGACCTGAATAAAGAGAGAGGCTGAGAATGAAGAGAAGAGCGGGGCTACTAGTCGAAAACCATCGCTCATTTCGCCGCTGTTTAGCTCGAAAGATCGTAAAGGGGCGGGCCAAAGTGGCTTACCGATGGGGGCGCCCCGGGGTGGCTTCCTCCTATAACTCGCTTTCTCGGAGGAATCGAGAGCTCGCATTTGCCAGATGTTATATGGGGTGGATCTACTTGAGAATTATGTGGAAACCTCAGATTTCGCCCTTGAGCTTGGACGGTGCCTTTAAAGGCAGCGTTCACGATGATCATCATCGGTGACTTTCCGCAGTGAAACGATAGGCGAGAAGGATCCTAGGCTCCCAGTGTCGAAAGAACGGTAGAAAACGAGCCAGGAGTGGCAAAATAACTGCTGCAAACAAGCGTTTCGGTGCCCCAGACACGCCCCGTGCCCCAGATCCGCCCCTTGAAAGGAACAAATGAAGACTCACATTACAGGAATGATCAAGTGAAGGAAGTGCTGATAAGTGAGCTGGTCGCTTGATTTCATTGAATGCTATCATCCTTCTAGCGGTCAATTCCTCCACGCTCAAAAATCAACGTAAATAAAGGAGGACCTATCTTGGCTCAAAAACGCGACTTTCGCGTCTTTTTCAAGCGTGCTTTTTTATATAGGGCACCAGACTTTCCGTACACCGTAGAGATATTGGAAGAGAAACTTATCGTGAACACTGCCTTTAAGTATCACCCCGCCTCTTAAAGGCACTGTTCGCAATAAAAATCGCTCTTCTGTTTTTTTGCCAATCTTTAAACCGGTCCCATTCCGATTCCAATGATGCTTCTGGAATCGTACAAGACCTTCTGGGAATGGGAGTGATGGTCCCTCAAAAATTGAGCTGGGGAAAATGGTAGACAGAGTTGTCCGAGGCTTGTAACTTCCGTCTTCTGCAGCCGATGTATGCGAGCTGATAAGAGTAAAGAGAGAAGTTGAGAATGAAGGGAAGAACGGGGCCTATGATCCGGAAACCATCGCTCAACTCACGATTTCGAGTGTTCCTTTGTTCACGTCGAGGGGCGGGAAGAGGCGGGACTTGCCCACACTGGCGGGGTTTTCCCACTTTTCTAAGCCGTTTCGCGGCTCCTGGGTAGCTTTTCGTCCCGTTTTTTCGACGCTGTTCTTCTTCTGAGAGCCACGAGAAGCGTTTCTCATGGAAAATTCGAGGATGAAGTTTATCGCGAACAGTGCCTTTAAGTATAACAGGAAGTGTTTGTTGTGACAATGAAATCGTTTGTGGACCCGTCTAATGCAATTCTCCACTCTCTGTTGCTTTGTACCTTCTTTCAGACCCTAACTAATACTGTTTTGCCCAACATATTGTTCCATTTTCAATTAGCCCCATTTTTCACTGGTGACAACCACCGTGAACATGTTCATCCAACCGGACAACTTGTCCAGGCCAGAAGGTAATATCTCTGGAATAAGACGATTTAGTGCGTTTCTCGCCGTTTCTTCGTAATTTTGGTTACACTTGGTTGCAAACGCATTGTTTTGAGTGGAAAACTCGGGAACAAAAATCATCGTGAACACTGCCCTTAAAGGCAGTGGTCGCGATCAAATATGCTTCTCTTCTTTTCCTCACTAAACCCTTTTTTGGGTTCAGAGTAGTAGGATCTACTGTGCTTATCTGGGCCAAATTCCGGTCCGCAATTGCGTCTCGACACGCTTTGCGGCCGCACGCGCTCGAGTTAGTCGGGTATCCAGCGCCAAAGCCGACTCGATGTGGCTTTTTTATTCAATTTTCTCCAATTTTTCTTAGTTTCCAGCTTCCAAAACCCATATAGAGTCAGCAGATCGGCGGCTGCGGCGCTGGCAGCTCTTCTGATTCGGGAGCGTGCGGCCGCGAAGCGTGTCGAGACGAAATTGCGGACCGGAGTTTGGTCCAGATAAGCACAGTATAAGGATAATTCGCGAAAAAAACGCTGATTTGAGCCAAATTTCGATCCTAAACTTTCTTGTCTTTTGATGGTGGACGAGCCCATTCGACATCATCGACATCGATGATCTGTAGTATCAAGAACATGAGCTGGCTTGAATCCGGATTTCAATCACTTACCTGCTCGAATATTTACATATGTACTCATCTTGCCAAAAGCATTGACTGAAGTGATTGCTTCCATTGTTCAACTGTTTTTATAAGGTAAATTTGCATTTATTTCTTTCTCTGAATGTCGATGATTTTTGACTACTCGGCATGAGACTGAAATCTTTTTGGGCGGCGCTGTACACTGTGCACGAACTGGAAATTTAGGGTCTTAATAACTCGAAATCTAGCCCGTTTTTCACCGCGCTACCTTCGTAGTTTTTCAGATGTTTTCAATCTAAGCTGATCTTTGTAGTTTTTTGATAACGTTTTCCATCGTGATCACTGCCTTTAAGGGCAGTGTTCACGATGTTTTTCGCCCCCGAGTTTTTTACCTAAAACAATGCGTTGGCCTCCAAGTGTTACCAGAATTGCGACGAAGCGGCGATAAACGGATTAAAATGTCGTATTTCAGTGACATTATTCTATAACGTGGACTAGATGCCCGGTTGGATGAACATATTGTCACCGGTGGAGAATTGGATGAATCGAAAATAGAAATTTTATTATGCAAAACCGTATTAGTTAGGGTCTGAAAGAAGGTACGAAGCAATAGATATTAGAGAAATGCAAAGGACGGGTTAACAAAAGATTCCATTGTTACAACAAACACTTCCTGTGATACTGAGGCGGGGTGATACTTAACGATTTCATGTACTTCTGGTGCGTTTCTCTCAAATTTCTTAGAGAACGGAGACCGTGGTGGGAACAATGGGGAGTGACTCCACATGTGGCGTCGAAGGCGGATCGTTGGCTACTGGCGGGCGGATCGCTGGCTAGTGGCGGGCGGATCGCTGGCTCCTACTCCGAGAAAACTCGCCGCGAACGAGCCGTAAACCTACCGCGAACCTCGTGGCTGCCGAGAATCTGCCGAAAACCTACCGCGAACCTCGAACCTGCCGCGAACACCTCGGCACCGCGATGTTCTCTTAGTATTAACTTTGGAGCTTGTGCGAGCCTGCCGCGTATCTGCCGCCAACCTACTGCGATGTTACTCTCTGCCGCGAACCTGCCGCAAACCTGCTGCGACCCCATCTGAACTGGGTTATTATACAAGATCTTAATGAGGCCAAATCGTCAGTAGTGGCTTCACATGTTTCGTGAAATCCTGATAACGTTGATGAAAACCGCTTCACTTCACCAGTTGAAATCCTACAATATATGCCTCACTTCACCATTTTTTTCCCGCAAAGGTGCTTGTTTTCTCCTTTATCTTTCTCTGTGTTCAGTTATGTAGTTTTCTCACTTCAACGTCTGAACAAGCGGCTAAATCTACGCCTGACATCTGGCGTCAATTATGGTGTTTCGCTTGCGCCACTGCAGACGACACATCATAATTGACGGCGACCTTCAAAATTGCGCTTTGCCGCATTGGACCATTGTTAGGCGTATGGTATACTTTTGCGACACACGATAGCGTCGCTCTGCACAGCGACAGCGACCGCCTCCCGTCCTTTAAATCTGTCGCTGTCGCAGTGCACTGCGCAGCGACAGCGACAGTGGTAGCGAAAGGCTATGGCACATTTGTAGTATGTCAGCCCTTCGCGACACGTCGCTGCGACCCACACGCGACATCTGTTCCTACGACGACCGTTGCCGTTGCTCCGATGCGGGTCACGCCACGATTTGTGTCAGATTGCATGCCTGTCGCTCATTACAGCGACAAAGTGTACCATAGGCCTCATACCCCCAGTCTGCGACCGCGACAGGCTCGCTCATCGACGAATCGTGTCGGGACCCACACTTTCACCATGAAAATAGCTGTCGCAGGAACACTTCGCTTGCGCCGGTCGCGTCGCAGGATTGATGTATGACATAGCACAAGTGGCCTTCCACTGGTTAACCGAAAGTTACATCACCAAGTTACACCAGCCTTCAGAGACTGCGACGTCGCTCAGGTCTGCGACCGCGACAGGGCTGTGGCAGAGTACAACAATGGCTTTGTTGTGGTGAAATCTATCGGAAAGTTATTTTTTACGTTGACGTATGTTCCTTAGAAGGTGTAAAAACGATGAAACCAGAAATTATAGGGTGAAATATATGGTAAAAATGAAGGTGGTGCAAATGATATGAAGGTACAAATGTTGTGGGAAGATGATGTTCTGCTGATGATGATGATGAATGATGATGAAAAAATTCTGCTTTCATAGATTTTGCACCTTCTAAAGAACATACCTCAACGTACCAGGTTGTTCAATAAGTTTTGTCGTTCGATAAGAGAGGGCGTTGCTACTAGCCCCAATTTTTTTTTTGTTTTGTTGGTACACTCTTCATATGAAAGTATGTGAAGCTTCATTTCAATCTGTCAATTCATTCATTGTTTACAAGCCATTTAGCGTCGCCGTGCCACAGCAATGGAAAAAATTGAAGATCGTGCAGTGAAAAAAAATATCTTATTTTTGGAAGGTGCAGCACCGAAAGAAATTCACGAACAAATGTTAAAAATTTATAATGTTTGTTCGCCTACAATCAGAATAGTAGAAAGATGGATTGCTGAATTTAAACGTGATCGTACAAGCCTTGAAGACGATCCACGTGAAGGACGTCCAAAAAGCGCATCAACACCAGAAATCATCGCCAAAATACAGGATATGGTTTTGGAAGATCGTCGATTGACGTAGAGAGATTCAGTAGAGGCTCTACACATCTCATTAGGCAGTGTGAGCCATGTTTTAAGTGAAGTTTTGGGTTTTAGAAAGCTGTGTGCACAATGGGTGCCGCATTTGCTAACAATAGAACCAAAACACATTCGAAAGCGACTTTCTCAGCAACATTTGGAGGGTTTTAAAAAGTATAAAGTGGATTTTGTGCGTCGATTCATCACTATAGATGAGACTTGGATTTTTGTTTTGGTTTTTTTGAAGTGTATTAATGTTCAGGGGGATTACACTGAATAATAAAATGTATTTCGAACCATACAATTGTGTTTATCTTGTTGAACGACAAAACTTATTGAACAACCTGGTAGAACATAGTTTTCCGATAGATTTTTACCACAGCAATGCGGCGAAGCGCAATTTTCTTCCATTGTTGAAAAAACAAAACTGTTCCGGTAGTGTACCGGGAACGCGTACGTTGAACGACTGATCGAACCCGCGCGGCCTACGATACGCCTCTGTGCTGGGTGGACAGACGATTGGTCAGACCAAGTTCACAAAGGCGCCCCTATCATTGATTGACCTGCCTTGGAGCCGGACTGCCTCCTTCATGTGAGGTGAGGGAGAAACGATAGAAGGGTTTTATCCCCCTTCCCAAATTTTCGCAGCTGACAAGCTTGCCAGCGGGGAAGCATTAAAACCATGCTTCAAGTATAAGCAATATTCACTCGGCGCCTGATAGGCTACGACTCGGCAGGTTTGCGGGAGATTCGCGGCGAGTTTTCTCAGAGTAGCGGGGGGATCGCTGGCTACTGGCGGGCGGATGGCGGGGGGATGTCGATCCGCCCGCACTTACTGTCTGAGTAACTAGTAATTGTTATGAAATATTGTTCACGTGCAACGCAATTTTTAAGGTTTTTATGTTCAACACAACATTCTGCTTCATGGCATTCGGTACTGATTCAGATTTCTTTGCTGGGAGGAGGCTATCCGAACATTTTCTCGCAGTAGGCCTATCACGTCGGCCTTCGCTGCTCCTCTGATAGGTCAGCGGCAGGAAAGTGGGCGA
>JAPDOI010001090.1:0-225314 GCA_029168955.1 Aplectana chamaeleonis
TACGAACAGAGTTATGGCCCCACAAAAATCTCGATTTTGAACGGCTAGAAATTCGCGGACGAGTTGTCTCGAGCCTGTATTTTTTCGTTATTCGCAGCCATCGTTCTGAAGCAGTCCACAATATAAAGCCAGACCAAAAACAAATCGAAGAACATAGGTCTCGAATAAAATCATTCGCCCGTCTCTTCCCTAATGAGGTCGGAAACCTGGCAGTGGGCGTTACCCATTTTTTTCTTTCAAGGAGGCGTGGCCCACTTTTTCCTGGCTTTTTCTCGCTTATTTGAGCGAACTGAGATTTCGCGCTTGGCAGGGTTGCCATAGGCGGTGACCGGACCATAATATCAAAAATTACCTCTGAGGTTGGACTGTGCCTTTAAAGCTGCGCTCATGAAACTTTAGGTGCGTTTTCAAATCCGGATAGCCAATTACTATACGTTGTTTTCATGCCCTAAAGCGCACCTATGTGCCCTCAGGTCATGAAACCAGGCTCCGCCCACCCTATGTAGCGCTGTTCGGCTTAAAGCTGTGGCCATGAAATTTTGGGTGCGTTTTCACATCCGTTCAGCCAGTTACTAAATGTGGTTCTTATGCCTGAAACCGCTCGTGGGCTTGAAGTAGCGTTCGTGAAATTTTTGGTGCGTTTTCACATGCGGACATTCGTATTCAAAATGTGGGTTCTGCGCCCGCAACCGCACATACGTGATCTCAGGGCATAAAAATCCTATGCTTCAGGCGATATCGCATTTTGGACACGAGTCGATTTCGTTGAGTAAGTTGCAAGAGTTATAACAGTTAACAATGCTCTTCTCAAACAGTCAACTATCCATTATTTCTCAGAATTGCGAAAATTTTCACCTTTAGCGGGATCGAACCTGTGAATCTTAAATCGCCTAAAAATGCATCTTCGATTACGAAATTCCACAACATCTGTGCCGTTTCGTTGACAGGATAGTCCGCTTGTAATGACCTCGATGACAGCGCATACTCAATACCACCGCTGCTGACATATCCAGGAGCGCTTTGGTGACACACTTTACCTGGCCACGACTCCTCCATGTTAGGGTAATTAACGATATCCGTGCTACTGTCGTCTATTGTCTTGCATGCTTCATCACCAGTGAATTGTGAGCTCTTCTTGTGTGTTTCTGCCTTATTTTTACATCTCCATTTCATATCTGGCCTCATTTGTTTTTTCGCACTTGTTTCTCACTATTCAGTTTCTTTTTTGGTCTCCTGTCTCATTTTGCTCTCTCAGTCAGGGTTGAGCAGGCCGTTGTGGCAATTTTCGTCGCGGCTACGACCCCCCCAAATTTTAATTTTTTTTCCAAAAACTTTACGACCCCCCCCCCCGAGGGGGGCCCCTGGGAACAATTTTTTTAGAGTTTTACTTAGTGTCAAATTTTAAAGAAAAGCGAAAATTGTAATGATTTTCAGGATCTAGATCTGACGTGTGGACACCAAAGGGTCATGTATAGGCGTTTTTTTCCATTGGCGTGGACTATAACGTCGGCATGGATCGTGAAGAGACTTCGCGTTCACTGGTGAAGGTTGGCGCAAACTCGGTGCCATGTGCTATAACATAGGTGCACCGAGATGGCGCCAGCCTTCAACATTGCACGCGAAGTCTCTTCCCGATCCATGCCGACGTTAAGTAGTTAGTCTTTTTCAACATAAAGATAGAGCTACCTTCCTTACTGAGGAGTTCCGGGGTAGCTCTATTGGAGTTTTACAGAAAATTGTAGTTATTATTTAGAAAAATTATTCGAAAACACAATAAATGCGTTAAAAACAATTAATTTGCATGCAAAACAAAGTGGATGAATTATGGAGAACACCCTAATACAAGAAAATAATGAAAAGACAAAAAAAAATCGAGAAAATATGATGAAAATGAAAGAAAAAAGTCAAAAATTTCACTTTCCCTCCAAGGTGAAAAATTGCGTTGGCTGCGTGCGGGTGCAAAGTCGTCTCATCAGAGCGCGTCTGCGCAGGGCTTTCTTAGGGAACTTAAGAGCTTAAGAAAACTCCCATTACGTCGCGATCGAGGAAACTCTAACTTTTTTGTTATCCTACGGTCCCCAACAATTAATTATAATGCAAAAATAGCTCCTAAAACGGAGTTTCAAGCGAAAAAAATAGTTGTCTCCTTTTCCAAAAATCCACATCTGGCCACATCGCAGGACACAACGGGATTCGGGTTTAGAAGGGAATAACTCTGCGAAGGTAGAGAGTTATGCGGACATCAAAAACTTATATTATAGAGAATTTTATGTAGATTCCGAATCTTTTTTTAGATTTTGAAAATTTTTTATTTTCGGCCGCCTTCATCCGTTGTCTCCTTTTTTTCCGCGCCACGAAGTGCGAGATGATAGTGTATACGCCGGTTTTACTGTGTCTACAAGTGATGTAGCGCTGTTAAACGTTATATTAGAGTCTTTAATGTTTTTTTTTTGAAAAAATGATATCGTAAAATGTCGATTCACTAACACATTCACATCGACATCAACACTACTCTACTGCATTCAGGACTAATTAATAATCTGCTTTTTTATTGTTGAAAATGCATACATCTCACCCCGACTGACTAATCCTACCTCATTTTACCTTACCAAGTCATTTGGAAAAAAATCCTATTTTTCTCCATAAATTTTACGAACCCCCCCAAATTTTCAATTTTTTCCAAAAATTTCTGAAATTTTTACCCGTTGTGGCGCGCCACAACCCTGCTCAACCCTGCTCTCAGTATGATCTCCAGTTTTATTTTGACCTCTTATTGTGATCTCATTTTGCCGTCATTTTTTAGACTAACAGTATGGCTCTCAGTCCCCACCTCGCCCTGATAGAGGTCCATCTTGGTTTTTGGTTGACCGAGGGTCCGACCCCCCCATCCCACCGGATGTCGACGGGTCCGACCCCCCCCCCTCTGTGATACATCACACCTCACGCCGAACCCTGTGCGGAGGCCCTTTTATCGCTCACTCACTCATCCCATTAGTTGGCGGCTGGCGGAGCGGGATGACCTCTCAACCAGTACACTGCTGTAGGTGCCATAGGAGCTCGTGTGGCCTGAACGATACGCTTCCATTCAGAACGATTAGCCGCAATTAATTTAGCATTAACGACACTGCACCGTTGAGGTTTCAGATCAGCTTCGACTTGCTTCAACCACGTCTTCTTCGGGGCAGTTCTCTCGACCTTCCACAGTGTTGGGCGTTTTCTCCATAACAAGCTGTGCGGTAGTCGGCTGGCTTCCATTCTGCATACGTGCCCAAACCAACGCAACCTCCTCGTCCAGATTTGTTCTTCGATCGTCGGTTGATGGACGCAGCAGTCTCGAATAACGTCGTTGCGAACGCGATCTCTTAACGTTGTTCCGAGAATTTGACGCAAACACCGCATTTGGAAAACTTCCAGCTTGCTGAGATCCGACTTGAGCAAGGTCCACGACTCCGAGCCGTACAGTAGAATCGGCATTATAAGTGATCGGAAGATCCGCATCTTGGTCTTGATTGACACGTTGCCCTTTTTCCACAGACACCAACCTAGAGGAGCAAAAGCAGCCCACGTCTGCCCGATCCTGCATTGTATCTCTGTTGCGGCCACCACCTTGCGCTGTTGCACTACGAATCCTAGGTACTTGAACTCCTCGACTTGTTGGAGCTCAGCTTCTTCGAAGAACACAGAAGCACGTGAACCGTCTGACGTCATGACTTTAGTCTTGCCCTTATTTATCCGTAGACCGTACGATTCCGCAATTTCCGCTATATCCTTCATCAGATCCGTAGCGTCCATATCAGTATCAGTGAACACAGCGCTGTCGTCCGCGAACATCAAGTCCGTGACGAACTCGTTATCGCCATACTGGACTCCTCTTCTATCTTTGAAGGCCTTCCTCATTATGGCGTCGACCACAGTGTTGAAGAGCAGTGGCGAAATTACATCCCCTTGCCGTGCTCCTGCATTGACCGCGAATTCTTCAGACAGCTTGTCCCCGACGCGGACGCAGCTAGTTGAACCGTTTTATGTTTCCTGCAGAAGCTTCACAATTTTACCCGGCACGTGTTCGCACTCCAATGTTCTCCATAAGGCAGGCCAGTGTACGCAGTCAAAGGCCGACTCGAAGTCGATGAATGTGATAACAACCCGCTTTCCACAGCAGATCCTTTCCTCCATAAGTTGACGAAGTGCGAATATTTGATCAGCGCAGCCTCGACCAGGACGAAATCCTGCCTGTTCCTCGCGACTGGTATGCTCCCGATGGCGCTGAAGTCTGCACTGGATTATCTTCATGAAGACTTTACCAACGATTGATAACAGACTGATTCCGCGATAGTTTTTACAGTCCCTGGTATCACACCTTTTGTGAATCGGCACAACGATAGCCTTCTTCCAGGTAGATGGGACGTTTTCTGACTGCCAGACGAGGGTGATCAGTTGATGTAACCGTCGTTGCAACACATCACCACCTGCTTTAATCGCTTCAGCAGTAACGTTGTCTACGATAGGCGCCTTCCCGTTTTTGAGACGCATAATTGCCGCTCTCACTTCGTCCAGAGTGGGTTCAGAGTCAAGCATCGCTTCCCGTGGCACTTCAACTGGTAGAGGTTCATCAAGTGGGCCTTGTGGTGCATCGTGACTATAGAGTTCGCTGAAGAACTGCTTCCATCGTGACAGGCGCTCATCCACAGAACGCACATAGGAGCCATCCATATTCCTAATACAATCGCTAGCTGAATTGGTCTTCTTTCTGAGACGGTTTAGTGTACCATACAATGTGCGATAGTTATTCCTTACAGACGCCTCCTCTAGTTCGTCGGCTATCTTATTCCAGTAAGACTCTCGCTCCTCTTTCAACTTTCCACGGAGCTCTCGACACAGTTGCCGATAACGTCCGAAGTCGCTTAGCTTCACTTGCTTCCGCTCATCCACAAGACGTAGAGACTCGTCCGATATCCATGGCTGTGTTCGCCGGCGAATAACAGGGCATAGAGGCTCTGCACATTGTAGAACTACATCAGCTGTTTGCTTCTCATGCTCGTCTACGGACATCGAATCTTCCAGCACTGAAAAGCGATTTGACAGCGCGATTTGAAACGCTTCTCTTGTTCCAGGTGTCAGCAAGTGGGACCAGTCCAGTTTCTTTTTAGGAGGCACCACACGCCTAGGTCGTCGTAAACGAAGCTTCATTACAGCACGCAGTAGATAGTGATCCGATCCACAGTCAGGTCCTCTCATGGCTCGCACATTTTTGAGCGAAGACCTGAAACGGGAGTTTACCAGCACGTAATCCAAAGTGGCTATATCTTGTCCAGTCGAACTCCTCCATGTTAACTGATGTTTCCGGGGATGTTGAAATAGACTGTTTCCAATCACAAGCCCGTTAAAAGCCGAAAACGAAAGCAGACGTAGACCGTTATCGTTTATTTCACCGACGCTGAACTTTCCAAGCACTTCTTCCCATCCTGTTCTGACACTCCCGACTCTTGCATTGAAATCGCCTGCTACAATGGTAACATCGGTTTTCGGGATCGCACTCAGAACGTCTTGGAGTTGTGCGTAGAATGCGTCTTTGTCAACGTCGGAACTTGGCTCCGTGGGCGCATAGATAGACACGACATGCGTTTTTATCGTTCCGCTCAACACGAGGACAGCAATCCTGCCAGAAATCGGCTCAAACGAGATCACGCTTCCAGCTGCGTCACTGCTTAGCATGAATCCTACGCCTTGATGATGTCGTTCATCACCGGAGTAGTACAGAACCATCTTTTCGTTACTCCCTGGAACCTCAATGGTCACCGTTCCACATCCGCTCATCCTGAGCTCTGAAAGCGCAGCGATCGATATTTTGGACCTCGACAGTTCCCTGGCAATCACTTCCTTGTGTCCAACGCAACGTCCAGTTCGCACGTTCCACGCTCCGATCCGCAACTCCTTTTTCGGCGTCGCCAGTGGTCTTGCATTTTGGCCAGTAGCATTCTTCTCACCAACACCCTGGTTCCCTAGTGCTGGCACATCGGCTGCCCCGGATGCGGTAGCTTCATCGTTATTTCCTATGAGACTCTCCATGGTTACCACCTAAGTTTTCCAGCCCGTCGGTAGTACGGGGGGGGGGCAACCCTCCTCCTTTCTCATCCGGGCTTGGGACCGGCAATGGCGGAGTTAGGCGCTTTTATTACTAGTAAAGGAGCAATGTCAGCTTCAGGCCCAGGAGTTTGTTTATGAATATCGTCAAAGAGCCGAACCACCCTTCTTGGAGAGTGCGAAACCCCGTCAGTGAGAGTCAGAGAGAGATCAGAAAGCCATTCGACGATGCTCCTAGCAAGGTCATTTTTCAAATATGGCACGACTCACTGCAAGTACGGCTCCGCCTATTGCACAGGAGCACACCCAGTTCGCACGGTGTCATCTTCTGTTCAGAGAATTCTGTAACGGTCCGTTTCCTAACAAGGGAAGTATAAAAAGCGTAGGTGGGATCTGCCAAAACGATCAGTATGGTTAGTGTCTCTTCTGGTTCAATAGTAAAAATGCGCAGTATCCCGCCGCGAGCCGCAGGTTCAAAAAAGTTATGAGCATTTTTTTAAGCCTGGCGAAAAGGCATCATTTTTTTTTGGAGTTTCGAAAAATTTTCTCGGATTTAGCTCAAAAGTTGTATGTAGGGGTAATCTAGGGTGGTGAACACGAATCTGGAGTCCATTTGTCGAAATTTTGAGGTTTACTGTAGGTTACGGTAGGTAACATGTCATTGAGGGGTCAAAACCCACCTTAGTATTTTGAAAATCGACAAACGGACGTTAAATTCGTATTCTCCACCCCGATTAACCCCCGTATACAAATTTTGAGTAAAATCTGAGATTTTGACCAAACTACCGTATACCCACCGTAATCTACCGTAATCTGCAAAAAATCGATAAACGGACTCCAGATTCGTGTTTAGCACTCCAAATAACCCTCAGCAAATGATTTTGAGACATATCTATCGTAGAAAACCGGAAATCTCGAAAGTGGCGTTTTTCCCTCGAAATTTTCCCCGGTTGGGAAGCTTCAAACGAAATGAGCCGAAAACTTTTGAAAATCGACTAATAAATCACAGAATCGTGATCAGCGACCCGAAAAACCTTCCTGGGAGAATTTTAAGTCAAATCTGGTACATTTTTCTAAAACGCTTCCAGAGCCCTCAATTAGTAGAAATAAGCGCCCAACCGAAAATCCGTACAAGTCCAAAACGCTGTCAGTCTGGACAAAGTACGGAAAATGTGCGTTCACCCAAAATTTGCTCAGGGTGGTAGTTTTGGGTGCTGGACACATTTATGAGGTCCGTTTCCGGATTTGCCGAAGAATAACGCGCTTTTTGGAAGGTACAAAAAGCACAAAAATGAGCTTTTTAAGCTTGTAACTTCTTGGAACCTGCGGCTCGCGGCGGGATACTGCGCAGTTTTACTATTGAGCCACAAGAGATACTAACGACACTAGTCGTTTTATCAGATCAGACCTACGCTTTGTATACTTCCCTTGTAAGATGCCTGTTTTCTCTTATTTTCCTGTTATATTAGTATAAATTTTCGATTTGCAACATCTTGGACGTGTAGAACAGATATCCTAATTTAGTAATGCTGCGAAGTGATGACTGGTCATCAGATTCTGGAACGGATGACCTCATTGATGTTCCCATCACCGAGTCGGATGTTGAAGAATATCAGCGCAGACTAAGTGTTGGCGAGCGGATTGAAATTGATGTCAGTCAACCCTCAACTTCCGCAGTCGAGCAAGAATCGGAATCTGGTTTAGCTATGTCTAATGATCCGGCGGAAAATTGGCAACCCGCAAATGTGAGCTTTACGTATCTGAAATTTGATGTTTAGGGAGGGTAGTGTGGAGTGGGGGGTGAATATTTAGTTATAGTTATAATATTCTTGCCTCCGTTCTCGCTAACGCACTGTGAGCCCAACCAAGGGGTTGTGCTCTGAAGCTTGCCAGTGCTTGGTATCACTTGACGATTTCATTGGGAGTGCACAGTTTCTCACTTAGAAGACTCATCTTAAGCAGATGCTGCCGAGATGTCGTACGTTCGTGCCGTGGCAGTGTGGAGGAAAGAAGACCACCTCCATGCAAACCGACGTCAATCCCTCCGCGGAGAGGGTTTCTGTCATGGAAGAGATGCTGGTGGCTGCAGCTCTCCTGAACCCTTCTACAAATGGCTGGCGTCGAGGGGAATCCAGGACCTGCTCAGAAGAAGAAGAAGAAGTACCCATGTGCGACATGCGACAAGGATGTCACTTGGAATGGAACCAATGTCCTGTGTTTCGGATGCCAAAGGTGGGTGCACCTCTTTTGTTCGGGTCTCAGTTCTGTGAGGCACCACGACTCTTCGTTTCTTTGTCTTCTGTGCTCCGCCTCCAGTAACCCTTATTCCTCATCTACCAACCGCCCCCTCTCTATTGTACACATCAATCAAAACTGCCTTCGCGCCAAGCTTACTGAAATCTCTCTTTGCTTGTACCCATCACCCGGATGTTATCATGGTTCAGGAAACCAAACTCTCTCCCTCTGCTACCTGTAGACATGCAAACATCCCGGGCTATACTGTATATCATACTCCTAGTTCATCTCAAGGAGGCGGAGTCTCTGTTTTTATTCTGTCCTCTCTCCCCTCTCCCAAACACTCCAGTGGATGGCACTCTCGAGTACATCCCCATCCATATTCCTCTAAAAACCTCATTTTCTCTTTCAATATATACATTCCTCGCTCTACATTCTGTCCACCAACCTACAACCCTATCCCACTACTCAAGCAGCTTTATGACTGCTCTCTCTCTCTCTCCCTAAATTGTCTTAGCGGGTGACTTCAATGCTCACACATTTTGCTCGTCGCTTGACTCTGATGCTAGAAGACATGACGTCGGGGAATGGGCGGAGGAGTGCGATCTGGTTATCTTAAACTATGATCAGCCCACTCGTCTCCCTGCCTACGGTCGATCCTCCAGCCCAGACATCTCCCTTGTCTCTTCCAACCTTTCTAACGCTTGCTTGTGGTCAACATCCACAACTCTTTCCAGCGATCACATACTTGTCTTTGTCGATATTGATCTCTCTAATTCTTGCTCACTATGCAGGTGTTCGTCATCGTTCTTATCCCAATTTAGGCCTTGCAGAGTGGAGCCTGTTCAGGGAGGTTGCACTCCGCCAAGCGGCCGAATATCCGTGGAATGGCAATGTACACCAGAAGGAGCGCCACCTCTCTGATGCCATCCGGAAGGCGATGAAAGCTGCGATCCCTGAAGGTCGTGTAAAGACCTTCTTTCCCAGTGTCACCAGGGAGACACTGCAGAAGATTAGGACAAGGGACGCAAAGAGAGCTGCTAATCATCTTGACCCAGACATTGTCGAGCTGGATAATGAGATCAGGATGGACCTTGATAGGCACAAGAAAGAATCTTGGGAAAAGTTCACTGAGAAGATGAACTTCAGTAGTGATGCTGCAGCAACGTGGAAGGCTTTGAAAAGGATCTCCGGAAAGTTCACCTCCGCCAACAATTCCACGATTGGGTTCGACGGCGGAGTCTTCAAATCAGGGAAAGAGGCCGCAAATGCTCTTGGGAAGCATTTTTTCATAACTAGAACGAAAAGAGAAGCAGAATAGAATAACTTCGGGAACTCTTTAAATTGCCACTCATAGCTGAAGATGAGGCAGTCACGCCCGCTCAGGTCGAGAAGGTGATCTAGGAAATGAGTAATTCGAAGGCAGTAGGGCCAGATGGTTTGAGCCCAGCAGTTCTAGAGAGACTGCCAAGTGAACTACTACCCCTGCTCGCTGACGTCATAAATACATCGTTTCGCACCTGTACATTACCTCAAGATTGGAAAGTAGCACGCGTAATCCCATTGCCGAAGCCGGGTAAATCATCATCCACGGCAAAAGGTTACAGGCCAATCAGTCTTCTCTCACCTATTGCCAAAGATGCGGGAAAATTGGCTGTGGAGGAGCTTGCCGAACATAATAGCCAACAAAAGCATCAACATGGTTTCCGTAAGCTACATTCCACCACTACGGCCCTGCTGGAAATTGTGAGCTATGCTTTGGACGGCTTCAATGCCATGAAACCTCAGCGAACCGCAGGTGTAGCCCTCGACCTAACGAAGGCTTTTGACACTGTAAACTTGGGCATTTTGTCGGAGAGCCTGTTAAGGTCTACCATTCCGCCCTGGCAGAAGCGGTGGATAACCGCATTCACTAAAGGACGTCGGGCAAATGTGCTATTTCAAGGGCACGTCTCCAATAGCATCCCAATTGCCGCCGGCGTACCTCAAGGAGGAGTTCTATCGCCTGCTCTTTTCAGTCTGTATATTGAAGATCTACCCGTTCCATCCCAAGACATCAAGGTCGTAGCATATGCGGATGATATTACTATACTATGCCGGGATCGCGACATAAATGTAGCTGCCAGTAAGATCAATGACTACTTGGTCGAGTTGAAATGTTTTCTCGATAGCAAGATGCTTACGGTCTCTGACGCTAAGTCATCCGTCACCGTCTTTTCCACTGATCCTGCGGAGCACAGAGCTCATCCCGTGGTGAAATGGGACGATACTCGCCTGCCGGCCGCCCAATTCCCTAAGCTGCTCGGACTTGTGTTGGATCCTTCGTTGAGGTTTCATAAGAACACTGAGCAGAAGCAAGCTGCAGTGAAAAGAAGACTTAACGTCCTATGTGCTCTCGGCGGAACGTCCTGGGGGTGCAGTAAAGGAACGATCCTGACCACGTACAAGGCCATCGTACAGCCCGCCCTGGAGTATGCTGCACCAGTCTGGCAGCATATCGTGTCGGACACATCCTGGTCCAAGCTGGAGCGCATTCAAAATGGAGCATTGCGAATCGCAACAGGCTGTTCTAAAAGCTCTCCAGTAGAGCACCTACACGCCGAAGCTCGCATCCTGCCAGTTAAGGACCATTGCCAACTCCACGCACAACAGCTGTACATAAATATTCTGAAGCAGCCAAATCATCCGTCGCGAAGAGTATTAGACCCCGTGAGAGAGAGAAGTATAAGAAAGCCCTTTGCTGATGCTCTCACGGAAATCAATATACCGAGATGGACCAACGCACAACAAGAACGCCTCCGTCTCTTACGTGCTGAGCATTCCCAATTCGTCAAGGATCACTTATGCAAGACCGCCGTAAACTCCATTCTCGGAGTCGTGCCGCCTGAGGTCAGCGAAACCGAGATGGAACTCTGTAGGCGTGGCAGATGCACCCTTGCCTCGTTGCGCTGCGGGCACTCCCCAATGCTTATGTCTTATTTACATAAGATCGATAGCAGCAGACCTGACGAGTGCCCGGATTGTGGTAATAAAGGGCATACTACTGCGCACCTTTTCAACTGCCCGATGAGACCGACATCGTTAACACCAGTAGATCTGTGGAAGAATCCGACGCTTGTGGCTCAGTTCCTCAATCTATGACAGGACCCTCTCTGTGGCTGCAGAAGAAGAAGAAGACAAAACACTCATCTATATAGCGACAATACAGCCTTGGAAAACGATCCAGAATGAGACTTCCTACTTTTGACATGAGGGAAACTGCAAGAATCGGAGCTAGCCTTTGTCCCATCGCGAGTCCTCTTATCTGCTTGAAATAGTCCCCATTCCACCTGAACACGTTGCATTTTAGACACTCATTGAGCAGTGTCATGACCTGTCCGATACTGAGGCCGTATAAATCGACATTAGACTGCTGCTCGCTGAGAATCTCGAAAACGGTTTGTAAGGCATTGTCCTTTGGCACATTAGTGTTCAGAGAGGTGACATCGAACGATTCCATCACGCACTTATCGTCCATATTGACTTTTCGAAGCTTTGGAGGAAACTTTGAGTATTCAGCAAGTGTGCTGGTACAAATTTAAGCAGCTGAACGAGAACCAGATTGAGAGACCATGATATTCGGTCTGTTGGACCACCCACGTTGCTTATTATCGGTCGAACTTTAAAGCACGTTGGATCCTAGCTATTTGCGCTTCCTGGAGGCAGTTCATGGGTCTTGTTGAGTACGTGCAGCACAGGACAAATAGGAAGTTCACATTTCGACCTGGTAACTATGTGTCCGGGTACATTTGCTGCCTTGGCGACTTCGGTCCAGTTTCGAAATAACCGGCGATACTGCTTGGAGTACTCCTCTGCAGTCGAGTGATCATACGTGGAGCGATCTTGGAGGTGCAGTCGCGTGATTTCCTTGTCTAAAATCTGTGGCAGTCCTAAAAACTCTCCACATTTGTCACTGACACTTATTCTTATTGCTCCAGATGCTGTGAGATCCCCAATTTCATGCAGACCGCGCTTTTTCCGGACGCTGAGATTACAACCGCAGCGTTTGCCCGTGAAACGTCTAAGTACCATGTGCAAAGAGGTCGAAAATATGCGAAACTTTGCGTCTGTCGCGCTATCAGGGTCCTGCGGCCTGAGGAAATTACTAGGAAATGGAGGGGGCGGGACAGCTGAAATATTATGACCATCCTGACCGTTAAACCGAGCATCGAGTTTTGCACGTCCTCACAGGCGATCTTGCAATGATTGGAGGCTGCCAACAATTTTACGCGAAACGCTGTGACAAAGAGGCTCCGATCCTCCTCACCCATCCGTTCTTCTCCGAGGTTAGAATTTAGGGTTGCGCCATTGTTTTGGTTACCCCCACCGCCTCGCTTGCGATCAAGCAACACACTGAACTTCCTCTGAAGTTTTACTTTGACGCTAGAACGAATGGAATCACAAATACTTCTCGACACACCCGCTATTCTCCTTCAAAGGTGGTTCGGCACGAATAGTTCTTAACACAATTCTTTAGAAATACGCTTCCTTAGCATAGAGTACATAGTATCCTGCTTGCATTGAAGAGCCATCTTCAGAATACGCATCTGGATATCGTGCAGTCGTTTGTCCTCCTTTGGTTTAGCGCAAACTTGATGCAATCGATTCGTTGAAATGAAGGCTGGGATCACTTCATGGTCACGGCATCGACTGAGAAGGTGAATGCTCTGCTTCGCTACGACGAACTTTTGCCGTAGAGGGAGGGTTTCCATGACAAGTCGTTTGTAATCAGCTGGTACATCTCTGATCACTGTCCATGTACGACTTTCAATTAATCTCGGCATTGACAAAGTTGATATTGGCAGTGGTTTTATGCAGCTTAAAACCGAGTGTGGTACAGATTTATTCGGCTGACGTTTCGGCGTTTCCGCCTTCTTCGGAGCCTGGAACTTAGAGAGCATTTGGAAAAACTATCCGATCAATCGTCATTTCATTCAGCAGAATCGCTTTCAGTGGGAAGCAGGGCCACCCACGACACGAAGAGGTAAGGAAAAACAGACCAACCTTAGACTGTGAGCCAACGAGCTCAACAAGCCACCCTCAGATGAGACAAACGCAGGGGATAAAACTCGCGCCTCGGGCCCCTTTATATATGGTAGCGACCTGCCTCAAAGGACCACCTAGGGCGACTGATTAAGGTTACATAGCCCGCAGAGGTAAGGCGTAAGGCGCCAAATCTTGAGTGATTGCGACGCACTCCTCCCTGCGATTGATTTTTGGATTCCTTGCAGCGATCCAGAATGCCTCAAGCGTTTTGCGGGCAGAAATGTCGGCCTCGCGCGCCAGAATACTTACCGCATTTTCAAATAACGCATCGCCGCGATCGCGGATGCGGTGGTCTCCTAAAGGGGTACAAGTTTTGGACTTAGTGTGAATCATGCAAAGGCTAACCTGAAGGATTTGGTCCGATTGGTTGAGATCCCACCCGCCAATCTCAAAAAACAGCTGACACGCAATCGTCTCTACGACCGTCTTTGTTCTACTCCTTCATGTGTAGTCTGCGCTTTCGGAAGAGAGGATGATTGCATGCTCTCTGGGGTTGTGTACCTCATTTCATGTCAACTGTGCAAGGAAGAGTACATTGGTGAGACGGGCAGACCACTCTGTCTTAGGATAAAAGAGCACCTTAGCGGTCTCACTGAGTCCAAAACTTGCACCCCTTTAGGAGACCACCGTGTCCGCGATCACGGCGATGCGTTATTTGAAATCACGGTAAGTAATCTGGCGCGCGAGGCTGACATTTCTGCCCGCAAAATGGTTGAGGCATTCTGGATCGCTGCAAGGAATCCAAAAATCAATTGCAGGGAGGAGTGCGTCGCAATTACTCAAGAGTTGGCGCCTTACATGGACCTCTGCGGGCTATGTCACCTTAATCAGTCGCCCAAGGTGGTCCTTTGAGGCAGGTCGCTACCATATATAAAGGGGCCCGAGGCGCGAGTTCCATCCCCTGCGTTTGTCTCATCGGAGGGGGACTTGCTGAGCTCGTCGGCTCACAGTGTAAGGTTGGTCTGTTCTTGCTTACCTTTTCGCGTCGAGGGTGGTCCTGCTTCCCACTGAAAGCGATTCTGTTGAATGAAATGACGCTTGATCGGATAGTTTTTCCAAATGCTCTCTACTTTCCAGGCTCCGAAGAAGGCGAAAACGCCGAAACGTCAGCCAAATAAATCTGTACCATACTCGGTTCTAAGCTGCGTAAAACTACTTCCAATTCCGGACTTAAGTTATATCGTTGGAGAGCGACAATTTCGACTCATTTGACCACCTAACTGCTTTATCTAATACTTGAAACTTCGAAGCCCACCATTAGACATCCTACCATATATTTACCTTACTCTGTGTGTGCGCGCGTGTGTGTGTACGTGTGTGTGTGTGTGTGTGTGTGTGTGTGTGTGGGGGTGTGTGTGTGTGTGTGTGTGTGTGTGTGTGTGTGCGCGTGTGTGTGTGTGTGTGTGTGTGTGTGTGTGTGTGTGTGAATAAACGGAGATTCGGTTGGCCTGCCGTGAACAGTAGACATCCGGCTGTCAAACCCACTTTCCACGTTTGCAGCCCGTGGAGAGTTAGCGCCGTCTCGAGTCAATGGGTAAATGCCCACAAGTATGCCGCTTACAAGGGAACCACAATAAGTCATAGTGACCATTCCAAATGAAATGTACTTTTCTAGAACCGTTTCCGGACGAAAAGTCCGAATATGCCCATCGCAGCTGCCTAGACCCACTCTGAAAAAAGTTATGAGCGTTTTTTAAAGCTTCGCGGCAAGGTAAGGGTATGGAATTTTCAGGGTGTTTTTAAATTTTTCTCCTGATTTCGCTAAAAACATGTATGTAGGGGTAATCTGGGATGTTGAACACGAATCTGGGGTTTGCTTGCCCAAATTTTAAGGTCTACTGTAGGTTACGGTAGTTAACATGCCATTTAGGAGACAAAACCCCCCCTCAATATTCCGATAATCGACAAATGGACATCAAATTCGTATTCAGCACCCCAAATAACCCCACGTAGAAACTTTGAGACAAATCTGAGACTGACCAAACTACCGTATACCCACCGTAATCTACCGTAAGCTGCCAAAAATCGATAAACCGACAACAGATTCGTGTTCAGCACTTCAGATAACCCCCAGAAGAACGATTTGAGCCACATCTGTCGTCACATTTCGGAAATCGTCAAAAGTCGCGATTTGCCATCAAATTCTCCCCCGATGGGAATATGTGAACGAATACAGTCGAAAACTTCGGAAAATCGATAAATGAGCCTCAGATTCGTGATCAGCGCCCCAAATGTTCCCCTAGAGCGAATGTTTAGTCAAATCTGGAATATTTTTCTAAAACGCTTCGAGAGCCCTCTAATTGGTATAAATAAACGCCCAACCGAAAATCCGTACAAGTCCAAAACGCTGTTAGTCTGCGCAAAGTTTGGAAAATGTTCCTTCAACCTAACTTTGCTCAGTGGGGTAGTTTTGAGCGCTGAACACGATTATGAGGTCCGTTTCTGGATTTTCGTAAAAATGATGCGCTTTTTGGAGGGTACAATAAGTACGAAAATCGGAGAAAAAATGCCTATAACTTTTTTCAGAGTGGGTCTAGGCAGCTGCGATGGGCATATTTGGACTTTTCGTCCGAAAATGGTCTAGAAAAGTACACTTCATTTGGAATGGTTACTATGACTAATTGTGGTTCCCTTGTTAGCAGCGTTGTTGTGCACATTAGAAGGATAATATAACTTAAGGCAATGGCAAGCGCCGAGCACATAACCCGTTCAGAGAAACGATGGCAGGAAGTTCATACGTAGAGATGTTGAAGAGGATGGGCTACAGAAGTCCACCCTGAGGCACACCGCTGAGAACCGTCACGGGACAGGGAGGCTAACCTATTTGGATGGGGGCATTCGGGATTCAAGTGAAGAATGAATGACACCGTTTACAGAAATCGAAGTATTCCACTGGATTTTCTATAAAAACAATGACCGATAACTCTATCAGGCTCTGATATTGATAAAAAAATATTTTCATGGACTAATTTTGAGTACCCCCCCTCCAACTAGGTTCTCACCGGGAGAGGAGTAGCAAGGATTTAACCGAACTCGAAAAGTTCTTTTCGTGGGGAAAGTTCGGATTTAAGCTATTAAATCATGGCAGAGCAAGTGGGCAGTCCTGTTCTCTCGTGTATTCTATCAGGTGTGGGCCTCTGCGAAACACGGATGTGGTGAAAATAAGAATACGCAGCCAGCCTCTTCTTGACATCAAGAATTGTCACTGACCGTTTCTTGAACTTTGAGCATATTTTGTCGGTTTTGTTTTAATTTAAGCCTTGAATTTTTTTCAGGATGCTAAGAATAATTTTTAGGATTTTTTAGAATGACAATTTTTAGGATGCTAATTTTTAGGATTTTTTAGGATGCTGATATCAACTGGAGTAGGAACGATGATACTCAGAGCATGATGCCAACCAGTCGAGATTCCGAGTTGTTCAAAGATTTGCAGGTGCTGTTGGGGCGGTATTTCCCAGAATTCCTCAAGAGGTGACGGGAAGCGAGGTAATAAAAGGGGAACGAGGGAGTGTTTGGAGCGGGAAACACATCTGCGAGAAAACGAATTGGATTGTCTGTTGAACCGCTTGGGCCTCCGTAGTGAAACTGCGCAAAATCCCGCCTTGAACTGTTGGATCCAAGAAGTTATAAGCGTTTTTCATGGTTCGCCAAAAGGTAAGGGTAGGGTAGGTGTTTATCAGACATTTTTTTTCTAGGGTGTTTTGAAAAAAAAATCGGATTTGGCTCAAAACTTGTAGCCTAGGCCTCTCATTTTGAGCCGGTTGAAGCAAGGCTTATCGGGCTTATCATGTCAAAATCTTCTTATCACTGTTATTTTTTGCCATCACCAACCGCTCCGCCGCTTACTCCGCCCGGACTCACCCGAGCAACCTTCTTATGTTGGGATTAATTAGGGTGCTGAAAATGAATCGGGGATCCGTTTATCGCATTTCTGAGGTTGGCTGTAGGTTACGGTAGGTACCAAGGGTGCGCGTAAGTGCGCTTTTTCGTTAATCGTTAATCCCTAAAAATGCTCTCAATGTTCTCGCCTTTCAATATGTGTTGAAGTATCTACCTGAGATATCAAACAACTAAAACGATCGAGCGGATTCAAAGAATCAGTGGCGCTTCGTGGCCAAATTAACGGTCAACTGTTAAAAGAAAAACGCATTAACGCACGCCCCAGGTATGTACCATGCTATTTAGGAACCAAAGCCTACCTTATTATTTCGAAAATCGACAAATGGGCCTCAGATTCTTATTTAGCACCCCGAATAAACCCCGCATAGAAATTTGGAGTCAAATAGAAAAACTGCCGTATACCCACCGTAATCTGCCGTGAGCTGTCAAAACTCAATAAACGGACATCAGATCCGTGTTAAGCACTCCGAATAACCCCTAGAGACAGATTGGTTTTAACAATTCAAGTCGAAAACTTTGTAGAATGGACAAATAACCACAAGATTCTTGATCAGCACACTAAATAACACCTCTGGGAGAATTTTAAGTCAAATTTGTAACATTCTTTTGAACGAACGATCTCAGAACCCCTAATTGGTAGAGGTAAACACTCAACCAGCAATTTGTACAGGTCAAAACAGTATCGCTCTATTTAAAGCTCGAGAAACGGTTTGTTTTTAGATTGTGCAAGGATAACTGAGCTAACTGAATAATCGATGGTCGCATTCGAGAAATTGTGAAGCTGTCCAGTAACCAGTGTGGCTTTGTTTCCTCTTGTGGCACCACCGATGCCATACACGCCGCAAGACTCCTGGCTGAGAAGCATCGGGAGAAGAAGAAACCGCTTCATTTTGCTTTCATCGATTTGGAGAAGGCATTCGATCGTGTTCCGCATGAGGTTATCTGGTATGCCCTGCGAGTGCATTCTGTGCCTGAAGAACTCATTGAGTGGGTGCGAGCTCTCTACAACGACGCAAGGAGCCGCGTACGAGCTGCCGCTGGCACGTCGAAAGAATTTCCGATTTCAGTGGGTGTGCACTAAGGCTCGGCCCTATCCCCACTGTTGTTTGTCATTGTTATGGATGCAGTCACGAAAGACCTGCAGAAGCCGGCACCGTGGACGTTGCCGTATGCGGATGATGTGATGCTGGTTTCCGAGGACAAAAACGATCTCGAGCAACAAGCACAGGCCTGGAGTGACCGTCTTGCGCAGTTCGGCCTTCGACTAAACGTCAGGAAGACAGAATATTTGACAACCGACGCAAATGAGCGCGGCAGTATAAGAATAAATGGCACGAACCTACCGCGTACGGACACTTTCAAGTATCTTGGATCGACAATTACTGCTGACGGCGGCATTGTTCATGAGATAACTGCCCGTATCAATGCTGCTTGGTCTGAGTGGCGCTCAACAACCGGTGTCTTATGCGATAAGAAGATTCCTGATCTTCTGAAGTCCAAAGTGTACAGGTCTGTAATACGACCTGTTGCACTCTATGGAGCTGAGTGCTGGCCAGCGACCAAGGAGGCAGAACGTCGTCTGAGTGTCATGGAAACGAAAATGCTGCGATGGAGCGCCGGCATCACGCGTCTCGATCATGTTTCCAATGAAGACATCCGGAAGCGATTTGGTGTTGCTCCCATTGCTGAAAAGCTACGAAAATCAAGATTGAGATGGTATGGTCATGTTCTGCGTGGCAAAGACGATTCCATTCGAAAGATCGCTCTTAATTTAGAAGTCCATGGCCGGAGACCGAAAGGACGTCCGAAGCAGCGCTGGCTGGACACATTGCACAACGATCTGAAGGCTGCTGGCTTACATCCCGATCAGGCGCACGATCGAGAAAAGTGGCGCCAACAAACCATTCATGCGGACCCTGCCAGGAAGCGGGACAAACGCTAAAGAAGAAGAATAAGAAGATAACTGAGCGTTTTGGACGGTACAAGAAGTAAAAAAACGAGCGTCTTGAGCTTATAACTTTTTTCAATCAGCAGCCTGGGGCGGCATACTAACTAGGGAGCCTCGCATGGTGTTCCCTTGGATCAGAAAGCTGATGGATGTGTTCTGATCAATTCTGACACGCTCTTTCGAATCTTAAATCGGATTTCGCTGCGGACATCTGCGAAAAAAGTTGTAGCCGGTCAAAGTTTGTATTCCCGACAGCTAAGCTGAATGCGAAGTTTGTCGCTCCTGGATGAATTTGGCCAAATATATCAATGAAGGGTTATCTGACGTACTGAGCTTGAGCATTTAGTCGGTTCCTTCATTTTCAAAAGAATACGCTGGGGTTCCATGAGTTACAGATTCGAAAAGACTCGAAGCCTCGAAGCTGCTTCCAACCAACCAGCGCGGGGCGGCATACTAACTAGGGAGCCTCGCATGGTGCTCCCCTGGATCAGAGAGCTGATGGATGTTTTTTTTCACTCAATTCTGACACGCTCTTTAGAATCCATCGCCTTTCTTGTTTAAAGGCAGTGTTCACGATAAATTTCACTTCCGGTATCTCCACGGTTTACGGAAGTTCTGGTGCCCTATATAGCAAGGCATGCTTAAAAAGGACACGAAAGACGCGTTTTTGAGCCAAAAAAGGCTCTCCCTTGTTTACGTTGATTTTTGAGCGTGGAGGAATTGACCGCTAGACGGATGATACCTCTCACAAGGGAACCACAATAAGTCATAGTGACCATTCCGAATGAAATGTACTTTTCTAGAACCATTTTCGGACGAAAAGTCCGAATATGCCCATCGCAGCTGCCTAGACCCACTCTGAAAAAAGTTATAGGCATTTTTTCTCCGATTTTCGTACTTATTGTACCCTCCAAAAAGTGCATTATTTCTACGAAAATCCGGAAACTGACCTCATAATCGTGTTCAGCGTGCAAAACTACCCCACTAAGCAAAGTTAGGTTGAAGGAACATTTTCCAAACTTTGCGCAGACTAACAGCGTTTTGGACTTGTACGGATTTTCGGTTGGGCGTTTATTTATACCAATCAGAGGGCTCTCGAAGCGTTTTAGAAAAATATTCCAGATTTGACTAAAAATTCGCTCTGGGGGGGTTATTTGGGGTGCTGATCACGAATCTGAGACTCATTTATCGATATTCCGAAGTTTTCGACTGTATTCGTTCACATACTAGTGACCCTTCGGGTCCCTAGCCCGGGGCAGCCACTTGACTTGGAGGCAGCAAACCCTCTGTTTCAGAGTCAAAATCACTAAGGTGTATCGCGCGCGTGTGCGCGTATGCTGCTACTCAACTATTCCACACTCGCACTGTCTGTATCCCAGGTCCACCTGCGCACGCGAAGGAACAATAAATTTTACTCTCTAATGTACGGTACAAGCTCCTAAACATGCTTGTGAAAGCAACGTGAATAGACCAGTACGCCTACAACCATGTGGCCAGCGCCGCTCCAAAGACCGAATACCACGACGACGGTAGTATAGTTGTCCTTTTTGAAAAATGGTCAAGCAAGCAAATAAACATGACGTCAAAAAGCCTTTTAACGGCTCAATGTTTTCAATTCTCCAAACATGCTGCGCTCTTAGGTGGCGACACGCAAGATCGGTACGTATCATTTGCATCCTCGCAGCGAGCAGGCTTCGCCTGCTACCCTCCGTATAGTATTCGTTCTGCTTCGCCGAACGAAGGGCCGGCTTCACCGACCCACCTCTATTCACCACGCGTAGTATTCGTTCGTCTTCGCCGAACGATGGGCCGGCTTCGCCGACCCACCTCCATTCACCACGCGTAGTATTCGCTTGGCTCCGCCAAACGATGGGCCGACTTCGCCGACCCACCTCTATTCACCACGCGTAGTATTCGTCTGTTCGTTGAACGATTTTAAGCGGCTTCGCCGACCCACCTCCATTCATCACGCGTAGTATTCGTTTGGCGCCCCGCCAAACGATGGGGCCGGCTTTGCCGACCCACCTCCATTAACCACGCGTTGTATTCGGTCGGCTTGGCTGAACGATACGGGAAAGTGGCTTCGCCGGCCACCCACCGTATAGTACTCGCTCGGCTTCGCCGAACGATTGGCCGGCTTCGCCTGGCTACCCTCCGTATAGTATTCGTTCTGCTTCGCCGAACGATGGGCGGCTTCGCCGGCCACCCTCTATGTAGTAATCGTTTCGCTTCGCCAACGATTTAAGCGGCTTCGCCGGCCACCCTCTATGTAGTATTCGTTTGGCTTATTACAACGATAGCGGCTTCGCCGGCCACCCTCCATGTAGTATTAGTTTGGCTTCGCCAAACTACAGCGGCTTCGCCGGCCACCTTCCATGTAGTATTCGTTCGGCTTCGCCACGTTAACGATGGCCGGTTTTCGCCGGCCACCCTCCATGTAGTATTCTGTTTGGCTTCGCCAACCATGCAGCGTTTCGCCGGCCACCCTCCATGTAGTATTCTGGGTTTGGCTTAGAACGAAGCGCTGGCTTCGCCGGCCACCCTCTATGTAGTATTAGTTTGGCTTCGCCAAACAGAACGGGCCGGCTTCGCCGGCCAGCCACCGTATAGTACCTTTCGCTCGGCTTCGCCGAACGATTGGCCGGCTTTCGCCTGCTACCCTCCATGTAGTATTCGTTCTGCTTTGCCGAACGACAGCGGCTTCGCCGGCCACCTCCATGTAGTATCTTCGTTTGGCCCGCCAACGACAGCGGCTTCGCCGGCCAATCTATGTAGTAATCGTTTGGCTTAGCCAAACGATGGGGCTTCGCCGGCCACCCTCTATGTAGTATTAGTTTGGCTTCGCCACAGGCCAAGCGGCTTCGCCGGCCACCCACCGTATAGTACTCGCTCGGCTTCGCCGAACGATTGGCCGGCTTCGCCTGCTACCCTCCGTATAGTATTCGTTCTGCTTCGCCGAACGATGGGCGGCTTCGCCGGCCACCCTCTATAGTATCTCGTTTGGCTTCGCCAAACGATGGGCCGGGTACCCTCCATGTGTTCTTTCATAAAACGTCGTAATTCACATCATTCGAGGCGCGCAGCGGCGCGCGCGACGCATGGGCCTCCGTCTGACCTCCGCTCTCTCACTCTCTCTAACCTCCGCCCGCACCAGCGCGCGTAGGAACCATATGAATTTCGCCGTTTTATAGCCTGTAGAGTTCGTTTGGCTCCGCCAACGATGAAGGGCTTCGCCGGCCACCCTCTATGCAGTATTCGTTTGGCTTCGCCCAGCGATAGATATGTAGTATTCGTTTGGCTTCGCAAAATGATGGGCCGGCTTCGCCGGCCACCCTCCATCTCGTATTCGTTTGGCTCCGCCAACGATGTAAGCGGCTTCGCCGGCCACCCTCTATGCAGTATTCGTTTGGCTTCGCCCAGCGATAGATATGTAGTATTCGTTTGGCTTCGCCAACGATGGTCCGGCTTCGCCGGCCACCCTCCATCTCGTATTCGTTTGGCTCCGCCAAACGATGCCGGCTTCGCCGGCCACCCTCTATGCAGTATTCGTTTGGCTTCGCCCAGCGATAGATATGTAGTATTCGTTTGGCTTCGCAAAACGATGGGCGCCGGCTTCGCCGGCCACCCTCCATTCGTATTCGTTTGGCTCCGCCAACGGGATGAAAGCGGCTTCGCCGGCCACCCCCATGCAGTATTCGTTTGGCTTCGCCCAGCGATAGATATGTAGTATTCGTTTGGCTTCGCCAACGATGGTTCGGCTTCGCCGGCCACCCTCCATGTAGTATTCGTTTGGCTCCGCCAAACGATGGGCCGGCTTCGCCTGCCACCCCTATGTAGTATTCGTTTGGCTTCGCCAAACTCATGCATGGCCTGGCTTCGCCGGCCACCCTCGATGTAGTGTTCGTTTGGCTTCGCCAAACCATGGGCCGGCTTCGCCGGCCACCTTCCATGTAGTATTCGTTTGGCTTCGCCAAACGATAGACATGTGGTATTCGTTTGGCTTCGCCAAACGATGGACCGGCTTCGCCGGCGACCCTCCATGTATGTAGTATTCGTTTGGTTTCGCCGTCACCGCGATCACGCCTTCTGATGCGCTGCTGAATTCCCATGACACCCCATCACGTCTTCTGAAGCCCTACTGAATTCCCACGGCACCCCGAACACGTCTTCTGAAGCCCTACTGAATTTCCACTTCACCCCGAGGACGTCTTCTGAAGTCCTACTGAGTTCCCACGTCACCCCGATCACGTCTTCTAAAGCCCTACTAAATTCCCACGACACCCCGATCACGTCTTCTGAAGCCCTACTGAATTCCCACGTCACCCCGATCACGTCTTCTGAAGTCCTACTGAATTTCTACGTCACCCCGATCACGTCTTCTGAAGCCCTACTAAATTTCCACGTCACCCCGATCACGCCTTCTGAAGTCCTACTGAATTCCCACGCCACCCTGATGACGTCTTCTGAAGTCCTACTGAATTCCCGCGCCACCCTGATGACGTCTTCTGAATTCCTACTGAGTTTTCACGTTTCCCCCATCACGTCTTCTGAAGTCCTGCTAAATTCCCACGGCACCCCGAACACGTCTTCTGTAGCCCTACTGAATTTCCACGTCACGCCGATGAGGTCTTCTGAAGTCCTACTGAATTCCCACGCCACCCTGATGACGTCTTCTGAATTCCTACTGAGTTTTCACGTTTCCCCCATCACGTCTTCTGAAGTCCTGCTAAATTCCCACGGCACCCCGAACACGTCTTCTGTAGCCCTACTGAATTTCCACGTCACGCCGATGAGGTCTTCTGAAGCCCTACTGAATTCCCACGTTACCCCGATCACGACTTCTGAAGTCCTACTGAGTTCCCACGTCACCCCGATCACGTCTTCTGAAGCCCTACTAAATTCCCACGACACCCCGATCACGTCTTCTGAAGCCCTACTTAATTTCCACGTCACCCCGATCACGTCTTCTGAAGTCCTACTGAATTCACGCCACCCCTGATGACGTCTTCTGAAGTCCTACTGAATTCCCACGCCACCCTGCTGACGTCTTCTGAATTCCTACTGAGTTTTCACGTTTCCCCCATCACGTCTTCTGAAGTCCTGCTAAATTCCCACGGCACCCCGAACACGTCTTCTGTAGCCCTACTGAATTTCCACGTCACGCCGATGAGGTCTTCTGAAGCCCTACTGAATTCCCACGCCACCCTGATGACGTCTTCTGAAGTCCTACTGAATTCCCGCGCCACCCTGATGACGTCTTCTGAATTCCTACTGAGTTTTCACGTTTCCCCCATCACGTCTTCTGAAGTCCTGCTAAATTCCCACGTCACCCCGATCACGCCTTCTGAAGTCCTACTGAATTCCCACGCCACCCTGATGACGTCTTCTGAAGTCCTACTGAATTCTCGCGCCACCCTGATGACGTCTTCTGAAGTCCTACTGAATTCTCGCGCCACCCTGATGACGTCTTCTGAATTCCTACTGAGTTTTCACGTTTCCCCCATCACGTCTTCTGAAGTCCTGCTAAATTCCCACGGCACCCCGAACACGTCTTCTGTAGCCCTACTGAATTTCCACGTCACGCCGATGAGGTCTTCTGAAGCCCTACTGAATTCCCACGTTACCCCGATCACGTCTTCTGAAGTCCTACTGAGTTCCCACGTCACCCCGATCACGTCTTCTGAAGCCCTACTAAATTTCCACGTCACCCCGATTTCGTCTTCTGATGCCCTACTGAATTTCTACGTCACCCCGATCACGTCTTCTGAAGCCCTACTAAATTTCCACGTCACCCCGATCACGCCTTCTGAAGTCCTACTGAATTCCCACGCCACCCTGATGACGTCTTCTGAAGTCCTACTGAATTCTCGCGCCACCCTGATGACGTCTTCTGAATTCCTACTGAGTTTTCACGTTTCCCCCATCACGTCTTCTGATGCCCTACTGAATTTCTACGTCACCCCGATCACGTCTTCTGAAGCCCTACTAAATTTCCACGTCACCCCGATCACGCCTTCTGAAGTCCTACTGAGTTCCCACGGCACCCCCATCACGTCTTCTGAAGTCCTGCTAAATTCCCACGACACCCCGATCACGTCTTCTGAAGTCCTACTGAATTCCCGCGCCACCCTGATGACGTCTTCTGAATTCCTACTGAATTCCCACGCCACCCTGATGACGTCTTCTGAATTCCTACTGAGTTTTCACGTTTCCCCATCACGTCTTCTGAAGTCCTTGCTAAATCTCCCACGGCACCCCGAACACGTCTTCTGTAGCCCTACACTGAATTTCCACGTCACGCCGATGAGGTCTTCTGAAGTCCTTACTGAATCTCACGCCACCCCCTGATGACGTCTTCTGAATTCCTGCTGAGTTTCCACGTCTCCCCCATCACCTCTTCTGAAGTCCTGCTAAATTCCCACGGCACCCCGAACACGTCTTCTGTAGCCCTACTGAATTTCCACGTCACGCCGATGAGGTCTTCTGAAGCCCTACTGAATTCCCACGTTACCCCGATCACGTCTTCTGAAGTCCTACTGAGTTCCCACGTCACCCCGATCACGTCTTCTGAAGCCCTACTAAATTCCCACGACACCCCGATCACGTCTTCTGAAGCCCTCCTTAATTTCCACGTCACCCCGATCACGTCTTCTGAAGTCCTACTGAATTCCCACGCCACCCTGATGACGTCTTCTGAAGTCCTACTGAATTCCCGCGCCACCCTGATGACGTCTTCTGAATTCCTACTGAGTTTTCACGTTTCCCCCATCACGTCTTCTGAAGTCCTGCTAAATTCCCACGGCACCCCGAACACGTCTTCTGTAGCCCTACTGAATTTCCACGTCACGCCGATGAGGTCTTCTGAAGTCCTACTGAGTTTCCACGTTACCCCGATCACGTCTTCTGAAGTCCTACTGAGTTCCCACGTCACCCCGATCACGTCTTCTGAAGCCCTACTAAATTCCCACGACACCCCGATCACGTCTTCTGAAGCCCTACTTAATTTCCACGTCACCCCGATCACGTCTTCTGAAGTCCTACTGAATTTCCCACGCCACCCTGATGACGTCTTCTGAAGTCCTACTGAATTCCCGCGCCACCCTGATGACGTCTTCTGAATTCCTACTGAGTTTTCACGTTTCCCCCATCACGTCTTCTGAAGTCCTGCTAAATTCCCACGGCACCCCGAACACGTCTTCTGTAGCCCTACTGAATTTCCACGTCACGCCGATGAGGTCTTCTGAAGCCCTACTGAATTCCCACGTTACCCCGATCACGTCTTCTGAAGTCCTACTGAGTTTTCACGTCACCCCGATCACGTCTTCTGAAGCCCTACTAAATTTCCACGTCACCCCGATTTCGTCTTCTGATGCCCTACTGAATTTCTACGTCACCCCGATCACGTCTTCTGAAGCCCTACTAAATTTCCACGTCACCCCGATCACGCCTTCTGAAGTCCTACTGAGTTCCCACGGCACCCCCATCACGTCTTCTGAAGTCCTGCTAAATTCCCACGACACCCCGATCACGTCTTCTGAAGTCCTACTGAATTTCTACGTCACCCCGATCACGTCTTCTGAAGCCCTACTAAATTTCCACGTCACCCCGATCACGCCTTCTGAAGTCCTACTTCGACCCCACGCCACCCCTGATGACGTCTTCTGAAGTCCTACTGAATTCCCGCGCCACCCTGATGACGTCTTCTGAATTCCTACTGAGTTTTCACGTTTCCCCATCACGTCTTCTGAAGTCCTGCAATTCCCACGGCACCCCGAACACGTCTTCTGTAGCCCTACTGAATTTCCACGTCACGCCGATGAGGTCTTCTGAAGTCCTTACTGAATTCCCACGCCACCCTGATGACGTCTTCTGAATTCCTACTGAGTTTTCACGTTTCCATCACGTCTTCTGAAGTCCCTGCTAAATTCCACGGCACCCCGAACACGTCTTCTGTAGCCCTACTGAATTTCCACGTCACGCCGATGAGGTCTTCTGAAGCCCCTACTGAATTCCCACGTTACCCCGATCACGTCTTCTGAAGTCCTACTGAGTTCCCACGTCACCTCCCGATCACGTCTTCTGAAGCCCTACTAAATTCCCCACGACACCCCGATCACGTCTTCTGAAGCCCCTACTTAATTTCCACGTCACCCCCGATCACGCCTTCTGAAGTCCTACTGAATTCCCACGCCACCCTGATGACGTCTTCTGAAGTCCTACTGAATTCCCGCGCCACCCTGATGACGTCTTCTGAATTCCTACTGAGTTTTCACGTTTCCCCCATCACGTCTTCTGAAGTCCTGCTAAATTCCCACGGCACCCCGAACACGTCTTCTGTAGCCCTACTGAATTTCCACGTCACGCCGATGAGGTCTTCTGAAGCCCTACTGGAATTCTTATCGTTACCCCGATCACGTCTTCTGAAGTCCTACTGAGTTTTCACGTCACCCCGATCACGTCTTCTGAAGCCTTACTAAATTTCCACGTCACCCCGATTTCGTCTTCTGATGCTCTACTGAATTTCTACGTCACCCCGATCACGTCTTCTGAAGCCCTACTAAATTTCCACGTCACCCCGATCACGCCTTCTGAAGTCCTACTGAATTCCCACGCCACCCTGATGACGTCTTCTGAAGTCCTACTGAATTCCCGCGCCACCCTGATGACGTCTTCTGAATTCCTACTGAGTTTTCACGTTTCCCCCATCACGTCTTCTGAAGTCCTGCTAAATTCCCACGACACCCCGATCACGTCTTCTGAAGCCCTACTTAATTTCCACGTCACCCCGATCACGTCTTCTGAAGTCCTACTGAATTCCCACGCCACCCTGATGACGTCTTCTGAAGTCCTACTGAATTCCCGCGCCACCCTGATGACGTCTTCTGAATTCTACTGAGTTTTCACGTTTCCATCACGTCTTCTGAAGTCCTGCTAAATTCCCACGGCACCTGAACACGTCTTCGTAGCCCTACTGAATTTCCACGTCACGCCGATGAGGTCTTCTGAAGCCCTACTGAATTCCCACGTTACCCCGATCACGTCTTCTGAAGTCCTACTGAGTTCCCACGTCACCCCGATCACGTCTTCTGGAAGCCCTAAATTCCCACGACACCCCCGATCACGTCTTCTGAAGCCCTACTTAATTTCCACGTCACCCCGATCACGTCTTCTGAAGTCCTACTGAATTCCCACGCCACCCTGATGACGTCTTCTGAAGTCCTACTGAATTCCTGCGCCACCCTGATGACGTCTTCTGAATTCCTACCGAGTTTTCACGTTTCCATCACGTCTTCTGAAGTCCTGCTAAATTCCCACGGCACCCCGAACACGTCTTCTGTAGCCCTACTGAATTTCCACGTCACGCCGATGAGGTCTTCTGAAGCCCTACTGAATTCACGTTACCCCGGATCACGTCTTCTGAAGTCCTACTGAGTTCCCACGTCACCCCGATCACGTCTTCTGAAGCCCTACTAAATCTCCACGGCACCCCGATCACGTCTTCTGAAGCCCTACTAAATTTCCACGTCACCCCGATCACGTCTTCTGAAGTCCTACTGAATTCCCACGCCACCCTGATGACGTCTTCTGAAGTCCTACTGAATTCCCGCGCCACCCTGATGACGTCTTCTGAATTCCTACTGAGTTTTCACGTTTCCCCCATCACGTCTTCTGAAGTCCTGCTAAATTCCCACGGCACCCCGAACACGTCTTCTGTAGCCCTACTGAATTTCCACGTCACGCCGATGAGGTCTTCTGAAGCCCTACTGAATTCCCACGTTACCCCGATCACGTCTTCTGAAGTCCTACTGAGTTTTCACGTCACCCCGATCACGTCTTCTGAAGCCCTACTAAATTTCCACGTCACCCCGATTTCGTCTTCTGATGCCCTACTGAATTTCTACGTCACCCCGATCACGTCTTCTGAAGCCCTACTAAATTTCCACGTCACCCCGATCACGCCTTCTGAAGTCCTACTGAGTTCCCACGGCACCCCCATCACGTCTTCTGAAGTCCTGCTAAATTCCCACGACACCCCGATCACGTCTTCTGAAGCCCTACTTAATTTCCACGTCACCCCGATCACGTCTTCTGAAGTCCTACTGAATTCCCACGCCACCCTGATGACGTCTTCTGAAGTCCTACTGAATTCCCGCGCCACCCTGATGACGTCTTCTGAATTCCTACTGAGTTTTCACGTTTCCCCCATCACGTCTTCTGAAGTCCTGCTAAATTCCCACGGCACCCCGAACACGTCTTCTGTAGCCCTACTGAATTTCCACGTCACGCCGATGAGGTCTTCTGAAGCCCTACTGAATTCCCACGTTACCCCGATCACGTCTTCTGAAGTCCTACTGAGTTCCCACGTCACCCCGATCACGTCTTCTGAAGCCCTACTAAATTCCCACGACACCCCGATCACGTCTTCTGAAGCCCTACTTAATTTCCACGTCACCCCGATCACGTCTTCTGAAGTCCTACTGAATTCCCACGCCACCCTGATGACGTCTTCTGAAGTCCTACTGAATTCCCGCGCCACCCTGATGACGTCTTCTGAATTCCTACTGAGTTTTCACGTTTCCCCCATCACGTCTTCTGAAGTCCTGCTAAATTCCCACGGCACCCCGAACACGTCTTCTGTAGCCCTACTGAATTTCCACGTCACGCCGATGAGGTCTTCTGAAGCCCTACTGAATTCCCACGTTACCCCGATCACGTCTTCTGAAGTCCTACTGAGTTTTCACGTCACCCCGATCACGTCTTCTGAAGCCCTACTAAATTTCCACGTCACCCCGATTTCGTCTTCTGATGCCCTACTGAATTTCTACGTCACCCCGATCACGTCTTCTGAAGCCCTACTAAATTTCCACGTCACCCCGATTTCGTCTTCTGATGCCCTACTGAATTTCTACGTCACCCCGATCACGCCTTCTGAAGTCCTACTGAATTCCCACGTCACCCCGATGACGTCTTCTGAAGCCCTACTGAATTCCCACGTCACCCCGATCACGTCTTCTGAGGTCCTACTGAATTCCCACGCCACTCCGATGACGTCTTCTGAAGTCCTACTGAGTTTTCACAACACCCCGATCACGTCTTCTGAAGCCCTACTAAATTTCCAAGTCACCCCGATCACGCCTTCTGAAGTCCTACTGAGTTCCCACGGCACCCCCATCACGTCTTCTGAAGTCGTACTAAATTCCCACGTCACCCGTTTGCAGTATAAACAAAGCAAAAAAAAAGAAAGAAGACGAGTCGGTGGTGAAGGCGCTGAATAACGCGCCCCAATCGGCTCCTCTTCGAAGCTGCCCCACCACCACGCAGGCGCTGTGCTGAACGCTAATCCTCTCCTTCGTCGCACCCGCTAAGCACAGCGCCTGCTTGGTGATGGGGCAGCTTCGTAGCCCCCTATAGCCCCATAGTCAAGATTATTTTTCTTGCCCTAGCGATTCTTTTTATATAGGATTCCCATCGGGGGAGAATTTGATGGCAAATTGCGACTTTTGACGATTTCCGGAATGTGACGACATATGTGGCTCAAATCGTTCTTCTGGGGGTTATTTGGAGTGCTGAACACGAATCCGATGTCGGTTTATCGATTTTTGGCAGCTTACGGTGGGTATACGGTAGTTTGGTCAAAGTCTCAGATTTGTCTCAAATTTTCTATGTGGGGGGTTATTTGGGGTGCTGAATACGAATTTGGTGTCCATTTGTCGATTATCGGAATATTGAGGTAGGTTTTGTCTCCTAAATGGCATGTTACCTACCGTAACCTACAGTAAGCCTTAAAATTTGGGCAAGCAAACCCCAGATTCGTGTTCAGCATCCCAGATTACCCCTACATACATGTTTTTAGCGAAATCGGGAGAAAAATTTAAAAACACTCTAAAAATTCCATGGGGGGTACCCTTACCTTGCCGCGAAGCTTTAAAAAACGCTCATAACTTTTTTCAGAGTGGGTCTAGGCAGCTGCGATGGGAATATTCGGACTTTTCGTCCGAAAATGGTTCTAGAAAAGTACATTTCATTTGGAATGGTCACTATGACTAATCGTGGTTCCCTTGTCAGTGCAATGAAGCAAACAGCTCACTTATCAGCACTTCCTTCCTTTTGATCATTCCCATAATCTGAGTCTTTATTTGTTCCTTTCAAGGGGCGGATCTGGGGCACCAAAGCGCTTGTTTGCAGCCGTTATTTTGCCACTCCTGGTTGGTTTTCTACCGTTTGTTTGGCACTGGGAGTCTAGGATCCTTCTCCCCTATCATTTTATTTTGGAAAGTCATCGAGGATGATCATCGTGAACATTGCCTTTAAGTGTATGGTTCTGAAAGAGTTTAAGAAAAACGTTTCAAATCTGATCCAAAACTCTCCTATGGGGTCCTTTTGAGGTGCTGAACACGAATCAGATGTTCATTTGACACTTTTCAAGAGTATTCAACATATTTTGAACAAAGTTTTCAATCGGAGGAAAATTTTGAGGGCAAAATGTGGTATTTGACGATTCCCGGAATGGTTCGATAGATGAGGCCCAAAATTCTTCTGTGGGGGTTTCCTGGAGCGCTGAACAAGAATCGGCTTTCGATAGATTGCGATAGGATCATATTCCTTGGCATTTCATTAAAAAGGTAGTTGCAGTCATTGTTAACCCGCTTGCAATTATTTTTAACTTGAGCTTTATGAAAGGTGATGTTCCAAGTAGATGGTGTACTTCATTTATCACTCCCACCCCTAAGAAGAAAACGTTTTCTGATCCGAATAATTCCGACCCATCAGTATCACTTCTATTTTTGCCAGGCTTTTCGAAAAAGGATAAGAGAAAAGGATTGTGGCTCTTTTGGAAGAGCATTCCATCATCTCGGAGCACCAGCACGGGTTCCAGAAGAATAAATCAACCATTTCGAGGATGCTGCAGTCGCTAGACAACTGGGCTATGGCGCTCGACAATGATATTGGTGTGGATGTTATTCATCTTGACTTCTCCAAAGCATTTGACAGAGTTTCCCACTGTAAATTGGTAACCAAACTAGAAATAGTGGGTATTCACCCGCGGATGGTGGCCTGGATTCGTGCCTTTCTCACTGGTAGAACCTTCAGAGTTCGGCTTAACGCTGCGTTCTCCTCCCCTGCTTCGGCCCATAGCGGTGTACCTCAGGATGGAGTGCTTTCGCCGGTTCTTTCCAATATTTATACCTATGAAGTCCCTGGGATTATTTCTTCGTATAATGTTGGCTGTTCGGCATTCGCTGATGGTTTCAAATTATACAAGCCTATTTTGACCGCGGAGGATTCTAGGTGCTTGCAAAAGGCTCTTGATGGTGTTGGAAAATGGTCGCACGAATTGAAATTACCGCTGTCCAGTGAGAAGACTACTCAGGCGATTATCGGCCCCGAGCCGCCTGACAGTTCGGCTCGTTTTTCCAATCTGCGAGTCGGCTCCTGTTGCTTTCCGGGCCACTGCTGTTGCTGTCCGGGCTATTCCGGTTGGCCCGAACAGCAACAGCAGCAGCCCGGAGATTGGGAGAACGAGCCGAACTGTCAGGCGGCTCCGATTCCTATTCGTTGCGGCTCGGGGCCGAGAATCGCCTGAGTAAAGTCTTGAAGCTCGGAAAGAGTCGAGTGAATGGCCTCTATAGTGTTGACGGTGAGCAGTTGAGCGAGGTCAACGAGATTATGGATCTTGGGTTTCTCATAGAAGGCGATCTTAGTTTCGACGACCACTGCCACCAGGTCGCTTTCAAGGCGAGCGGAATGATGCATAGTGTTTTTAGAGCACTCTCTACCACCGATCCGACCGTACTTGTTGAAGTCTATAAAACATACATTAGGCCTCTGGTGGAATACGGTACTGTAATTTTCAATCCTTACAAAAGGGGATCGGTCAAAGCTCTGGATAAGGTCCAGAATACTTTTACGCGTAGGCTCTTTTTTCAGAACCGGTTGGATTCATGCGGATCGGAACGTGACCCATGTGGCCAGAAATGCTAGGTTAGGCCTAACCACTTTAGAGCACAGGAGACGAAGGTTTGATATGGTTATTATGTATAAGATCGTTCATGGGTGTGCTGGTATCAAGGCTAGCCGGCTGTTTAACCTGAGGTTGTCAACCACTAGTGGGGCGCCGGTGAAATTGGCGCTTGTTGGGGCTAGGCGGAATGTCAGACAGCACCTTTTTGTCAACAGATCGGGTTCTTATTTCAACAAACTCCTACGGTTAGGCTTAGTAATTGGGACACCCACTACTTTCAAAAAGACGCTTGAGAGCTACAGTTCACCTCCGCACAGCCGTTCAGTCCGCAAAGTGCACGCTGATTGCGAAAGCGTGCTGCGGCGCTGTTGCGAGGATCCAAAGACAGGGATGTGGGATCACCCTGGCAGTTTTTGCCTTTGGTGCCCGGTTGATCTCACCGTCTGGGTGATCCCACATCCCTGTCTGAGGCTACCCGCAACCGCATCGCAGCATGCTTTCGCAATCAGCGTGCTTTTTGCGGACTGAACGGCAGTGCGGAGGTGAACTGTATCTGTTGTCCCAAGAGCGATACTTCGCTGGGTCGTACGTTTTGCAATTTCATTTATCATATATAGTCTTGGTTCTTGCCATTCCTCGTTAAGGGTGGTGGTTTGTTTTTTTTTCTCTTGTTTTGTGTTTTTATCGTTCACACGGGTTCCCGTGTAATAAATGAAATGAAAATAGGTTACGGTGGGTATACGGTAGCATGGTCAAAGTCTCAGATTTGGCTTAAAATTTCTTTGTGGGTGTTACTTGGGAGGCCTAACACGGACTTGAGGTTCATTTTTCGAATTTCGAAATATTAAGGTAGGTAACGCCAGTTAAAAGGTGTTGTGCCTATTGTAACCTATAGTAACCCAAGTTTTGAGTTGAATCCGAAAGAATTTTTTCGAACACTCCAAAATTGGCTGATGGGTATATATAAATTGGCTGAGTACCCTTACCCTTTCGCGAAACATCAAAAACGCTTATACCTTCGTTCAGTGTTGTCCGCGGCAAAATCCGATGTCAGATTCGGAGACAGCGAGCCAGAATTGACCAGAAAACATTCATCATTTTTGAAATGGTGGGGATGTCCTTGCGAGGTTTTCTAGTAAGCAGTTTTGCTATGGATGCCCAAGAGATGCTAACAATCCCAATCGCTTTCTGGATTGCGTTCATCGCTCCAAACACCTACCCTTGTAAGCTTCACATTCAGGTCTCGCCTCCTCCCATGTTAAGCGTTTCTTTCATCTCATACCCGGGAGTTCTCGACATTGCTGCTGCTGACTCATCATAACCCCCAATTTCCTGGTGCAGGGTTTGCGTGCAAAAGACCGATATTGACAGATAAGCCACAAACGGACGCAGACTGGCTCTTTAGGTGCATTTTCTGCCCCCATTTGTGACGTTTATGGTATTTATCGAACCGTTGGGATTCAGTCAATAGGGCCAGCTGCGGTATGGGCCTTGTGTGAGCTTGCAAGCGGTTAACCGTTGTGCTAGCATACTTACCCCTTCCTGTCGCTATCTAGCCGTAATTTTGCTTATTACTAGAGAGCCGATTCTAATTATTTCGTTGTTCTCCGTTTGTTGAGTTCACAGTTACAGGACTTCTTGACTGCCTGTGGTTTTCCATGGATAGAGGCACCAGGTGAAGCCGAAGCGCAATGTGTACAGTTAGAAGCCCTGAATTTAGTACAGGTTCGCGACCACTTCAGAGTTATACTTGATTCGCACATTCTCACAGTGAGCCCATAGTGAGTCGTTAAACCCGTGGACCGAATTTAGTAATCATTCGAATAATTTCCGACTATTCGACTCGATCGGGGATTTTACAGTTTTTGTTGGAAATTAAGTTACTCGCTTTCTCCGAGTTTTTGATTATTCGGAAACTAGATTTTCGGATTTTCGACTTCTGTGAACTATTCGAATGTTCTCCGAAAATTCGTATGCTTACTCGAAAATTCGTGTGACTTTTCTGAGGATTCTTCCCAGTCGAGTAGATGACATGTCTTCGAATTAGGTTATTTTTTCGAAAAGCCTCATTCAGAATTTTGATATGGATCACATGCGAAACATTTGAAAATTCTTAAAAATGGTTTCCAATTTTTTGAATCAATTCAATTCATTCGGTCAGATATTTGCAGTATTCACTCGTTCGTAAACTGAAATGTTCTGATACACCCCATCAGTGTTGCTACAAAATTTTCTTTCGCCCTCAACTGTATACTCAAGTCGCAAATCTCTGAAGTGGGCTCACGTTCGTAAGCTAGACGGCAACTCATTCGAAGCTTTAGCTTACAGTCGAATTCCGGCTTAAGGGTCGAGCTGACCAGCTGTGTTGCCTTTGTTTTACTTATAGGCACAGTCCAACCTCAGGGGTAATTTTTAATATTATGTATGGCGCGCGCGAAATCTCAATTCGCTCAGATAAGCGAGAAAAAGTGTGGAAAAGGTCGACCCGCCCCCATGAAAGAAGGGTTTGTTACGCCCACCGACAAGCTTCCGATCTCAATAGGGAAGAGAAGCGCGAATGATTTCATTCGGAATCTATCTTCTTGTATTTGTTTTCGGTCTCGCTTTTTCTTCTTCTTCTTCTTCTTCTTCTTCTTCTTCTTCTTCTGCGGCGTCGAAGTGGTTTTTGTCATAGGTTAAGGAACCGGGCGACCATTACACGATTCGTCCAAAGGTCCATTGTCGTTAGAGTAGTAGGTCCCATCCAGCACTCGAATAAATGCGCCGTGTCGCGTCCGGGACTACCGTAGTGCGGGAATGCGTTGGGTCAACTGCTGTCGATTTCATTGACGTAAGACATAGGCTTTGTTGAATGACCACAGCGCATCAAGGCAAGAGCACATCTGGCTCACTTGCCGAGTTGAGACTCGGACTCGCAAACTCGTGGTGGCACACCTCCCAGAATTGGATTCAAAGCCGCCTTCTCAAGATATTTTCGAACAAACTGGGAATGCTCCTCGCAGAAGACGGAGTCTTTCTATATTGGAGTCAGTCCATCTCTGTTAATCCACTTTACGAGGAGCATCAGCGAACGGCGTCCTTATCGGTCTCTCTCTAAGGGGTATGGTATACTTTGTCGCTGTAATGAGCGACAGGCATGCAATCTAACACAAATCGTGGCGGGACCCGCATCGAAGCAACCGCAACGGCCGTCGTAGGAACAGATGTCGCGTGTGGGTCGCAGCGACGTGTCGCGGAGGGCTGACATTTTGCAAATGTGCCATAGCCTGTCGCTACAACTGTCGCTGTCGCTGTGCAGTGCACTGCGACAGCGACAGATTCAAAGGGCGGGAGGCGGTCGCTGTCGCTGTGCAGAGCGACGCGACCGTGTGCCGCAAAAGTATACCATACACCTAACAGGAGTCATCATTTTTCTTTTCGGATGATACGGCTGTTTCAGAACAGCAATATATATCTGCTGAGCCTGGAGTTCACAGTGCTCCTTCACTGGCAAAATGCAGGCCTTCGCGTGTGGAAGTTCTATTGGGGAGCTCCTTGCACAGCCAATTGCAATTCTAAGCGCAACATTCTGAAAACGCTGCCGCTTATTCCAGGAGCTGTCTGATACCAGGTGCTACCACACTGGTGCCGCATATTCCAGAGCTGGTTGAAGTATTGCTCAATGACTGCTGCTAATAACGAGAAAAAACAGGCCCGAGGAAACTCGTCCGCAAACTTCGCGCCGTTCAAATTCAAAATCCTTGAGGGGCCACAACTCCTTCCGTAGTGAGTTCTGAGCGATCTTGGAGACACCATTGTGATCAGCCTGAAATTTTCTCCAAGTTAAGCAGAAAAACGAAAAAATGATTCTGACGTTGGACTGCGCCTTTAAGGTTGTTGATATAATAATTGTTATTATTTCATGACAGGGTGTGATTTCGGACGACAGTGATGTGTGGGCCTTCGGAGTCAAGAATTTGTACCGTCACCTGTTCTCGAAGAACAAAAATGTTCAATTCTACAATTCTCGTGTAATTCGCCAGCATTTAGGTGCGGTCGTTTTTGGTGATCATTCGAAAAGATGCAGTGCGTTTTAAGCGAGATGTGCGTAATCTCGTGATAGTGATTTTTGGCTATCCAGAGATGCCTTCTGCGAGCGCTAATATGTTCGTTCAGTTGTTTGCTTCGGTAATATTTCTCATTTTAGGTCTTTCACAGTCGGATTTTGTTTTGTTAGCTATTCTCTCTGGAGGTGATTATTCTCCTGGCTTAGCTGGTGTCGGCATTGTGAACGCTGTCGAGTTGCTGTCTGAATTTGCAGTTCCGCAATCTTCTGAACCAAATCAGGCTTCACAGGAGACTGAGGTACCACTTCACCGCACCTCACAATAAGCTCCGTTAGGTACTCCGTTGAAGACTGCGTTGACATTGAGAAACTTGGAGCAATGGATTTCATCGTTTGGGTCCAACGTAGATCCACCAGAACCAATAGCGTTACGCCGAAAGCTCCGTTCTCTTATAAAAAAAGACAACGACACGGATAGAATTAAATCGGTAAGGCGGGCATGTGCCTTGAGTAATCGTTTTCCCAGTATCTCAAGCAACGCTACCTAGATCATGAATGCAGACGTTGTGACTGCATATTTCCGTCCCAACGTAGACAAATCTCGGGAGAAATTCCGTTGGAAAAGTGTGGATATTGAGCGTGTACGATCGCTGCTTTTCACCAAACTTGGTTGGGATGACGACAAATTCGAAAAGGTTTTATTTCTAGATATCATTCCATGAACGAAAAACGAGCTCTTATTATGTCCTTGTAGCAAACGCTGGCCGCCTTACAACGTTGGAACGAGTTCATTACTGGCAAGACGTCTTACCAGAGGCATATCACGGCCTTCACCCATCAATTGAAGCAGTCACCAGATGAGCAAAAAACCCACTTGACCAAAAGAGTGGAGGTTGCTCTCGCGAAATTGGCAAAGCGAACTGGTGAGCGGATCCTCAGTTATGCTCTAAACTGCTTCTTCTGTCTATTCATGTTCAAGCTCTGTACTTTTCCATTTTCAGGTTCGTCACCAAATCTGTCAGAATCCTCGTTGTCTTCGAAGAGTAATATTTCAAAAGGGAAAAAGCGGGATGTGAAGAAGCGTGGGGAGCCATCAATGAATAAAAAATCTTCCAAAAATTCGCGGTTCTCCGAGGATTTCGAATCCGACAGTTTTTGAAACCAATGGACATCTCATAGATCCGGTGCTTTATTCCATATGCATATCTATCAAGCTGATCGAAAAGCCTTGGCAACTTTATTGAGGTTTTTCAAATTTATTAGTTCCTTTTTTTTCACATTACACTTCAATCAACAATATAGTCTCCCTCATTAGCTATGACAGTGGTCCACCTGTCAAGCATGTCATTGATCCCTTTCTCCCAGAAAGCAGGGGACTGGGAATCGAAGAAGTCACCAATATCCTTCACAATGGCATCATAATCAGCGAAAGTATTTTTAGCCAGGAATGCCTTAAAGGCACAGTCCAAGCTCAAGCACGAAATCTGATATTTCTACGTAATTGTGAAGTAAACCCACCCTATATAGCACCTGCCAAGTGCGAGCTCTCAATTTCTTCGACTAAGCGAGATATAGGAGGAAGCCACCCTGGGGCGCCCACATCCGGAAGCCACTTTGGCACGCCCCTTCTGCGATCTTTCGAGCTCAACAGTGGCGAGGTGAGCGATGATATTCGATCAATAGCCCCGTTCTTCCCTTCATTCTTGGCCTCTATCCATCCAGGTCGGCTCGCATACATCGGTTGCAAATGACGGAAGTTACAAGCCACGGACAACTCGTCCACCATGCTTCCACTGCCCAAACTTTGAGGGGCCATAACTGCGTTTCTAGAGGGTCTTGTACGATTTCAGAGACATTATTGGAATCAGCGTGGGGCCGTTTTCAATATAGGTAGAAAAACAGAAAACCGATTCCGAGGTTGGTCTGTGCTTTTAAGGGGACGAAACAGGCGGAAGTTAGAAGGGGCAAGGGCAGGAGAGTAAGGTGGTTGTGGTACCGTTTGCCAGTTCAGCTCCTGCAGTTTGGATTGGGTTTCCTTCGCGATGTGTGGTCGAGCATTATCGTGAAGGAGGTGTACCGTACTCAGGCAGTAACACCGGCTGAGGGGGCAGACAACACCGGCTGACTAAACATTGTACACGGGCGAGCCCCGGTATTCACTGCCCCCTCAACCGGTAAATGGTGGAGCGCTCAGCCGGCAAGTGGTGGCCCCCTCACACCGCGTTCACTGCCCCCTCAGCCGATAAATGGCTGCCCCTCAGCCCGTATTTACTGCCCCCTTAGCCGGTAAATGGAGGTCCGCTCTGGCGGTATTAGTTGCTTACCACGTGAATGATATCGATCTGCAAGAGTAGATAAAGCCCCTAGTAGGCTCTCCCTATTCCCCAGCAAGTTCGAGGCTTGCGTTTCATTTCTGAAGCGGCAAGCCTTACCTTGCTTCAAAAATCATGAACTGACCGGCTGTCACGTCCCCACGGTCACAACGAACCGTAAGGGGTGAGGGGTCAATGATCCAAATCGAGTGGATGACCACCCTTTCGAATGCCAACACCTGAATCAGCTCGAAGCCCATTTCGCCAGCGCCGTACATTAGCCTGGTTCGCTTTAGTGTCTGCCCGATCAGCCGGTGATATGCTCGTCCATTGATTTATGTCTGCCCGCTCACCCCGCAAAACCATGCCCCTCAGCCGGTAATGCTATCTCTGCCCGATCAGCCGGTGACATGCTCCGCCGTGGATTTATTTCCGCCCGCTGACCCGGTAAAGCCATGCCCCTCAGCTGGTAAAACGCATGCCCGCCCGCTCAGCCGGTAAGACGCTCCGCCCCCAAAATAAGCCTGCCCGCTCAGCCGGCGACCCTACTTCTCCGCCCGCTCAGCCGGTGTTATTATCTGAGGTAGCTCGTCTCGGGCGCTTCTCTCGCAGGGCGATGGCCAATTCCTCCAACTGACGTAAGTACACGGCAGCGCTGACCGTCTTCCCTTGAGGGAGCAACTCGTAGTAGAGCATCCCGCGCTTGTCCCAGAAGCAGCACAGCAGTTTGCCTGTTTGTCTTCCAAGTCCGTATCTCCGTCCTTGAAAGGGGAGATCCAACGGGCCACCGTGCGGTAGGAAACGCTGTCCTCGCCCATTGCAGCGTTGATGTTGGTGACGGCTTCGGGTATGCTGCCAAGACTTTTCGATCAGCCTAATATATCCTTCCTTTCCCCATTCTTGATAGGTTTTGTATCGCAATCATACAACTGATAATGCTCTGAATATGGAGACATAAAAATGCTGGACTGAGATTGAGTAGCAGCAACGCTTCGTCGATAATCTGGCGAAGCCTGCCTGAAATGGGAAATTTTTATGTGCGAAATATATTTACACAAGGTGCTGAGTTGATCGCAAAACGCTTGGCTCCGAGCGAGATTGAACCAGCATATTCCCTTTCCTGGGTAGCGCATTATCGCACTGCACCACCGAAGCCCCAGCGCCGCTCTCACTCAACTGCTCGGTAAATCTTCAACGAAGCAATCATCCTTGCAATCGGTGGTGCAGTGCGATAAGGCGCTCCCCCGGAAAGGGAATATGCTGGTTCAATCTCTCCCGGAGCCAAGCGTTTTGCGATCAACTCAGCACCTTGTGTAAACATACCATAACTTGCACTGCGACGTTGAACTGCAAATACGGCAAAAAAAACATCCAAAAATCGTGTGCGAAATATAGGTATATCGTCAATCCTTTGGGGGAAGCCGCGACGCTGCTTTTATTTCCCGATCGTAGAAACCGAGTGGTTGTTCTTGAGAAAACACAATGGTAGAAATTGAGAAACAACCGCTCCGCTTCCACGATAGCATGATAACAGTTGCGACGCGGCTTGCTAGAGATAAGATACAAACCATATGTATTAGCTAGTTTTGTTCAATGAAGATAATGTCCTTTTTCACTATGGCGTTTTTAATTTCAAACCGTTTTTTCAGTATATAACCACTGTGGTATAGTAGCGAACGGCTTCGCAAATTTTAGTAATTGAACTCCATAGCCGATCCGGCCATACCACGAAACCCTGAGACCCTTTCACCAAGGGGCGAGAGTACCCTGGTATGATACCAGTGTGGAAGGAGTGAGGGGGAAGGGGGGCGCAGAATTGGGCCGAGTACGAATCATGGTCTATGGACGCTTTTTTCCTCAAATTTCTTATAGAAACTGCAAGTTTGGATTCGCTTTCATTTCAGATTTCTAATGTTCTAATGCTTAACCCCTGAGAAGAAAACATTCTAATCCAAATTCTGATTTGAAAAATTGTGGTGAATGTGAATAGGCATGGATTTTTCATGTGATTGTTCAAATACTGAAGTGACGCAATATGAATAAATTGGAACATCAGGAAGTGCAAGCAGAAGAAACCATGTATCCTCAGACACGAGTTTTTCCAGTGTTCTATAGTCTCATGTTTCTTGTGGGTACAACTCAACTCAGGTAAGCTTAATTTTTTCACACCGTCGACAATACAAAGGGCGAACTTCGAAGCCGGAATCCTCAAACTCAACTAAACCCCCCCCCACTTTGGAAAATTTCCAACATTGCTTGACCTTGCTTGAGACCCATAGAGAGAGCGTTCAACTTGGCATGCAGGTCCATCTCATCCCAGGCTTACTTCGGCGATTCATCCAAGGATGGAAAGAATGGATACGGTTTTTTTGTAGGCTAATGCTTCAAAAATGATAAGACGCTGCGAAACATTGGGCCTTACTGATCGTAAACAACTCTCTTCGATCCGTATTGTCGTCGTAGGATCGACAGTGCCAGAACACGATGATGCTACTCCACGATACATTGACGGTAACCTTGTGGATTCGTTATTTAAAAAAAAACTGGCAGCAAATGAATGGTATGGATAGGCTTAAATGGGGAAAACAAAATTATAATAAATGAACAGAAGAGTTTTCAGGCAGTCGTGATATGAAAGGTTTCTGTGCTGGTCTACAGCCCGTAATCTTGGCGCACCTTGTATGTCAAGAAGGCGGTCACTTATGAGTGAATTCTCAAAAACTTGACGACCTCTCTTCGTGAAACCGAGAAACCAGAGAGTGGACATAGACGATGAGACGATACAAATTAATTTCAGAAAAAAAATCACATTTCAGTTCGCCGTAGGTCCCTATGAGCTTGATGTTTTGTGTCTGCTGAGTTCCAGCAACTGACTATTTCACGCCAAGGCTGTACGCAACTGAATTTTGTAATTTCGTAAATCGTAATTTTTCAAATTACTCGTAATTCGTAACTGATAATGATTAATAAGCACACACATAACCCAAACCTCATTCGATGTGGAAAGACCTCAGCACTTCAGTGATGAGGTGTTTCCATATCGAAAGAGGTTTCAGGTTGGGTTTCAAAGTAACACTGTTTCAAGCAGTACCTGAAGAAATTTTCAGTGCACATATGTATGGTTCCCGTTTTCGATTTAGTCTGACGCATGGACCAGGCGGCTGGCCGTGCGGGGTTGGCGGCCATTACTGGAGAATGGGGTTTCGATTCGCGCGTTGTGATTTACCGTCGCAGCCCCGTCCCTTCATCAGACTAAAGTTGTTGCGTAAACTCTGGGATACGAACGACTTTTCGACAAAATAGGAACTCTAACCTCAGTGAAGCACCAAACCTGTGCCAGGTGTTTTCCAACTTTTGAATACGAAAAATTGAGAATCATCGCTTTACCGAACACTGCTCAATGGAAGCCAAGGAGGACAACACTGTGATGAGAAAAAACATTTGCGATTCGACAGTTTTAGATTCACTCTTTCAAAGGAAGAATGCTTAGATGAGGTGAAAATTCGAAAGAGGATATACATTCGCAAAACCGCTTTCTGACGCAGGGATCGAGTCTGTGTTCTATATACGTGAAGCGTTACTCTGAACGGAGTTTTAAGCGTTCCATCCAGAAGCATACAGTCTGCATGAATCGATACGTTGCGTTCTCCATCGAAGATCCGAACTCGGTAGCACCTACAGTACCCGCGCTAAGTTTTCTAAAAACGGGTAGCATCTGGCAAACTTGGCAAAAAAGCGTCCGTTGCATGTAACTTTTTTGATAGATGACTTTCTTGAATTCTGTAAACACTATCCTAATCACAGATCGAATCGCTACCTAATTATATGACTTGTGTGCCGAAGTTCCCTGAAATCGCTTTGTTTTTGAAAGAAATAGTTTTTGCAATCGTTTTTCAAAAACGTCGCGCGTGTCGAAGTGTTCCGAAACTTTGAGCAGTATTTGTACAAGTATTCGAAGAGCAGTCTGTATGCTTTCTACGAAATTCAGGTACAGGTGAGAGAATCTCAAGGTTTGTGTTAGTTGAGTTTTCGAAATCCTTCATTGAAGAGTCCAGGGTTTTGGCAACAAAGCTCCGACTTTCAGGTAGTTCTCTAGCGTGTTTAATAAAGGATTTCGAAAATTCAACCTACGCTAGCTTTGAGATTCTCTCACCTTCATCTAATTTATGAAGGAAGCATACAGATTGCTTCTCCATTCCTTTTACAGGCCATAAAACGGCCAATGTCTCACCGTCGACTGCGTACGACGCGCTGCGCGACCGCAGGCGCGTCGGAAGCAGACGGGTTTTGGCCGCCGCGCGACTGAGTTTTGGCCGCCGCGCGCTGTTTCGGCCGCCGCGCGTGCCGAAACTCGTCGCGCGGCGGCCAAAACTCGTCTGCTTCCGACGCACGTGCGGTCGCGCAGCGCGTGGTACGCAGTCGACGGTGAGACATTGGCCGTTTTATGGCCTGTACAAATACTTCTCAAAGTTTCGCCGCACTTCGCCGGGCGCGACGTTTTTGGAAAACGATTGCAAAAACTATTTCTTTAAAAAACAAAGCGATTTTCGGGAACTTTGGCCTACAAGTCGCATACTTAGGTAGCAATTTATTCTGTGAATATGATAGCGTTTTCAGAAATCAAAAAAGTCTTCATTCAAAAAAGTTACATGCATCCGACGCTTTTTTGCCAAGTTTGCCAGGTGCTCCCCGTTTATACAAAACTTAGCGCGGGTAATGTAAAGTGTGCCCGAATGAGAATGGCGGCCCACGCGGCCGGCGTGCTTGGCAGGTGGCCGTAGCATGTGCCGCCCTCGGACGAGTGTTGGATTTCAACGGCGGCCATCCCCTCTCCCCCGTCTGCTAAGCTGATTGATCGGCGCAGTGCTTGCTGCCAGCCGGTGCCGGCCCCGTTCGTAATCGATGGCGGTGGGGACTTTTCGCATGCTCGTCCGAGAGCGGCGAACGCGACGGCCGCCTGCTAAGCGTGCCGGCCTCATGGGCCGCCATTCTCATTCGGACGCACCTTATGTATGTTATAGCACTCAGACAAAGAGAAAACCTGACCGCGGGCAACTATTTGAAATAAAGCTGACCGCTACAATGCGGCGGTTGAAGCGCGTTCCGACCGCGCTCATGTTTTACCGGCGGTCGAACCGCGCTTGGACGCGGTCAAACCGCGATAAGAAACGACGGTTGGACCGCGTGCATCGCAAAATCAGCGGCCGCGAGATGCAGTCCGAATCAGAACACGTTCACATATGATGTCACTTCTGCTTAAGTTGTCACGCACGCTGCATAACATAGTAGTCCGACTAATCATTCATTGGTTCTTCTATATAAGAATTAATATCAATCATGTTATTTATAATTTTACAATTTTCAATTATTTTCGTATTATTGTTATTATTACTATTATTATTATTATTATTATTTTCGTGTTATTGTTGTTATTATCCTTATACTTAAAGCAGTTATGTCCCGATCAGGGATGTGCGGAAAAAATATTTTTGGAAACAGAAAATCTAGTTTGACAGGAAACAGAAAACAGAAAAAAATCTCCAAAATGGGCAGAAAACAGAAAATTTTCAAAAATCAATAAAGCGTGTTCAGCGTACACTAAACGAAATTTTTCGAAACATTGAACTTTTTTTATACACTTTTTGAGTGATCTATGCTTCTTTCATTGAATTTTTTAAACCTTACAGTTGGCTAGAGCAAAAAGTGTAGACGCTCAAGAATTGCAGATTATGAGTGCGATGAGATGACAAATGTTCATCGAACCTTCCTTTCCCAGGCAATAAAAGCTCGATTATTTATTAGAAACTCAGTACATATGTATGTCTGTACAAGGAGTACGTATTGAAGTCGGAGCGAGTTTTCCGTTCCTGAGTGTACATATTTTGACACTTATTGAGGGATAACTGGTGGTTTGAACACTGTACTACTCCTCAGAGCTAAAAGTCACGCCCGTACCGCGCGCTCGTGCCGTTAGAGTATAAATGATTTGACGTGCCGTTCGCTCCAACGTTGAGAGCCTCTCGTAGATCCTCAGACAAAAATGCGGACTTATCGCGAGAAAAAAGTGGAGTATAGAACTTACCGCGCGCTGGAACCGCGACAATAAATCAATTACGACTGACCGCGAACAGTTTTGCGAACTGGGCGGAATATCGCGGTACAACCGCTTCGCGATCCGGTTGACCGCGCGCAACTTTGCAAAGCGGGCAGAAACCGCGCAACTTTAGGACCGACCGCGCGCAGACGTGAGGGAAAATGTTTGGTGTGCACGGGCCGAGAACCCGTCAACTTCACGCCTGATTTCAAAATATTTTTGCTGCGGTGCTTGAGTTTTTTTGTTTTACTGATGTTTTTGTTTGTTTTTCTTTCTCTCATCGTCATCCTTCTGTGTTCCCGTGGTATTTCCTATGGTTCTACTTGTATATCTTATTGACTGCATTGTTTTAGTAGTATTAATAGTGAATATGACAAAGCTGTGTATTGGAAACGACTAAGTGTGTTGAGCGCAGGGTTGTTGGTTGTGGGCACATTTGTGTCAAGTGTGCGAGGATTCGGGCAAATGAATAGAATTGTGGAAAGTGCTTTACAGGCGTGCATTTAATGGGTGTGAAGTGGGCGGGGCTTCGGTAGGAGTGCGCACAACTGCGAAAAAGTGCTTTAGGATTCGAAAAAGGTGTCGGGATTGTTGTTGGACATGTTTAAGGATTGCGAAGACGTGTTCAGAGTTTCGGAAAGTGGGCGGGACTTAGGAAGGAGTGCGCACAGCCGCGAAAAAGATATTTTTGATTCGAAAAAAAGGTGGAGATCGTTGTTAGACGTGCGTAAGGGCTTCGAACACGTGTTTGTGCGCACAACGGAGGAAACATGCTCTCGAAATTCTAGAAGTGTGGGGATTGGCGCTTGAGGTGTGTAGGGGAAACCTTCTGAGCTGGGATTTTTTTTCTGAAATTTCTATGATCCCCCTTCCCGAATTGGGGAATTCCTTCTCTCGAGCCGAAAAAATACAGCGTTCCCCCCCCACCCACAGTGTTGAGCAGGGTTGCGACTTGACGCAACCAGGGTTTTACCCGTGATTTCTACTCGAAATTATTATATGCGCTCTTAAGTGTTTAAACGAAAGTATCATAATTGTGCTACTCAAATTTGACAAAATTATATATTTTTTGTAAACCGTTGTGTAATTTTCGCATATCAGTCCATGTTCGCAAAAATTCGATAACAAGTTTCTTCGTGAATTGTGTGTTCAAATGAAGTATAGTTAGGTCCGTGGCTTGTTTCCTCAAGTAAAAAAAATTTAAATCTCATCCACGGCTGGCGCGTGAGGTTTAAACCTCACCGGCGGCTGGCGGTATGGTAAGGTGATCAGCTGCGCTCTTCTCTCGGCCTGAATCAACTAGCGGGCCGGCGTACGCGTTCGCCGCGCCAGCAGAGCGTGAGATTTGAATGTTTTCTCTTAAGGAAACAGGCCACGGGTCCAACTATATGCGGCCGTGTACAGTCTGTTGGTGTTATTTCAGAGAATATGGGATGTCATGTTGCCTGAGCGCATCAGCGATTGATCGATCCGAAACAGTCGAAGAAGATCAGCCACTTACAGTGATTACCCTTGCACAACGTCCCGTGCTTCGAACGTGGCGTCTGACGTCGTCTGGATTGGTGGAGATAACGAACGCGAATAGAGCTCTGATGGGAGCGTTTCTTGACAAATCGAAGACCGCGAAGACGAACTGCTCCGGCGAGGGCAATGTGAGTTGGTAGTTTCTTTGACTATTTATAAATTGAAAATAGGATGATTGGGGCAAAAAATTTGCCGCGAAGGTTCGGCGTGGGTTTGTTCAGAAAAGGGGCTTTCATAGTGTCGTTGCAGCGAAATTTGCTGACGCGAAGATTGTACGACAGATAGGGAATGCTACGCAGGACTACGTAAGGCGCTATTCATACTACTCAACGCCAGCGCGGCACGCGCGTGCCGCGCTGGCGTGGCGTTAGAGTATGAATACTTTCCAAGCGCGTGACGCGCGTGCCGCGCTTGCGGAGACTATGAATACTCTAGCGGCGACGCCTAGGCGGAGCGGAAAAAAGCGGGCCTAACTCTTCCAAACAACCAAATTCTTTAAATGCGTTCACCACCACGATAGCAGAGGATAGCAATGGAATTAATTATCAAGGAAAGGATTAAAAATGATGATGATTTAGTAGTGAAAATGGTTAAAAAGCCGTTACGGTCATCGCCGCCATGGTGGAGAGGGCGTCACGCGCGTGCCGCGCGGGCGAGGCGTCGGGCCATTCATACACAAACGCCACGCCAGCGCGGCACGCGCGTACCGCGCTGGCGTTGAGTAGTATGAATAGCGCCTAACACTCCTCATCTTTTAACACTTCATGTTGGCTGCAACGCCACTCTGAAAGCCCATAAAGTCTTTGGTCGTTGATGAGATTGCGATAAAATTAGATTTTTTTTGTATTCTCAGTCCGCAACTCTGATTTTACAATGAATTGCCCCTATTGCAGAGAAGTTTGTTTCTCACAAGGGAACCACTATAAAACCGTATATCCACCGTAATCTTTCGTATGTTGTGAAAAATCGATAAACTGACATCAGATTCGTGTTGAGCACTCCAATTAACCTCTAGATGAACAATTTGAGCCACATCTGTCGCCACATTCCGGAAATTGTCAAAAGTCGATTTTGCCGTCAATTTTCTCTGCCAGTGGGAAGCTTTGAACCAATTTAGTCGAAAACTTTGGAAAAACGACAAATTAACCTCAGATTCGTGATCAGTACCACAATAACCCCCCAGGGCGAATTTTAAGTCAAATCTGGAATACTTTTCTAAAACGCTTCGAGAGCCCTTTAAAGGCACTGTTCGCGATAAAAATCGCTTTTCTGTTTTTTGCCTATCTTGAAACCGGTCCCATTCTGATTCCAATGTTGCTTCCGAATGGAGTTATGGTCCCTTAAAAATTGAGCTAGGGAAAATGGTGGACGAGTTGTCCGAGGCTTGCAACTTCCGTCTTTTGCAGCCAATGTATGCGAGCTGACCTGAGTAAAGAGAGAAGTTGAGAATGAAGGGAAGAACGGGGCTTTTGATCGGAAACCATCGCTAAACTCAGGATTTCGAGTGTTCCTTTGTTCACGTCGAGGGGCGGAAAGAGGCGGGACTTGCCCACATCGGCGGGGTTTGCGCACTTTTCTAAGCCATTTTGCGGCTCCTGGGTAGCTCTTCATCCCATTTTTTCGACGCTGTTCTGCTCCTGAGAGCCACGAGAAGCGTTTGTCATGAAAAATTCGAGGATAAAGTTTATCGCGAACAGTGCCTTTAATTGGTATAAACAAACGTCTGACCGAAAATCCGTACCAGCCCAAAACGCTGTTAGTCTGCGCAAAGTTTGTAAAATGTTCCTTCACCCTAACTTTGCCTAAGGGGGTTGTTTTGGGCGCTGAACACAATTATCAGGTCCGTTATCGGATTTTCGTAAAAATAATGCGCTTTTTGGAGGCTACAATAGGTACGAAAATCAAATCAGAGAAAAAGTTCTTATAACTTCTTTAAGAGTGATTCTAGGCAGCTGCGATGGGCATATTCGGACTTTTCGTCCGAAAATGGTTCTAGAAAAGTACTTTTCATTTGGAATGGTTACTATGAATTATACTGGCTCCCTTGTCAGAACACAGAACATATAAATGTAGTTCTGAAAAGTAAGACAATTATCTAGTGTAGCTTGTTCACTGCTCACGTATACAAAATGTCGGTAGCTACTTCGACACCAAGGTGCTCATGGTCTCAGCCGCCAAGCCTTCCGTGTCAGTTTTCACAGCGGACCCCGGAGAGCATAGCGCCCATCCTGAAGTCAACTAAGATGAAGATCGCTTGCCAGCTGCTCATCCGTCAAACTACGGGGTCTTGTACTCGACCCATCGCCGAGGTTTCATAAAAACACCCAGCAAAAACAGGCAGTTTTCAAAGCCAAGTTCAATGTGTTAATGGCGCTGGAAGATACATCATGGGGCAGCAGCAAGGAAACTATTCTGACCACGTATTGCATATAAATATCATCATACAAGCCAACCACCCTTTTAGGAGAGTACATGCTTCTACTCCTTTCACCAAATATGTCTTTCTGTACGCTTATCGGCAGCCAAAAAAACTACATTTGTCTCAGCTCGCGTCTGGTGGTTCGAGGCAATGTATATTCGTCGAAGACCTACTAGAGGAAGCTATTGAAATTCCAACAACACGTCGTCTACATGCTGGGAACCGAGCACATCATAGGATCCGTGGTTTTATTCTTGTACGCCGAAACTGATAACACGATTAACGTCCTAATCGAAGAGTACAAACTGACTGACCCATTTTGTTCTCTCGTTCTGGAATCAGGTAGTCTCGAATCCCAATAATAGGTAAACTTAGAGAAAATAACGCATTCTTCTTCAATGTTTCCATAGGCTCGTTGTCTGTCCGATCCGCTGATCTCATAAAGGGTCCAGCTTGCATAATATCTTTTGAGAATATGAAGTTTGCCTCTGTTTTGTAGTCCCCTCATTTACAGCTGCTCATTCATGTTTTTATGCTCTCTGTTTGTTTTCATTTTATGTGAGGGGTTTCCGATAACAAATAACGGTAATAATAAATTTCCCCCAAAATGGTTGCATAACGTATTAAACGGCTAACGATTAACGAACAACTGAATAATAACAAGGAAATTTTACCGTTATTTGGTATAGGGAAGTCCAATATCCGCTTATCCCTGCATATGGTCTGCCATGTAGTTTAACATATTTTCGTACATTTATTCATGCTGAGTAATCATTATGATATGTTATTGAGCGTGCATGTGATAAATTTGTGGTCTTTGTTGCAAATGCGAGCGTGAGGTAATAAAAGTGTTATTTATATGTGGAAGCTGAGAATTGAAGTAGAAATCCGGGGCTCCTTTTTCGTTTTGAGGGTCACTCGTGGTCAAGCGTGCATGCATGGGTGCCCCCATCTCGTTTACCGCGGGCGGGGACCGTATGCATGAACGCACGCGACGACATTAGGTAACGTGCGGGGAAGGCATTGACCAGTGACGGAGCGCCGCTGATCAAGGGCGATTGATCAGCGGCGCTCCGTCATTGGTCAGTGCCTTCCCCGCACTTTACCTAATCTCGTCGAGTGTGTTCATGCATTTGACCCCGGGGATTAATACGGCTGAGACTTCTAAGGATACTCGCGATCAGTCCGATTCTCGTGTATGCGGACCGACCGCCTGGCCTTTTAGCGCTAACCGCGCACAATATGCGGGTTGATCGCCGTCGATCACGCGATCGGCCCTAGTCTTGTTCGCGTTAAGTCTGATTCTCTTCTAGGCGGACCGACCGCCTGGCCTTTTAGCGCTAACCGCGCACAAAATGCGGGTTGATCGTCGTCGATCACGCGATCGGCCCTAGTCTTCTTCGCGGTAGGTCAGCTTTTTTGCCTGAGTCTGTGGCAGAATTATCATCTGCCTCATGGGCTCACCATCGAGTTCTTGGCGCTTGATCTTAACTGAATTCTGTGCCATCTGCGTTGCAGTGAATTAAAACACGTATATAGAGTTTTGCGCTCATGGTACAGTTGGGGCCAACATTACCCCGCTCTACCAAAGCGGGTACGCTGGGAGCGGGTATTCGTAGAGGCTTGACTCTGAGAGAAATGGCCGCTGCGGCTCCGCGATAGTGCCGCCTTGGCGCGTGCAGGCACCGAAGCGGCACTATCGCGGAGCCATAGCGGGGACCCGACAGTACCGCTTCGGCTCCGCGATAACGCCGCAGCGGCTTCGGGAGAGTGTCTGATATGAAGCTCAGGCGAAAAAAGTTGTCGAGAATTCGGCGAGAAGTTGTCCAGAATTTGTACGAATTCAGGACAACTTCTCGCCTAATTCTCGACAACTTTTCGCCTAATTCTCGACAACTCCTCGACAACTTCTCGTCGGATTCTCGACAACTCCTCGTCTTATTCTCGACAAATTTTAGTTTTATTCTCCACAGCAGCTTTTCGCCTGATTTCTCCTCTCGAGAGTCCGTCACAAATAATTTAAAATAAAATAAGTAAATAAGAAAAAGAATATATATGAACACATGTATATCTAAACAAACGGTTTGATTACGAAAAGAGATATCTCACTATCTACATCTGTGGGACTTAAATGAATCAAAAGCGTCAGTCTTTTTGATAACTTTGTAAGCACTAAATTCAGCAGCAGTAATTATTCTCTCATTTTTAGACCTTGTAATTTTGTCCAACGATTTTTTTCCAAATTTCGTTTGTTCGATGTTTCATCGGACAATTTTTTTTTCGAATTTCGTTCGTACGAAATTTCGTCAAAAGAATTTCCTTCTCGATTTTCATTCGTTCGAGATCTGGTTTTTCGATTTTTTTTTGAAAAATCGTTGGACTTTGAACACGCTTCTCGAACCCTAGGTTACGCTGTTTCTTTATTCCTCGGGCCGAGTTGACGTGAGCGTGAGCGAACGCGACTTGCGTAGAAATTGGATACTTGTGGAACATTCATTCTCTGACCGAGCGTTGTAAATAAATCGTTGAGACCGGTTTCGAAAAAAAGATCCGAAACTTCTAAGGAGTATCGAAAAAATCCTAAACTTCGAACGAAATTCGAAAAGATCCAAAATTTCGAACGACTTTCGAAAAAAATCAAAATTTCTATTAGATTCGAAATTCGTTCGTTCGACCTAGGAAATTTCGAAAAATTTTCGAGATTTGTTTGTTTGAAATTTTTTTCGAACAAACTTCGAAAAAATCCGAAATTACGCTTAGTTTCGAAATTCTTTCGTTCCAACTTCGAAATTTCGAAAGGTTTTTGAAATTTGTTCGTTCGAATTTTTTTAATTTTTCGTTGTTTCGAACGATGTTTTTTTCAGTTTTCGTTTGTTCGACATTTTTTTTTCGAAATTGTACAACTATAATGCTATTAAACATTCAAGGCGCGGCCATTTTCACACAGTATTCGACTTTCCTCGTTGAGGCCTACCCTACTTATATAAGCAAGAATGCGTTTTTGAAATTCCCGAATGTTTGAATTTTTCGAATGAAGCCCTTCTCAAATTTTCGAATGAATGACTAAATCCGAGTAGGAATCCACAGTTTTTTTTCTCGAATGAATAAATAAGGGAGCGCCCGAAGAGGCACTCTCGGGTGGGCGTGTCCCAGTTGGGCGGCCCTACTCCGCCCCCGGCGCGGACGAGATTGCCTCCAGAGTGCCTGTTTCACGAGTGCTTAGATCTGATTGCGTCCTCACTGTATTTCTACACTATTCACCTGTATTCCACTGAACTGCAAGGTACTAGATGCTGACAGACAGTTGTATTGAACCCCAATAGCAATCCTCCCGTTAAACGTTGATCCCAAATGCATTGATTTGCTAACTCAAGAGAGTTTTCATGTTTCATTGTTAACATGAAACTTTTCTTGACCAGCAATATGATGCTATAAGTTTCCTTTTTTCTCCGCAAAGGTAATTTTATGAAAAGGTGAGTCCTTTTCTCGGATTTCCTTCTCTCTTTTTATCTAAGAGATATAAATGAGATATAAATGTTTAATGAATCATGATAAGATCTCTATTCGCGTATTGCAGTAACTCTAAATGTTGCTTACGTTTAAATCACTTCACTTTCCAATACGCGGCCCCGGATTTTTTTTTACAGTCAAGTGTTATTTGTTTCTTCCATTCCTTGATTCACATTTGACTTTATCTATTCCAATGTTCCTGCCCCTTTGAAAAGATCTTTGAAGCCTCTTGACGAATTTTCATTCCCAAGTAAATTAATTGTTACTGAAAAAAAAACATAGATATGCCTTATGCTGGTGAAATAATTTCAACGAATTTCCTAAATTATTCGAGTGTTTACTGAATCCTCGTTAGCATTTTTAGTCACCAATAGAAAAAAAGTCGGACGAGTTTTTAAAAATTAATTCTGTGTTAGTTTTATTAGGCAGTAACTTTTCTGAAGACCTTTACATATAATTTGTATGAAGGAATTTAGTGAGTGGTAGTGATCAAAATAAGAGCTCGTACCTATTTTTGAAACTTCTGCTTGATCAGATCAATTGCTAGCCTGTCTGATAAAGTTGCTATTGTAATATGAAAACTGTCTGTGATTTATGAATTCGGATTTTTTTCAAGAAAAAGCGTAGGTGAACAGTCACATGAAATCAGAAAGAGGAGTTCGTTCTAAATTTGACGTCTACTCCCTTTTTTATGAATTTTCGCTATCATGAAAGGCGCATCTGATTTTCAGGCAAAATAAAATGATTTTTTTAATTTCTTGAAATTTGTTTCTACCTTATTCCATTTTTTAAATGTATTATATATTTATTTTCACTATAAAAATTTTATTCTTAAACGAGACGAACGCTTGAAAAAAGAGGAGAAGGAGAAAGTTTTGATATTTATTAACAATTTTTATTCTTATTTACACTGTTTTCAATTATGCCTATTTTAATTCCGTAAGTATTCTCAGCCTTCACCATTCGATCTAATAATTTTGGCGCATATGGGTCGATATCGCCTCCACTAGACCGCTAATGATCCGGCATAGCCAGTGGACATAACAGATCCGAAGACAAGCGACCCAGGATCGTAAACATGTCCCAATGGCATTTGCCAATGACCATGCGGACAGCAGGGTCGGTAGAGTAAGAAATAGGTATCGGCTGATGTCAACGAGGATTTATTAGTTTGAATCCATAGGCTCAGACCATATTTAAGAAGAAAGACGGCATTTCTCTTTCAGCGAATGACAGATCAGTCAAAAAAAAATCAGTCATAGAAGGCAACGAGATTTTTTGTTGCTGAAGGAAAATCCAATTGTTTGAAAACTCAAATTAAAATGGACATTAATGAATAAAAAACATGAAAAAGACCAGCGACGGCACAAAAATTCGAGATTCACATTGCTGAAGTGGTGTTTGTTTTTTAATGCATTTTTGGCATTAAAAAATGTAGAAAACATGCTATTTAATGTTTAAAAAATTCTATCTGATAATGTGACAATTTTATTGAACAGTAAAGTTGAAATCTCATCACCGTTTTCTAACTTCGTTCGAAACCTTGATAAATTTTTCACATAAATCTCTGGTTCTTCAGAAAATTCAGTTAAGAATTTGCTTTTTCCCTAAAACAATTTGGAGAGTAATCCTATGGCGAGAAAATGTTGATTCCGCTTCAGCAAGTACTCGCTAATATTACTAAAAAAACTGTGCAATAAATTACTTGACATACGAGGAGTGCGAGTAAGTGCTACAAAATAAAAAAAAAAACTGTGCGCAGTGGAAATGGAAAAAATTATGAATTTGTGTCCAGCTTCGGCTTTCCACTTTATAAGCTACAAAAGCGAGCTTGAAAAGTGAATTTATCGAACTCAGCCGACAATTGAGTTTAAGAAAAAAATTGTGTCAGTGGCTTTGGCAAATTCTCAATTTTTTTCACTCCTTGGAATTAAGGTTGTCCCCAACTTTGAAATTTTGCTAATCAAATTGCTCCACAATGAATAATAGGCTGCATTTACGTTTTACAAAATTTGAGCTCGACCACCTTGCATGAGTTACCCAAGGCTTCAACACATTTTTTTAAGAAAAGAACAATTCAAAAAAATAATTGGAAACTAGACCCATATTCAAATCCAGTAGTTCGTAGTAGAAATGGGGTTAACGCATTAATAGCATCGTATTGCTGGTCAAGAAAGGTTTCATGTTGACATGGAAACAAGAAAACTCTCATGAGTTAGCAAACCAATGCTTTTGGGATTAGCGTTTATCGAAAGGGTTCTCGTTGGGGTTGAATAGAAATGTTTATCAGCAGCATAGTAGCTCACGATTCAGTGGAATACAGACGAATAGCGCAGAATTACAGTAAGGAAGTAATCAAATCGAAGCACTCGTGAAAGAGGCACTCTGGAGGGGGGGGGGTAGACAACAGGCACTCTGCTGCGGGCGGAGCCAGAGAGGCGGGCCCGACTCCGCCCCTCGGTGCGGACGAGATCGCCTCCAGAGTGCCTCTTTCACGAGTGCTTCGATTTGATTACTTCCTCACTGTATTTCTGCGCTACTCGTCTGTATTCCACTGAATCGTGAGCTACTATGCTGCTGATAAACCATTCTATTCAACCCCAATGACAACCCTTTCGATAAACGCTGATCACAAAAGCACTGGTTTGCTAACCCATTAGAGTTTTCATGTTTCCATGTCAACATGAAACCTTCCTTGACCAGCAATACGATGCTATTAATGCGTTAACCCCATTTCTACTACGAACTACTGGATTTGAATATGGGTCTAGCTTCCAATTATTTTTTTGCATTGTTCATTTCTTAAAAAAATGTGTTGAAGCCTTGGGTAACTCATGCAAGGTGGTCGAGCTCAAATTTTGTAAAATGTAAATGCAGCCTATTATTCATTGTGGAGCAATTTGATTAGCAAAATTTCAAATTTGGGGACAACCTTAATTCCAAGGAGTTGAAAAAAATTGAGAATTTGCCAAAGCCACTGACACAATTTTTTTCCTAAACTCATAATTGTCGGAAGAGTTCGATAAATTCACTTTTCAATCTCGCTTTTGTAGCTCATAAAGTGGAAAGCCGAAGCTGGACACAAATTCGTAATTTTTTCCATTTCCACTGCGCACAGTTTTTTTTATTTTTTAGCACTAACTCGCACCCCTCGTATGTTAAGTAATTTATTGCACAGTTTTTTTTAGTAATATTAGCGAGTACTTGCTGAAGCGGAATCAACATTTTCTCGCCATAGGATTACTCTCCAAATTGTTTTAGGGAAAAAGCAAATTCTTAACTAATTTTTCTGAAGAACTAGAGATTTATGTGAAAAATTTATCAAGATTTCGAACGAAGTTAGAAAACGGTGATGAGATTTCAACTTTACTGTTCAATAAAATTGCCACATTATCAGATAGAATTTTTTAAACATTAAATAGCATGTTTTCTACACTTTTTAATGCCAAAAATGCATTAAAAAACAAACACCACTTCAGCAATGTGAATCTCGAATTTTCGTGCCGTCGCTGGTCTTTTCCATGTTTTTTATTCATTGATGTCCATTTTAATTTGAGTTTTCAAACAATTGGATTTTCCTTCAGCAACAAAAAATCTCGTTGCCTTCTATGACTGATTTCTGTCATTCGCTGGAAGAGAAATGCCGTCTTTCTACTTCAACATGGTCTGAGCCTATGGATTCAAACTAATAAATCCTCGTTGACATCAGCCGATACCTATTTCTCACTCCACCGGCCGTGCCGTCCGCATGGCCATTGGCAAATGCCATTGGGACATGTTTACGATCCTGGGTCGCTTGTCTTCAGATCTGTTATGTCCACTGGCTATGCCGGATCATTAGCGGTCTAGTGGAGGCGATATCGACCCATATGCGCCAAAATTATTAGATTGAATGGTGAAGGCTGAGAATATTTACGGAATTAAAATAGGCATAATTGAAAACAGTGTAAATAAGAATAAAAATTGTTAATAAATATCAAAACTTTCTCCTTCTCCTCCTTTATTAAGCGTTCGTCTCGTTTAAGAATAATTTTTTTATAGTGAAAATAAATATATAATACATTTAAAAAATGAAATAAGGTAGAAACAAATTGCAAGAAATTAAAAAAAATCATTTTATTTTGCCTGAAAATCAGATGCGCTTTTCATGATCGCGAAAATTCATAAAAAAAGGGAGTAGACGTCAAATTTAGAACAAACTCCTCTTTCTGATTTCATGTGACTGTTCACCTACGCTTTTTCTTGAAAAAAATCCGAATTCATAAATCACAGACAGTTTTCATATTACAATAGCAACTTTATCAGACAGGCTAGGAATTGATCTGATCAAGCAGAAGTTTCTAAAATAGGTCCGAGTTCTTATTTTGATCACTACCACTCACTAAATTCCTTCCTACAAATTATATGTAAAGGTCTTCAGGAAAGTTACTGCCTAATAAAACTAACACAGAATTAATTTTTGAAAACTCGTCCGACTTTTTTTCTATTTGTGACTAAAAATGCTAACGAGGAATCAGTAGACACTCGAATAATTTAGGAAATTCGTTGAAAATATTTCACCAGCATAAGGTATATCTATGGTTTTTTTCAGTAACAATTAATTTACTTGGGAATGAAAATTCGTCAAGAGGCTTCAAAAATCTTTTCAAAGGGGCAGGATAATTGGAATAGATAAAGTCAAATGTGAAACAAGGAATGGAAGAAACAAATAACACTTGACTGTTTTAAAAAAAAATATAATTTTCCGGGGCCGCGTATTGGAAAGTGAAGTGATTTAAACGTAAGCAACATTTAGAGTTACTGCAATACGCGAATAGAGATCTTATCATGATTCATGGAACATTTATATCTTTTAAATAAAAAGAGAGAAGGAAATCCCAGAAAAGGACTCACCTTTCATAAAATTACCTTTGCGGAGAAAAAAGGAAACGTATAGCATTATATTGCTGGTCAAGAAAAGTTTCATGTTAACAATGAAACATGAAAACTCTCATGAGTTAGCAAATCAATGCATTTGCGATCAACATTTAACGGGAGGATTGCTATTGGGGTTCAATACAACTGTCTGTCAGCATCTAGTACCTTGCAGTTCAGTGGAATACAGGTGAATAGTGTAGAAATACAGTGAGGACGCAATCAGATCTAAGCACTCGTGAAACAGGCACTCTGGAGGCAATCTCGTCCGCGCCGAGGGGCGGAGTCGGGCCCGCCTCTCTGTCTCCGCCCGCAGCAGAGTGCCTGTTGTCTACCCCCCAATAAATAAATTTGTATACCCGTTATGAATTCGATTGGAATGAATATTCGGAAAATCTATCTAACACATCATAAATACTTTGAACTTTTTTTCACGCTGAATAATCAAGTGTAGTGACCCGAAAATGGTTTAAAATTCGAAAAATCAAATCTTTCGGTGGGCGGACCCCAGGTAGCGGACGCCTCGTCAACGGTAACGGGTCAGCAGATCTCGAATGGTAAGTACCTGTGGTGGTGCCTGTTAATACTCTAGGATGTGAAGACTGGCCTCGCTCATGTGCCAACACAAGGCTCGGGTCACACCTATCCATGCGGTGAAGGAGCAACTCAATTGGGATAGGACACTGTACACCAATAGAATGCCAAATAATTGATGCAAGGTTAAGAGGTTCGTATTTAGGCTAGAACTGAATCACTTAAGATTTTTTTTTCGATTGAATATTCCTAATTCTCAACGTCATTTTGATAATTCTAGAACAACTTTTTGAATAATGATATTTAAAATCTCATTTTCCAGTAACGAATCATAAAAAGAAAGTTCAGTACTTGGAATCGCAAAAACTCTGAAATTTAGTTACTTCAATTTACAATCTTCCGGTAAAACCGATATGTCAAAACTCGAAAACATGGAAAATCCCATAGAAATGTGATGTTCAAGAGTTCGGTGGAATAAATTATAAACGATAACCAGCTTGCTCAAGTTCGATGTGTCCTGAATTCTCGACAAGTTTTTGACACATTCTCGTTTCTGAGAAAAGTTGTCCAGAATTCTCACGGAATTCTCATCAACTATGTCCTTCTCCTGAGTTCTCGACAACTTTTCCAGAATTCTGGACAACTTCTCCGAAATTCTCGACAACTTCCCCATCTGCCAGAATTCTCGACAACTTCTCTCCATTCTCTGAACAACTTCTCGATTCTCGACCGATTCTCGACAACTTCTCGATATATTCTGGACAACTAGTTTTACCTGAGGAAGTTATTAAAGAATTATAAGACAACTAGAGGGGGTCTAGTTGCAATAAAAAAATTCGCACCTGCGGTCGCTACGTCCTTTGTCTGATAAGGACAGAGGCTACCGCCGCTTTTGCGCACAAGGAAACACGGAATGCTTCTCAAACTTGGGTATATTGAACCGGCGACAATTTCGTTTCACCACACCGGACAGTGCATCGTACTCCACGTGGGTTCGCTGCTGCATCCTCGCGGAGCCGGCGCGGTTCTGACGCGGAGCTGCTGCGGTACTATCGCCGCGATGTCGAGGCTCAAGGCACGGCAGCAGAATCGTCTGATCACGGAGCCGCTGCGGCACTATCGCGGAACTATCGCGGCACAGTCGAGAATCGCGGTACTTCGCCGGCACTGACACGGCACATTTTTTCAGAGGAATGGGCTTCGTGCTTATTTAGTGGGTTGCGGGGGCCAGCCGACTTCCCAATGAGTGCCTTCATCTCCCTACATAATTCTGTTCCAAATTGAAGGATCCCGGAGGGTTGGTTGGTTTGGTTCACCTCGGCGAGGATCGAACCCGACCGTGTACAGCGAACAGCACCGTTTCCTCCCACCACGCCACACATGCCCTAATGGATAACCACTACAGCGAGATAAAAGTGTCTAGCGTGGTCCAACTGAGCCTGGGTGAGGTACATCCTCACCCTATCGGCTTAGCTTCGAAAAATCAAAAAAAATCCTGCTGCAAATCGCGGTACACGTTTTTTTCTGTTTTCTGTCCAGTTTTGCCTATTTTTACAGAAAACAGAAAAAAATGGCCGAAAATGGGCAGAAAACAGAAAATTCCGCACATCCCTGGTCCCGATGTTTGTATGTATGTATGTATGTAGACACTGTTCCATTCCAAGTGAACTCATGTTTTCCATTATCACAGCGCGGAGCGGTGGCTTTTTCGTCGAAACCTCCTTATCACTAGTTATATTTCACCGAGGCCCACCGCTCCGCTGCTGGTGATAATCGTAATCAACAGGTCACTACGGCTGCACCAGAGCTTATGTATGTGTGTGTGTGTGTGTGTGTGTGTGTGTGTGTGTGTGTGTGTGTGTGTGTGTGTGTGTGTGTGTGTGTGTGTGTGTGTGTGTGTGTGTGTGTGTGTGTGTGTAATCGCGTTTGCATGCGGATCTCCGGAATGGCCGATCAAAACAGGGATGAAATGGTACCAACATTTGCGTGGGTGGGACATCCATCGATTACCAAAAAATCAGCCTGAATCACCTCTTGCGCGCCTTGGGCCATTCGAGTTTGTCCGTGGGGCGCAATTTTAGCCGTGGGTCATGAAAACCTCTATGAGTCATCCAGCTACGCTAGCGTAGAAGGGCTACGCTCTAATCAGGGCGACAGGTCTTCGGTAATATTTTACGGGACGCCGTACAGAATCTCGGGTTTGATGAGTCAGCAGGACAGCAGTGGTAGTGCGCAGGACCACAGTGGGAGTGTGCTGGACGTCAGTGGTAGTGTGCAGGACCCCATTGGGAGTGTGCTGGTCATCATAGTAAGTAGGCAGGACCCCCGTGGGACTGTGCAGGCCGTCATGGTAAGTGTGCAGGACCCCAGTGGGAGTGTGCAGGACGTCATATAAAGTGTGGAGGAGCCCAGTGGGAGTGTGCAGGACGTCATAGAAAGTGTGCAGGAGCCCAGTGGGAGTGTGCAGGACAAAATGGGAGTGTGGAGAACGTCATAGAAAGTGTGCTGGACCCCAGTGGGAGTGTGCAGAACGTCGTAGGAAGTGTGCAGAACCCAAATGGGAGTGTGCAGGACCCAAATGTGTCATGTGCAGAATGTCATAGAAAATGTGCAGGACCTCAGTGGATGTGTGCAGGACCCAAATGGGAGTGTGCAGGACGTCAAATAAAGTGTGCAGGACCCCAGTGGGAGTGTGCAGAACGTCGTAGGAAGTGTGCAGGATTCCAGTGGGAGTGTGCAGGACCCAAATGGGAGTGTGCAGAACGTCATAGAAAGTGTGCAGGACCTCAGCGGGAGTGTGCAGAACGTTGTAGAAAGTGTGCAGGACCCCAGTGGGAGTGTGCAGGACCCAAATGAGAGCGTGCAGAACGTCGGAGGAAGTGTGCAGGACCCCAGTGGGAGTGTGCAGGACCCAAATGGAATTGTGCAGAACGTCATAGAAAGTGTGCAGGACCTCAGCGGGAGTGTGCGGAACGTTGTAGAAAGTGTGCAGGACCTCAGTGGGACTGTGCAGAACGTCGTAGAAAGTGTGCAGGATCCCAGTGGGAGTGTGCAGGACCCAAATGGAATTGTGCAGAACGTCATAGAAAGTGTGCAAAAGGACGGCCAAGGCAGCGGTGGCTTGATACGCTGCACACCGATTTGAAAATTGCCGGAGTGCACCCTGATCAGGCGCGTGACAGGGAAAAATGGCGCCAGCGCATAAGAAAAGCGGACCCCGCATTGGAGCGGGACAAACGCTGAAGAAGAAGAAGAAGTCATAGAAAGTGTGCAGGACCTCAGTGGGACTGTGCAGAACGTCGTAGAAAGTGTGCAGGATCCCAGTGGGAGTGTGCAGGACCCAAATGGGAGTGTGCAGAACGTCATAGAAAGTATGCAGAACGTCGGAGGAAGTGTGCAGGACCCCAGTGGGAGTGTGCAGGGCCCAAATGGAAATGTGCAGGACATCATAGAAAGTGCGCAGGTCCCCAGTAAGAATGTGCAGGACGCCATGGAATGGGTGCAGTACCCCAGTAGGTGCGTGCAGGACGTCGTGAATCCTCTGGTTCCGAGCATGATTTCCTCTTTTCCCTCGCGCGCTTGTGCGGAGCGAGGTTAGAGACAGCGAGAAATTGTGGGGAGAAGGAGACGCCGCGTACGCTCGCAGAAGCACGCGACGAACGGAAATAAATGCGGAAACAGAGGATATTTCGAGTTGTTTTTTTTTAATTTTATTTCGTCAACTTCTATATTTCTTGTAGTTATAACATTGCCAAATCATTACTTTTGCCAGGAAACAAAACTTGGAAATTCTCATAATAAAATTAATTTTCTACCCGATAAAAACGGTGCTGTCCTGCAAACACACACGGGTTTCCCTCTGTGTCGTGCATGCAAAACAGTGCAACCAAGAAAGAGTAGGAAGATAGATGCAGAGGAAATAGACGTTGATAAAATTCGTTTCGCCTCTACCCGCAGACGAACTTAACCAAACAATTCTGCCGAGGCTCCTCAGTGAGGAACAGAACTGAGGAGCCTCGGCAGAATTGTTTGGTTAAGTGAGAAAGAGTAATGAGAAGAGAAAAATTGAGCGAGAACTGTTCTTAAAGAGCTACATGGGATATTACGTGAAATTAGAGGCATAAAAATGGTGGGAAAAAGAGTCCAAGAGTGGGGGGAGAGGAGAACCGATGAGTCCAAATCAAAATGGGATCGATAAAGTCAAACCATGTCGGTAGTCAAACAAATGGTGGTATGGGGAGAGGAATCGGAATCAAGATTCTTTCCAATGTCAAGTTTTGGTGAAACCTTACCCTGACATTCCTAGCTGGGCGTAGTCTACAATGCTGTAGACATGGCAAAATATAATTGTTGATAACGAGAATCAGGTATAATTGACCGCTCCACTGCTCAAACTTATAATTGGGTTCCAACCTTTCCTTGCTCCATAAGCGAGCCAGGTCGGTGGAGCCAAACCCTTCAGTTCTTATATCCACGAAATGTCCTCGCCTCCATGATGAACACGGGAGACGCAGACATTTGGTGGAGCTACAGTCTATATCGGGTGCAAATAGGATCATGACCACGTGGTGGGACCACCCGGTCCTGGCACGATTAATCTTAGTTTAAGTGCGAGTACCTTCAAGCTGCAGGTTGCAAAAGCGGTCGTCTGAAACCGTACAGGAATTGTATCCCTGATATAGACATTGAATATGGGACTCGGGATTGGGACCCAATATATATTTCGTTGCGGAACTTGACGAAGATTTCGAGAACCTTCAACACGCATCCATCTTAAAGGCAGCGTTCACGGTGATCATCCTCGTTGACTTTCCACAGTGAAATGATAGGCGAGAAGGATCCTAGGCTCCCAGTGTCGAAAGAACGGTAGAAAACGAGCCAGGAGTGGCAAAATAACGGCTGCAAACAAGCGTTTTGGGGCCCCAAACACGCCCCGGGCCCCAGATCCGCCCCTCAAAAGGAACAAATGAAGACTCGGATTATAGGAATGATCAAGTGAAGGAAGTTCTGATAAGTGAGCTGTTTGCTTTATTGCACTGATAGGTATCATCCTTCCAGCGGTCAAGTCCTCCACGCTCAAAAATCAAGGTAAACAAGAGATGGCCTATTTGGGCTCAAAAACGCGTCTTTCGTGTCCTTTTTAAGCACGCCTTGCTAGATAGGGCACCAGACCTTCCGTAAACCGTGGAAATATCGGAAGTGAAATTTATCGTGAACCTTTAAGCGGTTCAAAAGTTACAAGCAAAAAACTGGTATTTCGCAAATTGAAATTTGCCGAAGGATCGGGAAAATATTTTTCATACCTGAAAACACTATTCGACGGAGAGTTTCACCAAGATTTTCAAAATAACCTTTAATCGATGTCTATCTTCAGAGACAATAAAGCTACGAGAGGAAAAGTGGTTTTTTTTTAAAACTCTGTTCGAAACATTTCAACAAAAGTTATGGCTGCAAAGTCAGAGGTTACTAATTTTTTTATCGAAAAATCGAGCAAATTCTAAATGCAAAAGAAAAGAGGATTGAGAAATTGCTTACTTTCAAAGTCAAAGATTTGGAGGGAACCTTCACCCTTTTATTTCAGAATCCTAAAAAAAACCTTTACCTCTCAGAACGCTGTCTCCACCCCAACCATTCTAGGGATACTTTGCGTTCCCCATTGAAGGTTGGCGCAAACTCGGTGCCATATGCTCGGACAAAGTGAAAACCTGACCGCGCGCAAATAGCGGACCGTCACCGGGATGGGCGTCGGTCGAACCGGTTTCCGCGCGCGGTCAGTCCGCAAACTCACGCGGTCAGTCCGCAAGCTCCCGCGGTCAGTCCACGAGCTCCCGCGGTCAGCCTCGAGATCCCGCGGTCAGTCCGCGAGCTCCCGCCGTCAGTCCGCGAGTTCCCGCCGTCAGTACGCAAGCTACCGCGGCCAGTACGCGAACTCCCGCGGTCAGTGAGAAGACCACGGGCATTTCGAATATCAACAAATAATGGAAAAATTAGTGCTATTATTAAGGGCTCTGCAGAGTTGCAGCGACAGGTGGTACGCCGCCGAGCGAGAGGTTTGGGGTGGGAACAAAACCTGACGCAGCGTTGGGCACCAAGACCTCTCAGAATCGCCGCGATGCGGCCACGTTGTTCTTCCATTGCGTACAACCTCCCTTATTCGACGTCAAAATTTCATGTAACCTCCGACACTGACAGCGGACTCCTACGGGAGAATAATAATAATAATAATAATGATAATGGAAATAATAATAATAATAATAATAATAATAATAATAGTAATAAGAATAATAATAATAATAAAAATAATAATAGTAATAATAATAATAATAATAATAATAATAACTAGCGAGACCTAGCGAAGTTTTCGCTCAAGAAAACTGTTACGTGCGCCAACTTCCTGAAGCGGATTATTCTGACGAAACGGTGTTGACTGAATTCTGTCTATCCGAAAGTTGCTGTCCGTATGAACTCTCCTGAGCAGAGCAGGCTGCCGCACATTTACAGCAGGGCGTCGGGTATGAAAATGTGGGATTATAAAGCAAAACATAAGAAGCCAGCGGTAGATCGTCGGTGGCTACCGGCATCACTTTACGACCCCTTCCGTCTGTAATGTTCCCAAGCTAATATTCTCGCTTTTCCATCCCTGTCAAGTTAATAAAAAAGCCCTCGCATTTTAGATGTGGTTTCCCTTGTTGACCAACACCATGCCTTTGTTCTCAATAAATGAAATATGTCCGTGGATATTTATGTTTTTGTGAAGCAGATTTTCATAAGCTAAGACTTTCAGCATATATAAAACTGGTTTATGGAAGCTAGTGAATCGAAATGACTGAGCGGTTGTAATGAGTGACGAATAGAGAAAATGCGGAAGTGGAGCTGCTGCTTATTTCGTCAGACTGGCGAGGAAGTCCCTCCAGAGTTTCGCGTACTCCTCAAAACGCGTTGCACGCTTCTTAAAGGCAGTGTTCACGATAAAAACCGTTTTTCTGTTTTTCCGCCTATCTTGAAAAAGGCCCCATGCTGATTCCAAGGGTGTCTCTGAAATCATACAAGACCTCCTGGAAACGGAGTTATGGCCCCTCAAAGATTGAGCTATGGAAACATGGTGGACGAGTTGTCCGAGGCTTGTAACTTCCGTCTTTTGCAGCCGATCTATGCGAGCTGACCTGAGTAAAGAGAGAAGCTGAGAATGAAGGGAAGAACGGGGCTAATGATTGAAAATCATCGCTCATCTCACGATCTCGAGCATTCATTTGTTCACGTCGGTGGGCGTGTGATGCGCTTTTGGGGTTTTCAATGCGCTCGAACTTGCAACTTCGGGCTCTTTTGGGGCTCTTCCTGGCTCGTTTTCATGCGTTCTTTCGACGTTAACGTTACAGAGTGTCCCTCCACCACCCAATCCTAGTGGAGTTTCGAAAACTTTTTTCATCGTGAACACTGCCTTTAAGATACATGATTTCCTATGTTTTCTTCGCTACACAATGGCTGAGATTTCGCATGAAAAAAATTTACAAAATCTCGCTGTTTCACTTCTACTTTCTTCATGACGTCCTGCACACTTCCGCTGCGGCCCTGCTAACTTTCTCTAACGTCCTGCACATTCCCACCTGGGTCCTGAACACATTTCACGACGTCCTGCACGCACCTACTGGGGTACTGCACCCATTCCATGGCGTCCTGCACATTCTTACTGGGGACCTGCGCACTTTCTATGATGTCCTGCACATTTCCATTTGGGCCCTGCACACTCCCACTGGGGTCCTGCACACTTCCTCCGACGTTCTGCATACTTTCTATGACGTTCTGCACACTCCCATTTGGGTCCTGCACACTCCCACTGGAATCCTGCGCACTTTCTACGACGTTCTGCACACTCCCACTGGGGTCCTGCACACTTTATTTGACGTCCTGCACACTCCCATTTGGGTACTGCACACTCCCACTGAGGTCCTGCACATTTTCTATGACATTCTGCACACTTCCATTTGGGTCCTGCACACTTTCTGTGACGTCCTGCACACTCCCATTTGGGTTCTGCACACTTTCTATGACGTTCTCCACACTCCCATTTTGTCCTGCACACTCCCACTGGGGTCCTGCACACTTTCTACGACGTTCTGCACACTCCCATTTGGGTTCTGCACACTTTTTACGACGTTATGCACACTCCCAGTGGGCTCCTGCACACTTTCTATGACGTCCTGCACACTCCCACTGGGGTCCTCCACACTTTATATGACGTCCTGCACACTCCCACTGGGGTTCTGCACACTTACCATGACGGCTTGCACAGCCCCACTGGGGTCCTGCCTACTTACTATGATGACCAGCACACTCCCAATGGGGTCCTGCACGCTTTTTATGACGTCCTGCACACTCCCACTGGGGTCCTGCACACTACCACTGACGTCCAGCACACTCCCACTGTGGTCCTGCGCACTACCACTGCTGTCCTGCTGACTCATCAAACCCGAGATTCTGTACGGCGTCCCGTAAAATATTACCGAAGACCTGTCGCCGTGATTAGAGCGTAGCCCTTCTACGCTAGCATAGCTGGATGACTCATAGAGGTTTTCATGACCCACGGCTAAAATTGCGCCCCACGGACAAACTCGAATGGCCCAAGGCGCGCAAGAGGTGATTCAGGCTGATTTTTTGGTAATCGATGGATGTCCCACCCACGCAAATGTTGGTACCATTTCATCCCTGTTTTGATCGGCCATTCCGGAGATCCGCATGCAAACGCGATTACACACACACACACACACACACACACACACACACACACACACACACACACACACACACACACACACACACACACACACACACACACACACACACACACACACACACACATACATAAGCTCTGGTACAGCCGCAATGACCTGTTGATTACGATTATCACCAGCAGCGGAGCGGTGGGCCTCGGTGAAATATAACTAGTGATAAGGAGGTTTCGACGAAAAAGCCACCGCTCCGCGCTGTGATAATGGAAAACATGAGTTCACTTGCAACGGAACAATGGCTACATACATACATATAAACATCGGGACATAACTGCTTTAAGTATAAGGATAATAATAACAATAATACGAAAATAATAATAATAATAATAATAATAATAATAATAATAATAATAATAATAATAATAATAATAATAATAATAATAATAATAATAATAATAATAATAATAATAATAATAATAACAACAATAATACGAAAATAATTGAAAATTGTAAAATTATAAATAACATGATTGATATTAATTCTTATTTAGAAGAACCAATGAATGATTAGTCGGACTACTATGTTATGCAGCGTGCGTGACAACTTAAGCAGAAGTGACATCATATGTGAACGTGTTCTGATTCGGACTGCATCTCGCGGCCGCTGATTTTGCGATGCACGCGGTCCAACCGTCGTTTCTTATCGCGGTTTGACCGCGTCCAAGCGCGGTTCGACCGCCGGTAAAACATGAGCGCGGTCGGAACGCGCTTCAACCGCCGCATTGTCGCGGTCAGCTTTATTTCAAATAGTTGCCCGCGGTCAGGTTTTCTCTTTGTCTGAGTGCTATAACATACATAAGGTGCGTCCGAATGAGAATGGCGGCCCATGAGGCCGGCACGCTTAGCAGGCGGCCGTCGCGTTCGCCGCTCTCGGTGCGAAAAGTCCCCACCGCCATCGATTACGAACGGGGCCGGCACCGGCTGGCAGCAAGCACTGCGCCGATCAATCAGCTTCGCAGACGGGGGAAAAGGGGATGGCCGCTGTTGAAATCCAGCACTCGTCTGAGAGCGGCACATGCGGCGGCCGCCTGCCAAGCACGCCGGCCGCATGGGCCGCCATTCTCATTCGGGCACACTTTACATTACCCGCGCTAAGTTTTGTATAAACGGGGAGCACCTGGCAAACTTGGCAAAAAAGCGTCGGATGCATGTAACTTTTTTGAATGAAGACTTTTTTGAATTCTGAAAACGCTATCATATTCACAGAATAAATTGCTACCTAAGTATGCGACTTGTAGGCCAAAGTTCCCGAAAATCGCTTTGTTTTTTAAAGAAATAATTTTTGCAATCGTTTTCCAAAAACGTCGCGCCCGGCGAAGTGCGGCGAAACTTTGAGAAGTATTTGTACAAGTAATGGAAGAGCAATCTGTACGCTTCCTTCATAAATTAGATGAAGGTGAGAGAATCTCAAAGCTAGCGTAGGTTGAATTTTCGAAATCCTTTATTAAACACGCTAGAGAACTACCTGAAAGTCGGAGCTTTGTTGCCAAAACCCTGGACTCTTCAATGAAGGATTTCGAAAACTCAACTAACACAAACCTTGAGATTCTCTCACCTGTACCTGAATTTCGTAGAAAGCATACAGACTGCTCTTCGAATACTTGTACAAATACTGCTCAAAGTTTCGGCGCACTTCGACACGCGCGACGTTTTTGAAAAACGATTGCAAAAACTATTTCTTTCAAAAACAAAGCGATTTCAGGGAACTTCGGCACACAAGTCATATAATTAGGTAGCGATTCGATCTGTGATTAGGATAGTGTTTACAGAATTCAAGAAAGTCATCTATCAAAAAAGTTACATGCAACGGACGCTTTTTTGCCAAGTTTGCCAGATGCTACCCGTTTTTAGAAAACTTAGCGCGGGTACTGTAGGTGCTACCGAGTTCGGATCTTCGATGGAGAACGCAACGTATCGATTCATGCAGACTGTATGCTTCTGGATGGAACGCTTAAAACTCCGTTCAGAGTAACGCTTATATAGAACACAGACTCGATCCCGGTTTGCGAATGTATATCCTCTTTCGAATTTTCACCTCATCTAAGCATTCTTCCTTTGAAAGAGTGAATCTATAACTGTCGAATCGCAAATGTTTTTTCTCATCACAGTGTTGTCCTCCTTGGCTTCCATTGAGCAGTGTTCGGTAAAGCGATGATTCTCAATTTTTCGTATTCAAAAGTTGGAAAACACCTGGCACAGGTTTGGTGCTTCACTGAGGTTAGAGTTCCTATTTTGTCGAAAAGTCGTTCGTATCCCAGAGTTCACGCAACAACTTTAGTCTGATGAAGGGACGGGGCTGCGACGGTAAATCACAACGCGCGAATCGAAACCCCATTCTCCAGTAATGGCCGCCAACCCCGCACGGCCAGCCGCCTGGTCCATGCGTCAGACTAAATCGAAAACGGGAACCATACATATGTGCTCTGAAAATTTCTTCAGGTACTGCTTGAAACAGTGTTACTTTGAAACCCAACCTGAAACCTCTTTCGATATGGAAACACCTCATCACTGAAGTGCTGAGGTCTTTCCACATCGAATGAGGTTTGGGTTATGTGTGTGCTTATTAATCATTATCAGTTACGAATTACGAGTAATTTGAAAAATTACGATTTACGAAATTACAAAATTCAGTTGCGTACAGCCTTGGCGTGAAATAGTCAGTTGCTGGAACTCAGCAGACACAAAACATCAAGCTCATAGGGACCTACGGCGAACTGAAATGTGATTTTTTTTCTGAAATTAATTTGTATCGTCTCATCGTCTATGTCCACTCTCTGGTTTCTCGGTTTCACGAAGAGAGGTCGTCAAGTTTTTGAGAATTCACTCATAAGTGACCGCCTTCTTGACATACAAGGTGCGCCAAGATTACGGGCTGTAGACCAGCACAGAAACCTTTCATATCACGACTGCCTGAAAACTCTTCTGTTCATTTATTATAATTTTGTTTTCCCCATTTAAGCCTATCCATACCATTCATTTGCTGTCAGTTTTTTTTAAATAACGAATCCACAAGGTTACCGTCAATGTATCGTGGAGTAGCATCATCGTGTTCTGGCACTGTCGATCCTACGACGACAATACGGATCGAAGAGAGTTGTTTACGATCAGTAAGGCCCAATGTTTCGCAGCGTCTTATCATTTTTGAAGCATTAGCCTACAAAAAAACCGTATCCATTCTTTCCATCCTTGGATGAATCGCCGAAGTAAGCCTGGGATGAGATGGACCTGCATGCCAAGTTGAACGCTCTCTCTATGGGTCTCAAGCAAGGTCAAGCAATGTTGGAAATTTTCCAAAGTGGGGGGGGGGTTTAGTTGAGTTTGAGGATTCCGGCTTCGAAGTTCGCCCTTTGTATTGTCGACGGTGTGAAAAAATTAAGCTTACCCGAGTTGAGTTGTACCCACAAGAAACATGAGACTATAGAAACACTGGAAAAACTCGTGTCTGAGGATACATGGTTTCTTCTGCTTGCACTTCCTGATGTTCCAATTTATTCATATTGCGTCACTTCAGTATTTGAACAATCACATGAAAAATCCATGCCTATTCACATTCACCACAATTTTTCAAATCAGAATTTGGATTAGAATGTTTTCTTCTCAGGGGTTAAGCATTAGAACATTAGAAATCTGAAATGAAAGCGAATTCAAACTTGCAGTTTCTATAAGAAATTTGAGGAAAAAAGCGTCCATAGACCATGATTCGTACTCGGCCCAATTCTGCGCCCCCCTTCCCCCTCACTCCTTCCACACTGGTATCATACCAGGGTACTCTTGCCCCTTGGTGAAAGGGTCTCAGGGTTTCGTGGTATGGCCGGATCGGCTATGGAGTTCAATTACTAAAATTTGCGAAGCCGTTCGCTACTATACCACAGTGGTTATATACTGAAAAAACGGTTTGAAATTAAAAACGCCATAGTGAAAAAAGACATTATCTTCATTGAACAAAACTAGCTAATACATATGGTTTGTATCTTATCTCTAGCAAGCCGCGTCGCAACTGTTATCATGCTATCGTGGAAGCGGAGCGGTTGTTTCTCAATTTCTACCATTGTGTTTTCTCAAGAACAACCACTCGGTTTCTACGATCGGGAAATAAAAGCAGCGTCGCGGCTTCCCCCAAAGGATTGACGATATACCTATATTTCGCACACGATTTTTGGATGTTTTTTTTTGCCGTAACTGCAGTTCAACGTCGCAGTGCAAGTTATGGTATGTTTACACAAGGTGCTGAGTTGATCGCAAAACGCTTGGCTCCGGGAGAGATTGAACCAGCATATTCCCTTTCCGGGGGAGCGCCTTATCGCACTGCACCACCGATTGCAAGGATGATTGCTTCGTTGAAGATTTGCCGAGCAGTTGAGTGAGAGCGGCGCTGGGGCTTCGGTGGTGCAGTGCGATAATGCGCTACCCAGGAAAGGGAATATGCTGGTTCAATCTCGCTCGGAGCCAAGCGTTTTGCGATCAACTCAGCACCTTGTGTAAATATATTTCGCACATAAAAATTTCCCATTTCAGGCAGGCTTCGCCAGATTATCGACGAAGCGTTGCTGCTACTCAATCTCAGTCCAGCATTTTTATGTCTCCATATTCAGAGCATTATCAGTTGTATGATTGCGATACAAAACCTATCAAGAATGGGGAAAGGAAGGATATATTAGGCTGATCGAAAAGTCTTGGCAGCATACCCGAAGACGTCACCAACATCAACGCTGCAATGGGCGAGGACAGCGTTTCCTACCGCACGGTGGCCCGTTGGATCTCCCCTTTCAAGGACGGAGATACGGACTTGGAAGACAAACAGGCAAACTGCTGTGCTGCTTCTGGGACAAGCGCGGGATGCTCTACTACGAGTTGCTCCCTCAAGGGAAGACGGTCAGCGCTGCCGTGTACTTACGTCAGTTGGAGGAATTGGCCATCGCCCTGCGAGAGAAGCGCCCGAGACGAGCTACCTCAGATAATAACACCGGCTGAGCGGGCGGAGAAGTAGGGTCGCCGGCTGAGCGGGCAGGCTTATTTTGGGGGCGGAGCGTCTTACCGGCTGAGCGGGCGGGCATGCGTTTTACCAGCTGGGGAGCATGGCTTTACCGGGTCAGCGGGCGGAAATAAATCCACGGCGGAGCATGTCACCGGCTGATCGGGCAGAGATAGCATTACCGGCTGAGGGGCATGGCTTTGCGGGGTGAGCGGGCAGACATAAATCAATGGACGAGCATATCACCGGCTGATCGGGCAGACACTAAAGCGAACCAGACTAATGTACGGCGCTGGCGAAATGGGCTTCGAGCTGATTCAGTTGTTGGCATTCGAAAGGGTGGTCATCCACTCGATTTGGATCATTGACCCCTCACCCCTTACGGTTCGTTGTGACCGTGGGGACGTGACAGCCGGTCAGTTCATGATTTTTGAAGCAAGGTAAGGCTTGCCGCTTCAGAAATGAAACGCAAGCCTCGAACTTGCTGGGGAATAGGGAGAGCCTACTAGGGGCTTTATCTACTCTTGCAGATCGATATCATTCACGTGGTAAGCAACTAATACCGCCAGAGCGGACCTCCATTTACCGGCTAAGGGGGCAGTAAATACGGGCTGAGGGGCAGCCATTTATCGGCTGAGGGGGCAGTGAACGCGGTGTGAGGGGGCCACCACTTGCCGGCTGAGCGCTCCACCATTTACCGGTTGAGGGGGCAGTGAATACCGGGGCTCGCCCGTGTACAATGTTTAGTCAGCCGGTGTTGTCTGCCCCCTCAGCCGGTGTTACTGCCTGAGTACGGTACACCTCCTTCACGATAATGCTCGACCCCACATCGCGAAGGAAACCCAATCCAAACTGCAGGAGCTGAACTGGCAAACGGTACCACAACCACCTTACTCTCCTGCCCTTGCCCCTTCTAACTTCCGCCTGTTTCGTCCCCTTAAAAGCACAGACCAACCTCGGAATCGGTTTTCTGTTTTTCTACCTATATTGAAAACGGCCCCACGCTGATTCCAATAATGTCTCTGAAATCGTACAAGACCCTCTAGAAACGCAGTTATGGCCCCTCAAAGTTTGGGCAGTGGAAGCATGGTGGACGAGTTGTCCGTGGCTTGTAACTTCCGTCATTTGCAACCGATGTATGCGAGCCGACCTGGATGGATAGAGGCCAAGAATGAAGGGAAGAACGGGGCTATTGATCGAATATCATCGCTCACCTCGCCACTGTTGAGCTCGAAAGATCGCAGAAGGGGCGTGCCAAAGTGGCTTCCGGATGTGGGCGCCCCAGGGTGGCTTCCTCCTATATCTCGCTTAGTCGAAGGAATTGAGAGCTCGCACTTGGCAGGTGCTATATAGGGTGGGTTTACTTCACAATTACGTAGAAATATCAGATTTCGTGCTTGAGCTTGGACTGTGCCTTTAAGGCATTCCTGGCTAAAAATACTTTCGCTGATTATGATGTCATTGTGAAGGATATTGGTGACTTCTTCGATTCCCAGTCCCCTGCTTTCTGGGAGAAAGGGATCAATGACATGCCTGACAGGTGGACCACTGTCATAGCTAATGAGGGAGACTATATTGTTGATTGAAGTGTAATGTGTAAAAAAAGGAACTAATAAATTTGAAAAACCTCAATAAAGTTGCCAAGGCTTTTCGATCAGCTTGATAGATATGCATATGGAATAAAGCACCGGATCTATGAGATGTCCATTGGTTTCAAAAACCGTCGGATTCGAAATCCTCGGAGAACCGCGAATTTTTGGAAGATTTTTTATTCATTGATGGCTCCCCACGCTTCTTCACATCCCGCTTTTTCCCTTTTGAAATATTACTCTTCGAAGACAACGAGGATTCTGACAGATTTGGTGACGAACCTGAAAATGGAAAAGTACAGAGCTTGAACATGAATAGACAGAAGAAGCAGTTTTGAGCATAACTGAGGATCCGCTCACCAGTTCGCTTTGCCAATCTCGCGAGAGCAACCTCCACTCTTTTGGTCAAGTGGGTTTTTTGCTCATCTGGTGACTGCTTCAATTGATGGGTGAAGGCCGTGATATGCCTCTGGTAAGACGTTTCGCCAGTAATGAACTCGTTCCAACGTTGTAAGGCGGCCAGCGTTTGCTACAAGGACATAATAAGAGCTCGTTTTTCGTTCATGGAATGATATCTAGAAATAAAACCTTTTCGAATTTGTCGTCATCCCAACCAAGTTTGGTGAAAAGCAGCGATCGTACACGCTCAATATCCACACTTTTCCAACGGAATTTCTCACGAGATTTGTCTACGTTGGGACGGAAATATGCAGTCACAACGTCTGCATTCATGATCTAGGTAGCGTTGCTTGAGATACTGGGAAAACGATTACTCAAGGCACATGCCCGCCTTACCGATTTAATTCTATCCGTGTCGTTGTCTTTTTTTATAAGAGAACGGAGCTTTCGGCGTAACGCTATTGGTTCTGGTGGATCTACGTTGGACCCAAACGATGAAATCCATTGCTCCAAGTTTCTCAATGTCAACGCAGTCTTCAACGGAGTACCTAACGGAGCTTATTGTGAGGTGCGGTGAAGTGGTACCTCAGTCTCCTGTGAAGCCTGATTTGGTTCAGAAGATTGCGGAACTGCAAATTCAGACAGCAACTCGACAGCGTTCACAATGCCGACACCAGCTAAGCCAGGAGAATAATCACCTCCAGAGAGAATAGCTAACAAAACAAAATCCGACTGTGAAAGACCTAAAATGGGAAATATTACCGAAGCAAACAACTGAACGAACATATTAGCGCTCGCAGAAGGCATCTCTGGATAGCCAAAAATCCTTATCACGAGATTACGCACATCTCGCTTAAAACGCACTGCATCTTTTCGAATGATCACCAAAAACGGCCGCACCTAAATGCTGGCGAATTACACGAGAATTGTAGAATTGAACATTTTTGTTCTTCGAGAACAGGTGACTGTACAAATTCTTGACTCCGAAGGCCCACACATCACTGTCGTCCGAAATCACACCCTGTCATGAAATAATAACAATTATTATATCAACAACCTTAAAGGCGCAGTCCAACGCCAGAATCATTTTTTCGTTTTTCTGCTTAACTTGGAGAAAATTTCAGGCTGATCACAATGGTGTCTCCAAGATCGCTCAGAACTCACTACGGAAGGAGTTGTGGCCCCTCAAGGATTTTGAATTTGAACGGCGCGAAGTTTGCGGACGGACGAGTTTCCTCGAGCCTGTTTTTCTCGTTATTCGCAGCAGTCATTGAGCAATACTTCAACCAGCTCTGGAATATGCGGCACCAGTGTGGTAGCACCTGGTATCAGACAGCTCCTGGAATAAGCGGCAGCGTTTCAGAATGTTGCGCTTAGAATTGCAATTGGCTGTGCAAGGAGCTCCCCAATAGAACTTCCACACGCGAAGGCCTGCATTTTGCCAGTGAAGGAGCACTGTGAACTCCAGGCTCAGCAGATATATATTGCTGTTCTGAAACAGCCGTATCATCCGAAAAGAAAAATGATGACTCCTGTTAGGTGTATGGTATACTTTTGCGGCACACGGTCGCGTCGCTCTGCACAGCGACAGCGACCGCCTCCCGCCCTTTGAATCTGTCGCTGTCGCAGTGCACTGCACAGCGACAGCGACAGTTGTAGCGACAGGCTATGGCACATTTGCAAAATGTCAGCCCTCCGCGACACGTCGCTGCGACCCACACGCGACATCTGTTCCTACGACGGCCGTTGCGGTTGCTTCGATGCAGGTCCCGCCACGATTTGTGTTAGATTGCATGCCTGTCGCTCATTACAGCGACAAAGTATACCATACCCCTTAGAGAGAGACCGATAAGGACGCCGTTCGCTGATGCTCCTCGTAAAGTGGATTAACAGAGATGGACTGACTCCAATATAGAAAGACTCCGTCTTCTGCGAGGGGAGCATTCCCAGTTTGTTCGAAAATATCTTGAGAAGGCGGCTTTGAATCCAATTCTGGGAGGTGTGCCACCACGAGTTTGCGAGTCCGAGTCTCAACTCGGCAAGTGAGCCAGATGTGCTCTTGCCTTGATGCGCTGTGGTCATTCAACAAAGCCTATGTCTTACGTCAATGAAATCGACAGCAGTTGACCCAACGCATTCCCGCACTACGGTAGTCCCGGACACGACACGGCCCAATTATTCGAGTGCCGGATAAGACCTACTACTCTAACGACAATGGACCTTTGGACAAATCGTGTAATAGTCGCCCGCTTCCTTAACCTATGACAAAAACCACTTCGACGCCGCAGAAGAAGAAGAAGAAGAAGAAGAAGAAAAAGCGAGACCGAAAACAAATACAAGAAGATAGATTCCGAATGAAATCAATCGCGCTTCTCTTCCCTATTGAGATCGAAAGCTTGTCGGTGGGCGTAACAAACCCTTCTTTCATGGGGGCGGGTCGACCTTTTCCACACTTTTTCTCGCTTATCTGAGCGAATTGAGATTTCGCGCGCGCCATACATAATATTAAAAATTACCCCTGAGGTTGGCCTGTGCCTATAAGTAAAACAAAGGCAACACAGCTGGTCAGCTCGACCCTTAAGCCGGAATTCGACTGTAAGCTAAAGCTTCGAATGAGTTGCCGTCTAGCTTACGAACGTGAGCCCACTTCAGAGATTTGCGACTTGAGTATACAGTTGAGGGCGAAAGAAAATTTTGTAGCAACACTGATGGGGTGTATCAGAACATTTCAGCTTACGAACGAGTGAATACTGCAAATATCTGACCGAATGAATTGAATTGATTCAAAAAATTGGAAACCATTTTTAAGAATTTTCAAATGTTTCGCATGTGATCCATATCAAAATTCTGAATGAGGCTTTTCGAAAAAATAACCTAATTCGAAGACATGTCATCTACTCGACTGGGAAGAATCCTCAGAAAAGTCACACGAATTTTCGAGTAAGCATACGAATTTTCGGAGAACATTCGAATAGTTCACAGAAGTCGAAAATCCGAAAATCTAGTTTCCGAATAATCAAAAACTCGGAGAAAGCGAGTAACTTAATTTCCAACAAAAACTGTAAAATCCCCGATCGAGTCGAATAGTCGGAAATTATTCGAATGATTACTAAATTCGGTCCACGGGTTTAACGACTCACTATGGGCTCACTGTGAGAATGTGCGAATCAAGTATAACTCTGAAGTGGTCGCGAACCTGTACTAAATTCAGGGCTTCTAACTGTACACATTGCGCTTCGGCTTCACCTGGTGCCTCTATCCATGGAAAACCACAGGCAGTCAAGAAGTCCTGTAACTGTGAACTCAACAAACGGAGAACAACGAAATAATTAGAATCGGCTCTCTAGTAATAAGCAAAACTACGGCTAGATAGCGACAGGAAGGGGTAAGTATGCTAGCACAACGGTTAACCGCTTGCAAGCTCACACAAGGCCCATACCGCAGCTGGCCCTATTGACTGAATCCCAACGGTTCGATAAATACCATAAACGTCACAAATGCGGGCAGAAAATGCACCTAAAGAGCCAGTCTGCGTCCGTTTGTGGCTTATCTGTCAATATCGGTCTTTTGCACGCAAACCCTGCACCAGGAAATTGGGGGTTATGATGAGTCAGCAGCAGCAATGTCGAGAACTCCCGGGTATGAGATGAAAGAAACGCTTAACATGGGAGGAGGCGAGACCTGAATGTGAAGCTTACAAGGGTAGGTGTTTGGAGCGATGAACGCAATCCAAAAAGCGATTGGGATTGTTAGCATCTCTTGGGCATCCGTAGCAAAACTGCTTACTAGAAAACCTCGCAAGGACATCCCCACCATTTCAAAAATGATGAATGTTCTCTGATCAATTCTGGCTCGCTGTCTCCGAATCTGACATCGGATTTTGCCGCGGACAACACTGAACGAAGGTATAAGCGTTTTTGAAGTTTCGCGAAAGGGTAAGGGTACTATATACCCCTCTGACATTCGCTTGGGAGTTGCCTCGATGAAAAGTAAGAGTTTCCTCGTGACATCGAGGCAACTCCCGCCAAATCGACTTTGGCGTAGCCTCAATACAGTGAAATTTTAGCCCCAGCTGGGAAAAATGTGAGGCGACTCTAGTGACAGCCCGATGAGATGCCGTCTCGCCTCACTCTCGCCCCACTCTCGCCTCACATTCTTCTCACACTACGAACTATGTGGTAAAATTGTCGCCTCACATTCTTCTCACATTGCGAATTTTGTCTTGAAATCATAGATTTTTCCTTTATCATATGCGCATATCGCTTCGCAATCCTCTCACAGTGGAAAATTCATTGTAGATCATTGTTTATTGATCAAAACCATTACTACAATTAGTACAGCAGCGAGGAAGTCCCTACGAGAGCAAAAAGTGATATCAAAACAGCCTAAAAAACTATAACAAATGTTTATCTTAAACAAAGTGATAAAAGAATAGTAGATTCTTCCCCTCTGGTTCCGAGCCAAATTTACTCTGTTTCCACGCGCGCTTGTGCGGAGCGAGGGTAGAGACAACGAGAAAGTGTGGGGAAACGGGACGCAGCCTACACGCGCAGACGCACTCGATGAAAGGAAATAAATTTCACTCGGAAACAGAGGATACAATCCCTTTGGAGCGAAAATGACCACATTCAAGATCAGAACAGGGAAAGAAGTCACACAGCTATGGGCTGCAGGATTATGGCGGATAATAGCTAATTCGCTAAAAACAAAAGAGATAACAACTCCTTGCATAACCATAATATTAACAGAAAAGAGACTAGAAAAAAAAAAGAAAAGAGGCAAAGACAATCACACCGTCAGTACGAGGATTTCAAAGCCAAAAAACCGGTGTAGAGAAAACCGTTTGAGATGACGCAACTATAATAGGGAAAACTAACAACTAGAACCGGATATCTATGTAATTGCAACCTGGTACAAAAAAATCATTTTTTTGAAAATTTTTTTTTTCACTTTTTCATAGAATTTCGATGCGGCCGCCAAACAACATGGAAAACAGATACGGCACCCACTTCACATGCAGAAAAACCTTTGAAAATTACAGTGAAGAGGTCTACAAATGCAAAAAAAAACTTGAAAAACGATCTTGGCGTGAGAATTTCCTATACAGTTGAAGGTTGCTCATGGGCCCTTTCGAAATTTTTCTCCACTATAGAGGGCAAGAACCTTCTCGAATGCTAGGTTACGCTATTTCGTTATTCCTCGGACCGAGTTGTCGTGGGCGTGAGCGAACAACTCGCCTGCTCAAATAAGTTATGCCTGATCTGAGAGCATTTGCCGCGTTAGTGCCGGGAAAGTACCGCGACAGTGCCGGGAAAGTACCGCGACCCTCGACTGTGCCGCAATAGTTCCGCGATAGTCCCCAGCGGCTCCGTGATCAGGCACTTCTTTTGCCGTGTCTTGAGCCTCCACATCGCCGCGACAGTACCGCAGCGGCTCCGCGTTAGAACCACGCCGGCTCCGCGAGAATGCAGCAGCGAACCTGCGTGGAGTACGATGTACTGTCCTATGTGGTAATACGAAATTGTCGCCAGTCCAATGACCCAAGTTTGAGGTACACTTCGTATTCCCTTGGGCGCAAAATCGGCGGTAACCTCTCCCTATCAGACAGAGAACGTTACGACAGCAGGTGCGTATTTTTGTCCTTAGGCCCCCCTAGTTGTATTATAATTCTTGAATAACTTCATATCAGATACTCTCCCGGAGCCGCTGCGGCACTATCGCGGAGCCGCAGCGGCAATTTCTCTCAGAGTGGGACCGGGGAATATGAAGTTTTCCTCGCTCACATGAGTCCAACTGAGCAAGCAGTGGAACGATCGTTCTTGGCAAAATATAACACTGACGAGGAGGCTTTGACATGATAGGCCCAAAAAGCATAACTTCGAATTGCTTGAAATAAAGGAGAAAGACTATACATGCTCGAGACTTGAGTACATATCGAACACGTGTGGAATATTCATTCTCTGACTGAGCGTTTTAAAAAAGGCGTTGAGTTTCGTTCCGAAAAAAATCCAAAATATCGAAGGAGTTTTGAAATTAATCCTAAACATCGAACGAAATTCGAAAAAAAAATCCGAAATTTCGAACGAGTTTCGAGAAAATCAAAGTTTCCATTAGTTTCGAAATTCGTTCGTTCGACCGGAACTTTTCCTAACAATTATTTCACTTTTTGTTCGCTCGAAATTTCGTCGAACGATTTTTTTTCGAATTTCGTTCGTTCGATTGTTTTTTTGAACGAGTTTTTTTTTCATTTTTCGTTCGTTTGAAAATGTTTCGAACGGAAAATTTCCGAAAATCGTTTGTTCGACATTGTTTTTTTTTCGAGATTGTACAACTATAACACCCACATATCAACCACAGTTATCACGAAAATTGTCAAAGGATAACCAGAAGAGAAAAGAGAACGAAAAAGAGGAAAAGAGAAATTAGAGCAGAGAAAGAGGAACTGGTTGCCGGCTGGTGTTAGAAAAATTAGCTATGAGCCATATCGATCGTTTTTCATCGGGAGTGGCGTTGGAAAAAAGGCGCGAGCTGGGGGGGGCTTTTTTCTGGAAGTCGCCTCACATTTTCACCACTTTTTTCCCACTTTTTTCGGCGATGGCTTCGGCGCGACGTGAGAATAATGTAGAGCAGCCGAAAAAAGTGGGCGTAACCGGACCCGCCCTACGAGGCAACTCCCAAGCGAATGTCAGAGCCATCAGCCAATTTTGGAGTGTTCGAAAAAATTCTTTCGGATTCGACTCAAAACTTGGGTTACTATAGGTTACAATAGGCACAACACCTTTTAACTGGCGTTACCTACCTTAAAGGCAGGGTCCGGGCAGAATTTCGATTTTGAGATTTCCCTCTAAATCGTTGCTCTTGCTACAGGTAGTCCCTAGGAACATGCGAAAACTGCGTAAAAACCGGTCTTCTTCAATTTATTCCAGCCACTTCCGTTAGCCGATGATCCAGAAAAGTCAGAAAAATGTGGCCATCGTCCATATTTTAGCGGTTGTCCACGCATTCTTCAAAAGTGCTGTGTAATTATCGGCCATTCCAGCCATCATTATCATGCTGTGAATACCGTAATCCCTGACTTTGAGGCTGTTTTCTCCAGAACTAAGGACTCAGAGTTCGTGAAACGTTCAGATGATGTTCAGCTAGGCCAGCCCAATCTATTTAATCCAAATTTCGGTAGTGTCAAAACTTGACCGGACCTTGCCTTTAATATTTCGAAATTCGAAAAATGAACCTCAAGTCCGTGTTAGGCCTCCCAAGTAACACCCACAAAGAAATTTTAAGCCAAATCTGAGACTTTGACCATGCTACCGTATACCCACCGTAACTTATTTTCATTTCATTTATTACACGGGAACCCGTGTGAACGATAACAACACAAAACAAGAGAAAAAAAAACAAACCACCACCCTTGACGAGGAATCGCAAGAACCAAGACTATATATGATAAATAAAATTGCAAAACATACGCGACGAGCAGAATGTATGAGCATTAAAATCGCCTGCGAAGACAACAGAGGGTGAAAGGGAGCAGTCGTACAATTGCTTGAGTGAAGGAGTGGGGTCATAAGATTGGGGACAGGACGTGGTAAGAGGGATATAAATATTAAAAAGAGGCAGAGGTGTTTTAAAGGCAATGTTCACGATGATCATCCTCGTTGACTTTCCAAAATAAAATGATAGGGGAGAAGGATCCTAGGCTCCTAGTGCCAAACAAACGGTAGAAATTCAACCTGAAACACTTACCTTGTCGCACATTATCCATATTTCGTTATCCTTATTTCGCTGTCCTTCATCCGCTGCCCTTTCCGTGAATAGCCTTTATGTTTCCAACACTATGTGCCAGTTTATCATTGGTGCTCAAATTGACAAAAAAAACAAAGAAACAATAAATAAGTTTGTTATCGCTGTTATCGATTGTAAATTAATGTGGTCTACTATTCGTGAATAATCCCATGTGATATCAGGGTGATTAAAAAGGCTTTAAAACGCTAAAACAAAATCAAAGGCGGTGTATTCACGTAGAATACAAAATCCCAATGCAATTGCAAAAGAGCCACACAGGTGCGGAATCGAACCTTCAGCATCACATGTACAAGAGTCCACATTGCTATCCAATACACCAAGCCGCCACACTCAACGACCTTCCTTCCTGATTGACACGATCAATGAGTGGAGGCAGCCGAAATCAATGAGCGGAGAGAGCCAAATTTTGCGGGCTCGTAGCTCCTCGGAATCAACAGCTCGGGGCTGGATATTTCACAAAGTTACTATAGAGGACCAAGAGAAACTGACAGTGCATACCGTTTCCTTAGGTGCGTTTACCGCTCTAAACACTTCCCTTGTCAGTTATTATGGCTGGTGATTCTAATGCACACTCATCGTCCTGGTTCTCCTCTCTAGGGCCCGATTTTAGAGGCGAACTAGTTGAGCAGTTTGCGGATGATTGTGATCTTGTTGCTATTAATGAGGACGCTCCTACTCGTCTTCCGAGCACAGGCAGGCCCTCTTCGCCAGATGTCACATTTGTCTCCTCCTCTCTCGCTGAATGTTGTAACTGGACCACTGCTGTTGTCATGGCCAGTGATCATGTACCAATATGCGCATCACTAGCTTTGTCTCTTAATAGTCATCTCGCACCCTTCTCAGGCTCACGTAGCAAATTGTACACAAATTATCGTAAGGCTAATTGGGTCCTGTTTGAGGTGTTACTCAGCCGGGTAGCCAACTATCCGCTCACCGGCTCTGTACACGATAAAGAGAAGTTCGTCGTTGATGCCATATGCAATGCCTCTAGAACAGCCATTCCTACAGGACGAGTGAGAACGTTCCACCCTAACGTTCCGAAGGAAGTTCTGGAGCTGATCGAACAACGAGATGGGAAGCGTCGAGCCAACTCCGCTGAGTCGAGCATTCAACAACTGTCTGACGAGATCACCAACTTGCTCAACAATCACAAGCAAAAGCAATGGCAGGAGTTGACTGAGTCCATAAACTTCAAGACTGACGCCAAGAAAACCTAGAGCGTTCTCAAGAAGCTTTCATGAAAGACAATATCAACGGACCGAAACATGCTGGAGTTCCCTTCGGGTAGATTCGAGTCTGGATATGATGCTGCCTGTCGACTTGGGAAGCTCTTTGCCTCGGCGACTTCGCGCCGTGATCGTTCTCATAGAACTCTCCGGTTCATAAGGAAATTCAGTCGTCACGATACTCATGCGCTAACTGCTTCAGCTGTGTCTGCCCTCATCAAATCATTGAAGAACTTCAGGGCTGAGGGACCCGACGGCATTTCAGCTATCCATCTGAGGCATCTACCGGACCAGTTCCTCGAGTTGCTCATCGATCTTGTCTATTCGTCATTCAGTACTGGTGTGATTCCCGCGAGGTGGAAGCAAGCAATCGTCCTACTGATCCCGAAGCCAGGAAAGCCTGAGGACAAGGCAACTTCCCATCGACCAATATCCCTATTGTCCCCCATCGCTAAGTTAGCGGAGAAGATCATCTGTCCGCATCTCCAAACCGCACTCCTACATAATGTGCATTAACATGGCTTCAAGAAGGCTCACTCCACTATTACCGCACTCACGTCGATTACGGAACACATAATTGCCGGTTTCAATAAGAAAACTCCTGCTGGTAGAAGTCTGGTCGTGGCCATTGATCTGACTGCCGCCTTCGACAACGTCAGCACGTCATTGCTGTCTAAATCGATACTGGACTGTGATATGCTGGAATGGTGTAAACTATGGACCGACAACTTTGTCAAAAATCGCTCTATACGTGTGAAGTTCGATGGACACTTGTCGAAGTCTGTTCCCTTGAAGGCAGGCGTTCCCCAAGGCGGAGTATTGTCACCGAGTCTATTCTCTCTGTATCTATCTGATATTCCGAAGCCACCGCCCAACATCCATTTATGTCTGTATGCGGATGACATCACTATTGTGTGTACTGACCCTGTAATTGATCGCGCCACTGTGGAGATTAACAAACACCTCAGCAGTCTGGCCGTATTCTTGGAATCAAAACAGTTAAAGGTCTCTCCTACGAAGTCCAGCGTTACTCTGTGCACTACTGCCACGGCTGAGCACAAACGGCATCCCCAGGTTCTCTGGGAAGGAAATCTGCTGCCCTTATCTAAGCACCCTCGTCTACTCGGTGTGTTCCTGAACCCTTCATTGCGTTTCCATGAAAACTTACGTATTCGAGCTGCTACGGCCAGTGCGCGTAATAATATACTCCGTGCTCTGGCAGGCACTACATAGGGTAGCTCAAAGGAAGTATTGCTAGTCACTTACAAGGCGATGATACAGCCCGTACTGGAATATGAAGCTCCGGTATGGTCAAGGCACTTGACGGAAACGTCCTGGAACAAACTTCAGCGAACACAAAACGCTGCCCTACGTGTCATCACTGGATGCCCTAAATCCACTCCTGTATCCCACCTACATCAAGAATGCGCGCTACTTCCTGTAAAGCACCATTGCCAGTTGCATACGCAACAGTTCCATATCGGCATAGTCAGGAATGCCACACACCCCAATTATCCCCTGCTATCATCCGACCCCCTCATTCCCGTAACATCCGTGCACCGTTGTATGCCGCTGTCTCTGTTAATGACCGTCAACGTTGGGCGACCTCAGAGCTCAACCGGAAGAGGCTCCTGCAGATGGAGCCCACCAGATTCGTAAATGAATACCTCTCCTGTGCCCCTCCCAATTCTATAATCGACGGTGTACCGCCCAAGGTCGATGATAGTGAGAAGGACCTACCAAGACGCTCCCGTGTAATTCTGGCAGGTCTGCGCTGTGGACATTCCTCATTCCTCAAGGCCTATGTCCATAGGATCGATCCATCGGTCCCCGAAGAATGTCCTGATTGCCAGGGCACAGGGCATGATTCATTACATTTATTTTCATGCCCAGTTCGACCAACTTCTCTGACAGCTCTGGATATGTGGAAAAAGCCGTGTGATGTGGCCGCCTTCCTGCGCCTATAAGAAGATGCTCGCTGTGGCCGATAAGAAGAAGAAGCATCTTCCGATTATCTCCCTTTATTTTGCAAGAAAACGCTTGCCACATTTCGAAAACAAGTGCGAAAACTAGCGCTTCCAATTAATTGCAGAGCGTGTCTATCATAGGAGTTTACAAAATTCAACGCTCAAACTACAAGGCGGTCACCACTAGTGAAGCCACAAATCCAACATTATGAAGTTTTTTTAAATGATCGAGACATTTTCTATCTAAGCACGGTTCTTATAAGGAATTTCGCTAGTTGTGTCGTGTGTTGTCCGATTCTGATGTGATTCGTAAAGTTCTAGATCATCTAAACGTGGAGTGTAGTCCCAAGTCGGTTTATAGAATGGGCAAACCAGGTACTGGTCGACCGCGGTTAATCAAGGTGGTGCTACCATCTTCGTTCCATGCTGGCTTGGTTTGCCGTCGAGCTTATTGGCTCAGGTCCTTCTCTTCCAAGGGGATCTATATTAGACCCTCTCTAACTAAGGAGGAGAGGGACAGGATTCGTGTTCGCCGGCAGAGTGTCGGTGCGATCGATGATGTAGGTGCTCCTAGAACTTCGGGATCACCAGTGGCTGCTGTACCCATTGCTCACGTTGATTCCTCAATAGCGTTAAGTTCTTCTACCACACCGAGATCGCCGGTAGCCGTTGTGCCTAGCATTGTTACTGTATTGTCGCCTCCCAATCAGGAAAACTGACTATTCCTCTCAGGTATCCTTGTAGTGTTTTGAGGTGTTTCTACGCTAATGTAAGATCCGTTTCGAAAAATAGGGGGCATATTGATCTAGTTCTTTCTCAGAAGTATTATATTTACGCCTTTAAAGAGATGTGGCTCAAGCCTAGTCTAATGGTTTCAACTTTATTGGGTAATTTAGCTCTGGATTACGAAGCCAAGAGGTGCTATCGTAGTAAGAAGTCTGGAGGTGGGGTTATGTTATTGGTTCATCGGAGGCTGTCAATGTCTGTGATTTACTCGGAGTCGGTGGAACAGGCTTATGAGATGCTTTGTGTCGATCTTTACCATGAAAGCTCGAGCTTCCGGGTCATAGTTGTGTATAGGGCTCAGTCTTGTGATTCCGTGAAAACGGAAATGCTAGTCAAGGTTTTGAGTGATTTAATAGCGTGTGAACTGCACACAATCATTGTGGGGGATTTCAACTTACCCGACTTCGCTCGGAGCAATGAAGGTGATGTGTTGGCATCGAATTTGGCTTGCTTGGAGGAACTAGTTTATAGTTACGACCTTTTCCAATTTGTGCGGGAGCCTACTAGAGGTCAAAATGTGTTGGATTTAGTTTTCTCCAGCCATGAAACCTTACTGGGAAACCTAGAAATTCTGCCGCCTGTAGGATTGAGCGATCACAATAGCATTTCATTCGACATTCAATGTTGTGAAACACTTAGTACTCCGGTTTATCGAAGGGTATATGCTAATTGCGATTATACTGCCGTTTGTGACCACTTGAGCCAAATTCACTGGATTAGTCTGTTAGAATCGGCTAGCGGTGTAAATGAGAAATATGAGCTTTTCTTATCTGTTATCCATGCAGTTATTGATTTGCATGTCCCGTGGAAGCTTGTGTCTTCCATTAAGTCAATCCGCCTACCTGCTCACTTGCAAAAAATGGCTGAACACCGTGAGTGTCTTTTCCATGAGGCAAGGAGAACTGGAATTTGGGAGGCGTATAATGATTTTGCGAAAAGGTTCCATGCTCAGTTGGATAAGTACAATAGTTACCTTGAGAAGAAAAAGATCGAGTCGGGAGACAGGAACTTCTATAGGTATCTAAATTCAAAGTTGCAAAAAAAGAGCCATATCGGTTGCCTTAGAAAGGGTGCATTCCTGGCGACATCGGCGTATGATAAGGCAAACATGTTAGCTGACCAATTCGCGGAACAATTCCAATCAGACGACGGGAACAGTCCATCTTCGTCATTCTTGGGTACTCAGCCTATGGCGGATTTTCCTTGGTTTCATTCAACGAAATTGCAGGAATTGTTGAAAAAGTGGCCTAAATCTTTCTCGGTCACCCCTGATTTCGTTCCTCTTTTTTTCATTCAAAAAGTTGCACCAGTTATTTGTGGTCCCTTGGCCTATATCTACAACCAGTCTCTTATGTATGGTGAGGTTCCAGCTCGCTGGAAGCACTCCTTTGTTACACCTTTATTGAAGAAAGAGCCGGCTGTTGATCCAGGGAATTATAGGCCAGTTAGTATCACCTCACTGTTCTGCAGGCTGTTCGAGAAGGTGCTGAAGGATCACATAGTCTCACACCTCTTTTCGCAAAATATCGTTCCTAGGAACCAGCATGGTTTTGTCCCGGGAAGGTCTGTAGAAACGAACCTTCTGGAATGCATAAATGATTGGACGGAGGCCCTTGACAAGCGGTGCAGTTGCGATGTCATTTACTTTGACTTTGCAAAGGCATTTGATCGTGTCTCGCACTCGAAACTGCTGTCAAAACTACGAGATCTGAGGTTTCATCCGATATTGATAGAATGGCTCGCCCAATTCTTATCTGGAAGAACGTTTCAGGTGAGAGTCGAGGATTGCTATTCTGAGGTGAAAAACATAGAGAGCGGGGTGCCGCAAGGTGTATTATCACCAATATTGTTTAGTATTTTCACAGCGGACATTCCTATCATTTTTCGGGACAAAGCTGTTACGATGAAGTTCTATGCGGACGACATAAAACTTTACAAGGTGATTTCTGAACCACTCGACACCCAAGTGCTACAGGAGGCTATTGACTTGATGGTTGGCTGGGCGAAGGAATGGCAGCCGCCCTCGCGCCACAAAAGACTGTATTCATGCGAGTCCAAGTAAATTCAGAACCCACGACACATTTCTATACGTGCGATGGCCTTGCGCTCCCAGCGGTTGAATCTGTTCGAGATCTTGGCTTCCACTATAACAGTAAATTGGATTTCTCTGAGCATATCAGAATAAAATGTCAGTCGGCTCACAGGCGTATTTTCCAGATTTTCAAGGGAATATCCACAAAAACAAGCAGGTTTTGCTCGAGCGTACAAGCCCTTTATAAGGCCTATTGTGGAGTCTGGATGAGTAGTTTTCTCTCCGTACACGAAAAAGAATATTGGAGCGCTAGAAAAAGTCCAGAATAGTTTTACTCGTAAACTAGTATTCCGTATTGGTGGCTTCTTGAATGCCAAAATACCCAGGGCGCATATAAGAAACAAGTATTTTGGGCTAACTACGCTAGATTCTAGACGGAAAGTGTTTGACATTTGCATGGTCCACAAGCTTCTCGGGAATAGGGGCATTTTCAGTCTTAAACCCTATTTTAACTTGGTCGAATCGAACACTAGGGGTGAGAGAACGAAGATATTCCTCAGCCGTCCTTTTACCAGTGTGAGGGTGAGATCATTTCCACATCGGGCTGCTAGTTCATATTTAAAAATAACGAGAAGGGTCTCTGGTACTCTCCCTTTGGGTCAGTTCAGAAGGCAGGTCTCGAGGATTTTACTCTCTTCTGAAATTTAGCATAATAATTCTCCCCTTTTTTTCGGGAGGGATCGGTTTGGCTTTAGTGGTGTTTTTTTTTCTCTCATTTAACGGCCATTTTTTCTCTGTGTTTGTGTGTTTTCTTATTGCTTGCTTTGTATTTGTGATTTTTTTTTCGCGCATTTGCCTTATGTAAATGTAATGAACATAAACATAAACATAAACATAGTTTCACCATTCTTTTTTTTCGCTACTACATGGCCAATCATTGCTTCCTGGTTTGTTGGTTATGGGCATTGATAACACTATGTAACACGGTTTTTGTTCCTGGCTTCTAAGTGTTATATTTCAATTGCTTTTGTCCAAAGCATGTGAAAAAATGACTTCATTGAGAACAAACTTCGCTTACACTACAACAGCACGAAGGAAATCTGTTTTTTGTGAAAATAGAAAGATTTTCATTCTTTTTCGACACTCGCAGCTAACCGTCACGGCGGCTGCGGGGTGTAACTCGTCCGAGTGCGCTGGGGAACTCCTGGTTTTCGAGGTGTTGAATTTTCTGGGAGTTTGAAACTCTTATATGAGGTTGGAAGCTCTCACTGCTTTGAAGGAAAAGCGAATCCTAATTTAAGTTGCTTAGCAGTGCTGTCAAACGAGCGCGGCGGATGAGTTGTCCCCCAGACGACCAACTCGCCTTAAGAGCGCTATTTAACGGAATTCTTTCAGATGGGACCCAAGCTAGGCCCTAGTACTCCGAATGATGGGACCAATCTAAATGTACATTTGCGCATTCTAGTTTACGTGAATGACGAAAATATAGGTAAAGCCATCCGCAGCCGCCGTGACGGTTAGCTTCGAGTTTTTTCGACATTATGAATATTATTGTACTGTGAATTACTCTCTCGAAGTTGCACCCAAATGTAGTCCCTCATCATGTTTCGTTACACTGTTCTTGGTAACGACTGTCCGAGGCTAAGGTCAGGGCTGAGATATTCGTAGGACCACAGATCAAGAGGATCATAAAATGTGAGGATTTCGCAAAGCTGTTGAACAGGACGGAGAGAACGGATTGGGGCAATTTCGTTACAGTTGTTTCCGGCTTCCTAGGTGATCACAAAGCTGAAAGCTATGTGGAGTTGGTGCTCTCTCATAAATAACTGCGCCAAAATGGGATGCAGAATGTCTCTGAAAGTCCATATCATTGATTCGCATCTTGACAAATTCAAAGAGCAAGGCGAGCCCCTTTATCAAGATATATTGGACTTTGAACGTCGTTACCAAGGACAGAATAACGAAACCAGGAGGGGGGACTACATTTGGGTGCAACTTCGAGAGTGGTTCACAGTACAATCGTAAATCTAGAAAATCTGCACATTTTTTAGCCTTGTTGAGTGGTTTCCGACCGTGTTTGTCTATTCCTTGTGCATTTTTTGTTTTTACTTGATCATAGTGCCGAAAATGAATAAAAAATCTTTCTATTTTCACAAACAAACGAGTTTTCTTCGTACAGTCGTCGTGTAAGCAAAGTTTGTGACTAATGAAGTCACTTTTCTCATACATTGGACATAAACAATTGAAATACGTCAAGAACAAAATTTGTCTTACATAAACACGCGATTTTTCAAACTTCATTGTCCTAATCACAAGAGCGAAGTTTCCTTGGGATAACAGCGATTTCCTGTCTGTTCTAGACCTAACGAGTTAGGAAAACACAATTTAAACACAGGAACAGAAAAAAAGTGAAAATTTGTTACATAGTGTAATTTGTGTAATGGCTGAAATAAATAAATAAAATAAAATGCATTCAATTCTGCATCTTTCACCCTCTACGTTACGTTTCCGCATAAAATTATATACTAATTCCCCATTAGAAATTTAGGGCCAGCCAATTCACCGTCATCAAGTATTCAAAGACAGATGTTTGCAAAAAGAGCTAAGAGGGAACATGCACCCTCATTAAGCAAGAGGAATCGTCCAAAGACACAAACTCAGGCCCTTTGCTGCATACATGCCATACGTTTCCTTAGCGATCGGTTAACGCGCTCCATTTCAAGGACTACTTTGCGCGCGAGAAAATAGTGTTTAAAACCCTTCGCAAGATTTTTCGGGAAACATCAATTTTTCCATTGGATTTCCCTCGGATTTCATCTTCGCTTATTAGAGTTTCTTTTCCTCTGGGAATCAGGTCTCGCTCATCAAAATTTTTGAATACCCAGACTGAAGTAAATGCCGAGCAAGGCAAATTGCCGCAAAAGACGTGCAACGACAAAATTAGCAGAGGTGGCCACCAGTGAACACGTTATTCCATGTCAGCAGACAAGAAAAGACGTGTTTACTGGCGAGTTATGTTTCTAGTACATTCTATCCAATGGCTGCTTTCCTGGTTTGGCTTTCCTTCTCCAGTCAGAGGTCAACACAACACACTTCGCACACTTTTCAACAATACATTATCTAACTGTTTTCGGGGGGTGTGTATACAAGTCTGTTGGTACCTGCTCGTTGGTGCCCCTGCTTCTACTGAACCCAGCAGACGTTTGAGTGTACACAGGGAACGTTCGAGCGATATAGCGTGCACAACTATATCGCGAAAGTATCCCATACATTGCATAAAGGTGTCGCCGTCCGGCACACTAAGGCCTCTGGTCCATAACACCTTAGGATCCGTACCTAGGGAGTCATGGAGTCTTTGGCCACAAGCCACAATTTCGCCACCCTGAACTGTCGATCGCTGTCGAGTGATATCCAAAAAACTGCGCTATCCAGACTTCTGGGCTATTTCCATGCACCGTTTGCTGCTTTGCAGGAAACCCGCCTCAAGGATAGACCCGTCATCAGCGTCGGAGAGTACACCATCTACTGCGGTAACGCTGACGATAGGAGAGTGGGAGGCTGTGCAATAGCTGTAAGGAAGGATTTCAATGGTATGGTCAAGGAGTTCGGCTCAACGTCGTGTCGGAATGCATTCGTACGACTGCGGGATCACAGAGGATTCAATCTGTGGATAGTGAGTGCTCATGCGCCCACTGAAACCGCCGAAGACAATTCGAAGGATGCGTTTTATGAGGAACTCAATACGTTGCTGGCCAGGATACCTTGTCAACATGCTGTTGTTCTTTCTTCTTCTTCTGCAGCCACAGAGAGGGTCCTGTCATAGATTGAGGAACTGAGCCACAAGCGTCGGATTCTCCCACAGATCTACTGGTGTTAACGATGTCGGTCTCATCGGGCAGTTGAAAAGGTGCGCAGTAGTATGCCCTTTATTACCACAATCCGGGCACTCGTCAGGTCTGCTGCTATCGATCTTATGTAAATAAGACATAAGCATGGGGGAGTGCCCGCAGCGCAACGAGGCAAGGGTGCACCTGGCACGCCTACCGAGTTCCATCTTGGTTTCGCTGACCTCAGGCGGAGGTCCGAGAATGGAGTTTACGGCGGTCTTGCATAAGTGATCCTTGACGAATTGGGTATGCTCAGCACGTAAGAGACGGAGGCGTTCTTGTTGTGCGTTGGTCCATCTCTGTATATTGATTTTCGTGGGAGCATCGGCAAACGGCTTTCTTATACTTCTCTCTCTGACGGGGTCTAATAGTCTTCGCGACGGATGATTCGGCTGCTTCAGGATGTTTATGTACAGCTGTTGTGCATGGAGTTGGCAATGGTCCTTAACTGGCAGGATGCGAGCCTCGGCGTGTAGGTGCTCTACTGGAGAGCTTTTAGAACAGCCTGTTGCGATTCGCAATGCTCCATTTTGAATGCGCTGCAGCTTGGACCAGGATGTGTCCGACACGATATGCTGCCAGACTGGTGCAGCATACTCCAGGGCGGGCTGTACGATGGCCTTGTACGTGGTCAGGATCGTTTCTTTACTGCACCCCCAGGACGTTCCGCCGAGAGCACGTAGGACGTTAAGTCTTGTTTTCACTGCAGCTTGCTTCTGCTCAGTGTTCTTATGAAACCTCAGCGAAGGGTCCAACACGAGTCCGAGCAGCTTAGGGAATCGGGCGGCTGGCAGGCGAGTTTCGTCCCATTTCACCATGGGATGAGCACTGTGCTCCGCATTATCAGTGGAAAAGACGGTTACGGATGATTTAGCGGCAGAGACCGTAAGCATCTTGCTATCGAGAAAACATTTCAACTCGATCAAGTAGTCATTGATCTTACTGGCAGCTACATTTATGTCGCGGTCCCGGCATAGTATAGTAATATCATCCGCATATGCTACGACCTGGATGTCTTGGGATGGAACGGGTAGATCTTCAATATACAGACTGAAAAGAGCAGGCGATAGAACTCCTCCTTGAGGTACACCGGCGGCAATTGGGATGCTATTGGAGACGTGCCCTTGAAATAGCACATTTGCCCGACGTCCTTTGGTGAATGCGGTTATCCACCGCTTCTGTCAGGGCGGAATGGTAGACCTTAATAGGCTCTCCGACAAAATGCCCAAATTTACAGTGTCAAAAGCCTTCGTTAGGTCGAGGGCTACACCTACGGTACGCTGAGGTTTCATGGCATTGAAGCCGTCCAAAACATAGCTCACAATTTCCAGCAGGGCCGTAGTGGTGGAATGTAGCTTACGGAAAGCTTGACTTTTATGAGCTTCAATGTGACCTCGATCGACTAGCCGAGTGGTCGAAAGTGTGGCAGCTACAATTATCAGAAGAAAAATGCAGCTTGCTGCATATTAACTTTCGTCATGAATGCCCCCTACGTTTAAACGGTGTGAAGCTTCCTGTGCACGAGGTTATCAGGGACCTAGGTGTTCTCATTAGTTCGAATCTTAGCTGGAACTCCCATTGCAGAGAAATCTCCAAAAGAGCTACCTCGGTGGCTAACTGTATTTTGAGATCCCTGAAACATCCCTGTCTTGTTCACTACAAGAAAGCATTCACCGTTTACTGCCGACCCCTACTGGAGTACTGTACTCAGGTTTGGTCACCTTCCACAGTGGAAGATGATGAGATCATTGAAAATGTGCAAAAACGATACTCTAGACGTGTGTTCACCAAAGTATTCCCAAACAGAGAAGTTCCAGATTATGCAGCTCGTTTGGATATGCTAGGGTTAAATACCCTACGATATCGCAGAGCTGAATTTGATTTACATCTGTGTTATAAGATCGTGCATGGTTTTGCGACATTCCCTTTGACAGCCTTTTCGTGTTTACTCGCCACCATGTCCGTTCTCGCAAACATGGATTCCAACTTGAACGGAAATTCACCTCTAAAGGCAGCATATTGAATTCCTTTGCGTTCAGGGTTGTCAGAACTTGGAACAATTTGCCTGCAGAAATCGCTGAATCCGGAAACTTTTCTATCTTTCGAAGTAGATTATCCAAGTACGATCTCAGGTCATTACAAGGAACGAGTGAGCGTCCACTCTGATTAAAAGGGTATTACTAATAATCTAATGTGACGGGTTTTTCCAGCTTGTTGTGCTTTTCTTTGTCCCAGAAGCGGTGGCCTCAAGTATCTTGAGACAAGATGTCATTCGAATTGTAGAAAGAAAAATTTCCTCTGCAAAAAAGAAAAATCATATTTTGTCCCCTTCTCACTTCTGCCATTGTTATGCATCTTTTTTTTTACTTTAACAAAGAATCTCATTCACATACGTGTATATGTATGTTTCTTTATTTCCACAATAAAGTCGTTGAATGAAACCATGTTGATGCTGTTGTTTGCTATTATGTTCGGCAAGCTCCTCCACAGCCAATTTTTCTGCAACTTTGGCAATAGGTGAGAGAAGACTGATTGGCCTGTAACCTTTTGCCGTGGATGGTGATTTACCCGGCTTCGGCAATGGGATGACGCGTGCTACTTTCCAATCTTGAGGTAATGTACAGGTGCGAAACGATGTATTAATGACGTCAGCGAGCAGGGGTAGTAGTTCATTTGGCAGTCTCTTTAGAACTGCTGGGCTCAAACCATCTGGCCCTACTGCCTTCGAGTTACTCATTTCCTTGATAACCTTCTCGACCTGAGCGGGCGTGACTGCATCATCTTCAGCCATGAGTGGCAGTTTACAGAGTTCCCGAATAGTTATTCTATTCTGCTTCTCTCTTTTTGATTTAGTTATGAAAAAATGCTTCCCAAGAGCATTTGCGGCCTCTTTCCTGACTTGAAGACTCCGCCGTCGAATTCAATCGTGGAATTGTCGGCGGAGGTGAACTTTCCGGAGATCCTTTTCAAGGCCTTCCACGTTGCTGCTGCATCATTTCTGAAGTTCATCTTCTCAGTGAACTTTTCCCAAGATTCTTTCTTGTGCCTATCAAGGTCCATCCTGATCTCATTATCCAGCTCGGCAATGTCTGGGTCAAGATGATTAGCAGCTCTCTTTGCGTCCCTTGTCCTAATCTTCTGCAGTGTCTCCCTGGTGACATTGGGAAAGAAGGTCTTGACACGACCTTCAGGGATCGCAGCTTTCATCGCCTTCCTGATGGCATTAGAGAGGTGGCGCTCCTTCTGGTGTACATTGCCATTCCACGGATATTCGGCCGCTTGGCGAAGTGCAACCTCCCTGAACAGGCTCCAGTCTGCAAGGCCTAAATTGAGATAAGAACGATGACGAACACCCGTATAGGGAGCAAGAGAGTTAGAGAGATCGATATTGACAAAGACCGGTATGTGATCACTGGAAAGAGTTGTGGATGTAGACCAAGAGCAGGCGTTAGAAAGATTAGAAGAGACAAGGGAGATGTCTGGGCTGGAGGATCGACCGTAGGCAGGGAGACGAGTGGGCTGGCCATCGTTAAGGATAACGAGGTCGCACTCATCCGCCCAGTCTTCGACGTCATTTCCTCTAGCATCAGAATCGAGCGACGAGCAGAACGTGTGAGCATTGAAGTCACCCGCAAAGACAATTGAGGGAGATAGAGAGCAGTCATACAGCTGCTTGAGTAGAGGGATAGGGTTGTAGGTTGGTGGACAGGATGTGGGAGGAGGAATGTATATATTGAAAAGAGAAAGTGGAGATGGATTGCAGCGTTCACTAAAGGCCGCCGTGCTAAGGTTCTGTTCCAGAATCATGTATCCGATAGCATTCCAATAGCAGCCGGTGTTCCGCAAGGCGGAGTGTTGTCCCCTGCCCTATTCAGCCTGTATCTTGAGGACATTCCCGAGCCTCCCAATGATGTAAGGATTGTTATGTATGCCGACGACATCACCATCATGTGCCAGGATCGTGACCTGCAGATAGCCGCTAACAAGATCAGCGCCTATCTCGTCGAGTTGAAGCTCTTCCTCGATAAAATGATGCTCACAGTCTCTGCCGCAAAATCCTCTGTTTCAGTGTTCACAACGAACACCAAGGAACACAGTGCCCATCCAGATGTCAAATGGGATGGTGACCTGTTGCCAGCAGCAAAATTCCCCAAGCTGCTTGGCCTTATTCTTGATCCCTCACTGAAGTTCCACAAAAACGCGGAACAGAAACAAACAGTCGTCAAGGCTAGACTTAATATCTTGAGAGCTCTCGGAGAACATCATGGGGAAGCAGCCGAGAGACTATATTGAGAACCTACAGAGCAATACTTCCAGCCGGCTCTGGAATATGCGGCACCAGTGTGGCAGCACCTGGTGTCTGACAGCTCCTGGAATAAGCTGCAGCGTGTACAGAATGCTGCGCTTAGAATTGCTACCGGTTGTGCAAGGAGCTCCCCGGTGGAGCATCTTCACGCGGAGGCCTGCATATTGCCGGTCAAGGAGCATTGTGAACTCCAGGCACAGCAGATGTATATTAATGTTCTGAGGCAGCCGAATCATCCGTCAAAGAGAATCATGAAGCCCATAAGAGAGAGGTCGATTAGGACGCCGTTCGCCGATGCTCCTCGTAAAGTTGATGTACAGAGATGGGCCGACTCCAACATGGAAAGGCTTCGTCTTCTGCGTGAGGAGCACACGCAATTTGTTCGAGGATATCTAGCAAAGGCGGCTGTGAACCCTATCTTGGGAACGGTGCCGCCTCGGGTTTGCGAGTCCGAGTCTCAACTCGGCAGACGAGCCAGATGTGCTCTTGCATCGCTGCGCTGTGGTCACTCTATTCTGCTCATGTCTTACGTCAACAAGATCGACAGCAGCCGACCAGACGCATGCCCGGACTGTGGTGCTCCCGGACACGACACGGCGCACTTGTTCATGTGCCCGAAAAGATCTACCTCCTTAACAACAATGGACCTTTGGACGAATCCTGTGAAGGCCGCCCAGTTCCTCAACCTATGACAAAAACCACTTTGAGGCTGCAGAAGAAGAAGAAGAAGAAAGTGGAGTTTTTAGAGGTAGATGGATGGGGATGTACTCGAGAGTGCCATCCACTGGAGTGTTTGGAATGATGTGAGAGGGAAGAGACGACAGAACAAAAGTAGAGACTCCGCCTCCCTGAGATGACCTAGGATTATGATATGCAGTATAGCCCGGGATGTTTGGATGTCTAGAGGTAGCAGAGGGAGAGAGTTTGGTCTCCTGGACCATGATAACATCCGGGTGATGAGTACGGGCGAAGAGAGATAATTCAGAAAGCTTGGCGCGAAGGCCGTTGAGATTGATATGTACAATAAAGAGGGGGCGGTTGGTAGGTGAGGAATTGGAGTTACTGGAGGCGGAGCACACAATACAACGAAAGGAAGAATCGTGGTGCCTCACAGAACTGAGACTCGAACAAGAGAAGTGCACTACCTTTGGCATCCAAAACATTGGACGCTGGTTCCGTACCAATTGACATCTCTGTCGCATGTGGCACATGGGTAGTTCTTCTTCTTCGCGGGTCCTGGGTTCCTCTCGACGCCGGCTCTTTGCAGTAGAATCTTCAGGAGAGCTGCGGCCAGCCAGCACCTCTCCCATGACAAAAACCCTCTCCGCGGAGGGATTGACGTCGGTTTGCACGGAGGTGGTCTTCTTTCCTCCACACTGCCACGGCACGAACGTACGACATCTCGGCAGCATGCTGTTGTCGTGGGGATTGACGCAAATGCGAAGATGGGACTTGATCAGGAATCCGAAGTACTCGGTAAATGGTTCTACCCAGTGGAGCAAACATCGGACAATGGCTACCGCCTTGTCGACTTTTGTGAACGCAGTGGTCTGATTATTGCATCGACATTCAAGAGGAATCATCGCCGCCATCAGCTTACGTGGCAGGGACCAACCCGGCTATCTCCAGAAGAGCAGCGGAAGCGGAAGATGACAACTTTGAAACTACAGCTTGACTATGTCCTGACGAGGAATATTCCAGTATCGGACATTCGAAGATCTAGAGCTGTGTGGGATGTCGCATTCGATTCGGATCACCGTCCTGTTCTGTTGAACTTCACTGCGAGGATTCATAAGAGGAACCGAGGGGCTCAGCCTCTCCAGAGGATTGACATGACAAGTCTCAGAGATGAAGAGTGCAGAAGGAATTTCCGACAACGCGTTTCTATTCACATCGGAGTACGGACTAAGAAGAAACTTTGCGACGCGGATTCTTTTGTCAAATGCATCCAGGACGCTTCGAAAGAGGCACTCCCGGTTGTACAGCCTAAGAAGAAGTTCGCCTACGTCTCAGAAGAAACAACATCTACCTACAACAGAGTATGTGCTCTCCGAACTGCAGGAAACTTCGTGGAGGAGAAGCGTCTGAGGAGGAAGTTGCGTCGGCAGCTTCAAAGTGACCGCGAACGAGTGGACGCGTAGAGCTAAGGAGTTCGAGAAGGCTTGGGAGGAGAAGAATCCGAGGAAAGCCTACACGTTGCTGCGACAGTATAGCGGGAAGATGAAGAGATGTTCTCCTGTCTTGAACACTACCAATGGAGTTGCAGTTGGTGATGCGACGCTGCCAATATGGAAGGATTACTTCAGTTCACTACTGAATCGTCCAGCGCCATCAGTACCTGAGCTCCCGCATGTTCAGAGAGCACATTACGATGTCAGTGAGGAACCGCCGAGTGAGTCTGAAGTTTTGGATTGTGTCCGGAAAATGAAGAATGGAAAGGCAGGTGGAGATGACAACATCACTGCTGAAATGCTGAAAGCTCTTCCTCCGTCTGGGATTCGTGAAATGACCAACACCATCCGTGCCATATGGATGAGCGAAAGGATACCCGATTCGTGGAGACATGCGATCATCGTACCTCTTCACAAGAAGCTATCCGTCACGGATCCTAAGAACTACAGAGGAATCTCTCTACTTCGTGTCATGTACAAGGTTTTAGAACGTATCATTCTCGAGCGACTTATCAAACATCGTGAAGGAACGACCAGAGATGAGCAAGCCGGATATCGACCTGGAAGATCGACCATCGACTAAGTGTTCGTCGAGAAGAGTAATTGAATCGTGGCAGCGGTATTCGAAGCCATTACAGCTTGCTTTTTTGGACATTGAAGCCGCGTTCGACTCTCCTCATCGTGATCGATTGCTCAATGCTCTGCGAGCAGATGGAGTCCCGAAAAGTATGTTCGGTTAATCGAGGACATGAACAAAGGAACAACAGCAGCAGTTCGTACACCTGTCGGATTTACGTCAGCTTTCGAGGTGAAAACAGGAGTAAGGCAAGGAGCCGTTGCAGGACCTTTTCTTTTCAACTTCGCCGTTGATGACATCATGCGTAGAGTTGCAGAACAGTTTCCTGCGGATGTGATCCTAACACCATCAGGACGCTCCCTTGTCGACCTGGAGTACGCCGACGACATTGTGTTATTCGCTGAAAACAACGCAAAACTGCAAAGGATTGTGAACCTCGTTTCGAAGTATGCCGCAGCCTATGGACTTCGTCTTCGTCCCGACAAATGCAAGCAGATGTGGGTCTCTCAGAGGCCTTCAACTGGAGTTTGTGTGGACGGACAACGTATCGAACTGGTGGACGATTTCTGTTATTTGGGCTGTTTGCTGAAGAACGATGGTAGTTATGCAGCGGATATTCGACAACGATGTGCGAAAGCTACGTCTGCATTCAATTCTCTAACCAAGTGTTTGTGGTCTACCACCATTGCGAAGGAAGTCAAGTTGCGCGTCTACCTATCCGCTATTCGCCCTATCATGATGTACGGATCGGAGACGTGGGCAGCACCGAAAACGCAGATGGAAAGGTTGGATTGCACGGAGAGGAAGCTTTTTAGGCGTTTGCTTGGATATTTCTGGCCGCGTGCATGCCATAACGAAGACCTTTACAAGAAAATCGACGCAGTACATCAACGCTTGACACGAGGGAGGTGCCAGCATCTCCTAACGCCATCTCAAGCAGCAATGGAAAGTCGACTTCGACTGCTCGGGCATATACTAAGAAGAACGCCGGATCGTCTCGTACAACACGCTTTAAAAATGCTTCCAAATCCTGTCTGGAAACGGCAACCTGGGCGTAGGCGAAAGTTCTGGACGGAAGTGGTTAAAGAGGATTTAAAGTCACTCGGCATCGAAAGACAGTTCAGGCGCGATGTTTCGTTTCGCAGGAAATGGAATAGTGACAGCTGGATGGAATGTGTTCAAATTGTGGCTGAAGACCGTGAAAAATGGACGCGGCTGACTACTAGGACGGCACACCTCGGTGAAGATGCGGAATGACCGCGTCAGGCGAAAGCCAACCGATTAAGTCAAGTAAGTAAGTCAAAACTGTTTTGCTTTGCTACGGATTAGTATGATTTGGGAATGTAACATTTGTGAGAAACTCGTTAAAAGAGGTGAACTGTCTTAAGCTACTGATTTGGCATGGGAATAAAGTCGAAAGAAGCGCTAAAAACTCAGTGAAATGATTCATCGTTGATTTGGCTGTGCACTTGTTTACTAAGCAACAAAAATTGAGTGTGACATCGAAAAACCAGATCACGCACTTCTTGCTGAGCATTTACGTATTCGTGTGACAGCAGTTCTCTTAGTTGACGACATTCGCATTAACTCACTACGTGATGTTATTTCCACTTTTATTAATTGATAGTCAATCGGAAGCGAACGCGTCAAATAATTTAGTAATGCTTGAAAATCAATATTTCTGAATGATTGAGGTGGGAGACGCAACATAATTTTGCAAGGACCTGAGACTTGTTAACCTTAACCGCAAGCTTTAGGTTGATTTCAGAAGAGAAGCGCGTGATTTGGTTTTCCAATGTCACACTCAATTTTTGTTGTTTAGTAAACAAGTGCACAGCCAAATCAACGATGAATCATTTCACTGAGTTTTTAGCGCTTCTTTCGAGTTTATTCCCATGCCAAATCAGTACCATAAGACATTTCACCTCTTTTAACGAGTTTCTCACAAATGTCACATTTCCAAATCATACTAATCCGTAGCAAAGCAAAACAGTTAGATAATTTCACTTTATTTTAGCAAAAGTTTCCTTTTAAAGACACATTTCACCCTCAGATATGACTTTCATATGTCCATGCAGTTGTGTAGTAGACCCCTTCTTCTTCTTCTTCTTCTTAGCAGCCACGTCGAGGGGACTGTCATAGGTTGAGGAACTGGGCGACCAATAATGGATTCGTCCATAGGTCCATTGTGGTCAGCGTGGTTGGTCTCTCCGGACAATTAAACAAATGTGCCGTATCGTGGCCGTGGCATCCACAGTCTGGGCAAACGTCCGATTTGCTGCTGTCAATCTTGCTAACATATGCCATAAGCATAGTAGAGTGACCACAGCTCAGCGATGCCAGGGTGCATCTGGCCCTCCTTCCGAGTTGAGACTCGGATGTGCAGATCCGGGGCGGCACCACCCCCAGGATGGGATTTACCGCCGCCTTTTCCAGATGACACCGTACGAACTGTGTGTGCTCCTCGCGCAACAGACGGAGTCGTTCTTGCTGTGAATCGTGCTGTTGTAGACCGAACTTCCAGTAAGGTTTATTGACGAGATAACGAATTAATTCACTGAACAGTACATTTCCTTATATAGAGCTACGACAGTACAAAGAGGCGTGGCCGGAAGTGGCACAGCCTGGTACAACCGGAAGTGGATAATGGCTTGAGAATAGAGGGGGCGTGCCCGGAAGTGGCACGGCCTTGCACTTGGAATCAGAGTACAGTAGACATCCAATTCAAAAAGGAAGAAGGACCAATAGATATCTCAACACCTCCCCCCTAAGATGAATGGTACATTTATGACAAAATTACGAATAAATAGTTAACATTCATCTAATAGTCTATGTATAAGATCGTGCAGATGGATCCATTTCCAGTCGTCTGGGTGGCCGTCGCTCGCGTTGCGGTCGTTGAACTGGCTGCAAAGTCGTACTAGGCGTCGTTGTGGGCGGTGTAGACTCGGTTCCTTTGGTCGATTCCGTCACGATTGTCGGCGGCATAGCTCCTGTCGTTCGCGTCGTTGGTAGATCCGGTCTGTGGTACGGTTCTGGGGCGAATCCAAAGATCGAGTATTTCCCGCTCCGCATAGTCCGGCACATTAAGACGCATCTGATTCGCATGGCGTCTTTGTGTCGATCCATCAACCCAGCACATCGTAGACAGCGTTGCCATGCCGGGCGAGGACTTTTCCAGGTATCCATTTCCTTTGATTTTCCCGGTAGTCTCGAATCCACACTCTGTCGTTAGGCTCGAATTTCTTTGCACGAGCGCCATTGTGACGATTGAATTGCGCTTCCCATGGCGTCGTTGCGTGTGGAATCGGTTGTAGTTCGAGCTGTCAGCATTGTGAGCTTGGTTCGAGGTTTTCGTCCAAGAAAATTTTCTGCTGGCGACAATCCATTAGGAGATGATGGACATGGTGTTCGTCGATAGGTGGACAGGAAAACTTGCAGCGGATTTGAAACTGTTCCTTGATTTTCCAGCTTTCGTAGTGTCCTTTTTGAATGTGTCGACGAATCGCTCCGCTTGTCCATTCGATTGTGGATGAAACGGTGGAGATCGCACGTGTTCGATACCATTAGCGTTGCAGAACTCGACGAAGTCTCGTGAGGTGAATTGACTTCCATTGTCCGATACCAAGGTTTTCGGGTTCCCGAATTGAGCGAAAAGTCGGGTGAGCTCTCGAACCGTGGCAGTTGTTGTCGATGAGGACATTTCTATCACCTCAGGCCATTTTGAAAACGCATCCACGATGACGAGGTACATTTTTCCATTGAGAGGTCCTGCGAAATCGATGTGCACGCGGTTCCATGGTTCCGTTTCCATCGGCCACGAAAATAGCTCTACTTTGGTTGGAGCTTTAGCGGCTTCTTGGCAGCTCTGACATCGCCGTACGCAGTCTTCGATATCCTTTGTGATGTTTGTCCAGTACACGTATGCTCTTGCCAGCATTTTCATCCTTGTGAGACCGGGGTGTCCTTCTATGTAAAACGTCCAGGACACGCTGACGGAGAGCTAAAGGAATGACGATGCGAGGGCCGAAGAAAAGACAGTCGTTTCCGAGAGAAAGCGACCTACGCAGAGTGGCATACCTGGCAATTGCGGGAGTTGGTTTTGACGGCCAGGAATCTGTTCGAACGCAGTCCATAACGTTCCGCAATGTTTCATCTTCTGCACTTTCTTCGGCAATCCTTTCCATGTCGATGGGCAGGACATTTTTCACAGAAAGACAGGCGACTTCTGCTTCTTGGGCGGCTTTCGCAATGACGATATCCTCCATGGAAGTAGTTTGTTTAGCGATGAGACGAGATAGCGCATCGGCTTGACCAAACTCCGTTGTTCGTCGGTACTCGATTTTAAAGTCATATCCGAGTAGAATCAGCGACCATCTAAGAAGTCGGTTAGCGGTGTACGTAGGCATTCCATTCTTGCTTCCGAAAATGGCTAGGAGAGGTTTGTGATCCGTAAGAAGAGTGAAATGTCGTCCCATCAAATATCGATGAAACTTGCGTACTGCGAAAACCAACGCTAGTCCTTCTTTCTCAATCTGACCATATTTCTTCTCCGCATCGTTGAGACTTCGACTGGCGTGGCAAATGGCCTTCTCCGATCCATCAGCGAAACGATGTAGAATCACTGCTCCAATTCCATAGTCTGGATGCGTCAGCTGCGACGATGATTTCCAGTTTCGGATCGTAGTGAGTCAGCAGTAGAGGTGACGTGAGAACCTCTTTGGCTCTGTCGAATGCCTTTGTTGCTCAGATTTCCATTCGAATTTGGCATCCTTTTTCAGGAGGGCGTCGAGAGGAGCTCGTAGAAGACGCATGTCGTTGACAAAAGTGCCGTAGTAATTGATCATACCAAGAAATGACCGTAGCTGTGACACGTCTTTCGGCGGCGGCATCTCGGTGATAGCTCTGATTTTGTTCGGGTCCGGACGGCGTCCATGTTTGTCGATGACAACTCCGAGATAATTGATTTCGGTCATCATGAAGTTGCACTTCTCTATCCGGACTCGAAAACCATAGTCGTGAATCCTTTTGAATAAGGCTTCCAGATTGTTGCGATGCTCTTCATTTGTGCGACCGGTAACGATGACGTCGTCCAAATATGCCGCAACTCCAGGAAGACCAGCTATCATCGAGTCTATGACTTGTTGAAAAATTCCAGGAGCTGACTTCACTCCAAACGGCAAGCGGTTGTAGCGGAACAAACCACGGTGGGTGTTGATAGTCAGCAATTCCTTAGAACTTTCGTCCACTTCGATTTGCAGATAAGCATCGGCAAGATCTATCTGCGAGAAGAGTTCGCCACCATTGAGTTTGTTAAAGACTTCCTCAGCTGTTGGCAGCGGATGTTTGTGCAGCATCAGGGTGTCGTTGAGACCAGTTGAAAAGTCGGCACACAGTCGAATTGCTCCGCTACTTTTCTTCACAACGACAATCGGAGCAGCCCAGTCGGAATGGTCGACCGGCGATAGCACGTTTTCAGCCAGTAATCTATCAATTTCCTCGTCGACATTCGGTCGAGAAGCGAACGGGACGGGTCGCTTCTGTCTGTAGACAGGTCGAACATCAGGTTTAAGGAAGAGCTTCGCCTTTGTCTTCGTACAGCATCCGAGACCAGGTGCGAATACGTCGGTGAAACGATGCTTCAAATCTGTCACTGCGTTGCGGCGCACATTTTCCAAGGCGGCTGTGGCTTGTCGACAGTGGTATTGTTCCTTCAGCTCTCGGTATTGTGGCATCTGTACGCACCATTCTAATCCCAGTAAATTGCTTGACTCAGTGACGTAGCAGCTTCCTCGTCCAGCAGTAGTCCGGTGATGCCGATCAAATATCGTAAATTCGGCTTCGAATTTGCCAATAATGTCCATCGGTGACCCATCAGCAGTTCTGACCAGCGCTGTCGCTCGCTCGAGTGCAGGAGATCCCATGTCGTTCCATATTCGGCGCGAAATCATTGTCAGATCAGATCCTGTGTCGAGCTGCAGTCGTGTGGAAACTCCATGTATTTCCACTTTCAGGTACGTACGAGCGTCCGATGTTGCAGAAATCGCGTTGTTGCAACGGAAATTCCGGCTTCGTTGGCGGAATTTTGGCTTTCTCGCTTGCAAGTGTGATTTTCCGCGATTTGTTGATGAACCATTCTCTCGTCCTTGCTCACGGGAAGTTGATCGATTGCGGAAGCTGACGTTGCGGGAAGGATTTCGGTTCTTCTGCGGATACGATTTGTTGTGATAAACAGCATTCACTTCTCTGCCTTCCATTGTACGATTGTCGGCGCGGAGAGTGATGAAGGTTTCGCACTCATTTATGAAGTCATCCAGTGAAGGTGATGGATCGCTCTCTTTGATGCAGTTGATTTTATTGAGTAATCGGAGCCGCATCTCTGAGTGTGAAGAGTCAGTCAGTCCAGAAACGAATACCAGACACTTCAGGGATTCACTGTCGACTTGCTTCACGGCTGCATCCTCAAATTTCCGCTTGATTTTATTTCCGAAATCTCGATATGGCACGTACGATGGTGTTAGCGGCTCGCAATTTGACTGCAGGAACTCGAAACTTCGTCTAATCAGCGTCCGTTTTGGTCCAAATAGTTTGGTCAGATTTTCCACAGTCGTTTCCAGATCGATTTGGCGCGGCTCGAGAGGCAGGACGTGTTCAGAGTACGTCTTGTACGACTGTCGGTCCAGTTTGTCCACTACCAAATTTCGCTTCCGCTCGTCGGATAGAGTCGTTCCTCGGTCGTTGATCGCCGGCCCATATCGCTTGAACCATGCATCGAAGGTGGCGTCGTCATCTTCCTCGTAGCTGAATACAGGCAGGTCTCGGACGAGGTCACCATAGGGATCAGATGCAGGAACAGGCAGGGGAGCAGTTGTGACGGTGGACGGGGAGGGTTCCTTATTGTCCGCCAGTTTTGCCATTAGGGCGACTATCTGCTGGTTCTGCTGCTGTAGAAGCTGCAGCTGCTGTGACTGAGAAGTAAGCAGTTGCGCCAGCCAGGGAGGAGTAGAATCGTGAGATGTTGACGGCTCCATAGAATTAGTCGCAGGCATGTCGGAATACGGAGTAGTCGTTGATCCTGATCGCCACTGTTGTAGACCGAACTTCCAGTAAGGTTTATTGACGAGATAACGAATTAATTCACTAAACAGTACATTTCCTTATATAGAATTACGACAGTATAAAGAGGCGTGGCTGGAAGTGGCACAGCCTGGTACAACCGGAAGTGGATAATGGCTTGAGAACAAGGGGACGTGCCAGAAAGTGGCACGGCCTTGCGCTTGGGATCAAAATACAGTAGACATCCAATTCAAAAAGGAAGAAGGACCAATAGATATCTCAACACGTGCCATCTTTGCAGATTGACTTTGCTTGGAGCATCGGCGAATGGCTTTCTGATGTCTCTCTCCTTGACGGGGTTCAGCACTCTCCATGAGGGGTGGTTGGGTTGCTTTATGATATTGATGAAGAATTGTTGGGCCTGGAGTTGACAGTGCTCTTTTACTGGTAATAATCGTGTCTCCGCATGCCAGTGCTCGACTGAGGAACTACTTGCACATCCGGTAGCTATACGAAGTGCGGCATTCTGTACACGCTGCATCTTGGTCTAGGAGGCTTCTGATACCAAGTGCTGCCACACCGGTGCAGCGTACTCCAGAGCGGGCTGAAGTATGGCCTTTAGGTCTTGATAATAGTCGCCTTGCTACTGCCCCATGATGTACCGCCCAGGGCTCTGAGCACATTAAGCTTCGCTTTGACGACGGCCTGCTTCTGCTCGGTGTTCTTATGAAACTTGAGCGATGGATCGAGCACCAGACCGAGCAGTTTGGGGTTTGGGAAAGCGAGCAGCAGGTAATCGATCTCCGTCCCACTCGACATGCGGGTGAGCGCTGTGCTCCGATGGATCTGTTGTGAGTACGAATACCGACGATTTGGACGCAGAGATCTTTGGCATTTTGCGGTCAAAAAAGTTTTTCAGTGTAGAGTAGACCCCTCTTGCAGTTTTTCAGTTCAGAGTAGACCCGTCTTGCATAACACCTGCCCACCCCTTCTAGCGCCACCACGTCTGTTGAAGTCTACCATCAAGCCATGGCAGAAGCGGTGGATAACTGCCTTCACTAAAGGACGTCGGGCAAATGTGCTATTCCAGGGACATGTTTCCAATAGCATCCCCATCGCCGCTGGTGTCCCTCAAGGAGGAGTTTTATCGCCTGCACTTTTCAGTTTATATCTAGAAGATCTGCTCGTTCCCCCTCAAGACATCAAGGTCGTTGCATACGCGGATGATATTACTATTCTGTGCCGAGATCGCGACATTAAGGTAGCCACCAGTAAGATCAATGACTAATTGATCGAGTTGAAATGTTTCTTCGATCGCAAAATGCTCACAGTCTCTGCCTCCAAATCGTCCGTCACCGTCTTTTTCACTGATAATGCAGAGCACAGTGCCCATCCTATGGTGAAATGGGACGAAACTCAATCGCAGGCCACCCGATTCCCCAAGCTGCTTGGACTCGTGTTGGATCCTTCGTTGAAGTTTCATAAGAACACTGAGCAGAAGCAAGCCACAGTGAAAACAAGACTCAACGTCCTGCGTGCTCTCGGTGGAACGTCCTGGGGATGCAATAAAGAAACGATCCTGACCACGTATAAGGCTATTGTGCAACCCGCCTTGGAGTATGCTGCGCCAGTCTGGCAGCACATCGTGTCGGACACCTCTTGGTCCAAGCTGCAGCGCGTCCAAAATTGTGCTCTGCGAGTTGCAACAGGCTGTTCCAAAAGCTCTCCAATAGAGCACTTACATGCCGAAGCTCGCATATTGCCAGTTAGAGACCACTGCCAACTCCAGGCGCAACAAATGTACATTAACATCGTGAAGCAGCCGAATCATCCTTCGCGAAGAGTACTAAACCCGGTGAGAGAGAGATGTATCAGAAAGCCTTTCGCTGATGCTCCGTCGAAAGTAGATGTGCAGAGATGGACTGAAGCACAACAAGAACGCCTCCGTCTCTTGCGCGCGGAGCATACCCGATTCGTGAACGAACACTTGAGCAGAGTTGCCATAAACCCCATCCTGGGAGTCGCACCTCCAAAGGTCTCCGAGACAGAGATGGAACTTGGCAGGCGTGCCAGGTGCACCCTTGCATGGTTACGCTGTGGACACTCCCCCATGCTTATGTCATACTTGCATAGGATTGACAACAGCAAACCTGACGAGTGTCCTGATTGCGGTAGTCAAGGGCATACTACTGCGCACCTGTTCAATCGCCCGAAAAGACCGACTACATTGACGACAATGGATCTGTGGACGAACCCAGTGCTAGTGGCCGAGTTTCTGAACCTATGGCAGAACCCCTCTCTGTGGCTGCAAAGAAGAAGAAGAGCGCCACCACAGTTCACACCCTTTTTCTTGGTTTCCAAACCCAATGACGACTAGATGAAACAGGATTATAATTTGCCACCGGCACAAAATTCTCACGGAAGTGAAGTAGTTTTTCTTACCAGAGTTTTCCATGAGTAGGCCCCAATATCGTGTTATCTCTATCACCGGTGAGGCTGTTTCCCTAATCCCTAGTGTGTTCAGCTTCGGCCGCTCACCTCCGGAGAAAGATGGTGTGTGAATGAAAACACACCGCTCTCAAATTCTTTTATACCCTACCCTTTATCAACTGGTTATCATCAATTTTGTTTACCGTGAGAATTTTGTGCCGGTGGCAATTTATAATCGTCTCTAGATGAACGGATGAATCGCAACCGCGTTTTCGATTTTCACTCCTTTTTGCCGGTCCTCAAACTTGTGTCAAACACACGATCCTTAACGCTTGGCGTACTCCCAGTTGGGTCCCGCTCTCTTTCTCCGGTGCTGGCGCTTGTTCAGTCGAGTCCCACACAGTTTCCCCGGCGCTTGGCGCACTCCCAGTTGGGTCCCTCACGCTTTCCTTGGCGCTTTTTAATTGGGGTCCCGCACACGTTCCCCGTCGCTTGGCGCACTTCCAGTCAGGTCCCACACACGTTCTGTGGGGTTTGGCACACTTCCAGTTGGGCACCGCATATGTTTCCCGGCGCTTGGCGCACTTCCAGTCAGGTCCCACACACGTTCTCCGGCGCTTGGCGCACTCCCAGTTGGGTCCCGCACACGTTCTCCGGCGCTTGGCGTGCTCCCAGTTAGATCCCACTAACTTTCCCCGGCCCTTGGCGCGCTCCCAGTTGGGTCCCGAACACGTTCCTGGGCGCAATTTCAGTTGGGTTCCGCGCACGTTCCCTAGCGCTTGGCGCACTTCCAGCCAGGCCCCACACACGTTCTGTGGCGCTTGGCACATTTCCGTTGGGGTTCCGCACACGTTCGCCGGCGCTTGGCGCACTCACAGTTGGGTCCCGCACACTTTTACGGGCGCCTGGTGCCTCTTCAGTCAAGTACCGCTCACGTTCCCCGGCGCTTGGCGCACTCTTGGTTGGGTCTCGCACTCTCTCCCCTGCGCTTTGCGCATTTTCATTCGGGTCCCGCGCACGTTTCCTGGCGCTTGGCGCACTTTCAATCGGATCCCACACAATAAACGGTGTGCATACGGTTCCTGATGGACGTAAAGCAGATTTACTCTAACGCTTGCAATCAATTCACTCTTATCACAATACCACTCCATTTCTCTCAATTGGCCAACCATGTTTCTTATCATTCAAAAGTTTCACCGGACTCACACACACAGACACACATTTTAAAATTCACTAATTTTTCAATATCTCTAGAACCACAAAGCAGATTCTTCTGAAACCTGGGCAGTGTTAAGAACCTTTACTGCTCTACATTTTGTGAAAATGCCAAGTTCGGAACTATCTTCCAAACCGAGATTCTGTAACGAGGGGTGTGTTGTGTAGAAGCAATCCTTTTCCAAATCAGGTGCGCGCTTCGCGCGCACCACAATTTTGTTCTACCAATCAATCGCACATTGCATTTCATGTTCTTCAGATTTTACGGATATTTCCCTGTTTCTCTTTGGTAATTAACGATCATGTGTATTACTAGAGTGCTCATCCCTTAGACGGCAAGGTTTGCACTAATACTTTGCGGCGAACTCGGTGCACGTTTGTTATGTCATATGGCACCGAGTTTGCTTCAGAATTCAATACGGAACGCAAATTATCATCACGATCCGTCCTGACTGTATTTATCGCTAATCTCTGGATGGGGGAAGCCGCGACGCTCTCCTTCTTCTTCTTTGCAGCCATAGTGAGGGGTCCCATAACAGGTTCAGAAACCCGGCCGTTAGCGTTGAGTTCATCCTCAAATCCACTGTCGTTAATGTAGGAAGTGTCATCGGGTAATTGAACTTGCTGTTGTCCAGTCAAACTCAGCACTGGGGATTGAACACAGCGTAAGGCATCTTTCATAGTCCTCACCGCAAGCGCGGGAAGAGCGGTGGACTACGAAAGTTCTTACCGCGCGGGACGCGCCCAGGCCGCTGTGGCGGTTTTACCGTTTCTTCTTTGCAGACGCGAAGAGGGTAATTGCTATAGGTTCAGAAACTGGGCGACCAGCGTCGGATTCGTCCAAAGGTCTATTGTAGTCAATGTTATGGGGTTTTTTTGAGCAGTTGAATAAGTGTAGGGTATTGTGGCCAGGACCACCACAGTCCGGGCGGACGTCGGGAGTGCTACTGTCGATCCTGTTCACGTAGGACTTCAGGAACGTTGTGTGCCCACAGCGCAACGAGGCTAGAGTGCATCTGGCACGTCTACTAAGCTGAGACTCAGACTCAGAAACTCGAGGCGGCACAGTACCCAGAATAGGATTAACAGCCGCTCTTTCCAGATACCCTCGAACGAACTGGGTGTGCTCCTCGCGCAACAGACGGAGGCGTTCTTTTTGTGAATCGTGCCATCTCTGCAGGTTGACTTTATCTGGAGCATCGGCAAAAGGTTTTCTGATGCCTCTCTCTCTTACAGGTTCAAGTACTCTCCGAGATGGGTGGTTGGGCTGCTTTACGATGTTGATATACAGTTGCTGGGCCTGGAGCTGACAGTGCTCCTTTACTGGTAGCACCCGTGTCTCAGCGTGTAAATGCTCGATTGGCGAACTCCTAGCACATCCGGTGGCGATCCGAAGAGCAGCGTTTTGTACACGCTGCACCTTAGTCCAGGATGAGTCCGACACTAAGGGCTGCCAAACCGGTGCCGCATATAAGGGCGGGCTGCAGTATAGCATTATACGTGGTCAGAATAGTTTCCTTACTGCTGCTCCATGATGTACCTCCCAGCTCCCTTAGCACATTGAGTTTAGCTTTCACAACTGCTTGCTTTTGCTCGGTGTTCTTGTGAAACTTCAGCGACGGATGGAGTATAAGGCCGAGTAGTTTGACGAAGTGAGCAGCAGGCAGGCGATCTCCACCCCAGCTGACATCGGGATGGGCGCTGTGCTCTTTGGGATCCGTCGTGAAAACTGATACTGAAGACTTGGCAGCTGAGACCCTGAGCATCTTGTTATCGAAATAGCTTTTCAAATCAATCAGGTACTCATTGATCTTGCTCGCGGCCACTTGTATGTCGCGGTTTTGGCACATGATAGTCATATCATCAGCGTAGGCGACAACTTTAATGTCCTGGGGAGGTGCCGGAATGTCCTCTAAGTACAGATTGAACAGAGCGGGCGATAAGACTCCGCCTTGCGGAACACCGGCAGCTATGGGGATACTTTTAGAGACATGATTTTGAAACAAAACTTTTGCTCGACGGCCCTTGACGAATGCTGTTATCCAACGCTTCTGCCACGGCGGAATAGAGGACTTCAGTATGTTATCCGATAGAATACCCAGGTTAACACTGTCAAATGCTTTTGTCAAGTCCAGGGCTACAGCAACGGTCCTGAGGGGCTTACTCTTGTTGAAGCCGTCGATGGCATAGCCAACTATTTCCAAAAGCGCCGTCGTGGTGGTATGTAGCTTCCTGAAGCCGTGCTGGTGATGTTGTTTCTCATTATGCTGAGCCAAATCATTGACGATAAGCTTTTCAGCAACTTTGGCTAGAGGTGACAAAAGGCTTATTGGCCTGTATCCTTCCGCTGATGACAGCGATTTACCGGGCTTAGGCAGAGGAATGACATTTGCTGTTTTCCAGTCTTGTGGCAGTGTGCAGGTTCAGAATGATGTGTTCATTAAATCGGTGAGCAGCGTGAGAAATTCACTGGCGAGCTTCTTCAGGACTGCTGGACAGATTCCGTCAGGTCCAATGGCTTTGGAATTACGCGTATCCTTTACAATCTTCTCCACCACCGCAGGAGTGAAGGCGTCAGCCGTGCCCATAAGCGGAAGGCGGCACAGCTCCCTTACTGTCACTCGGTTTTGCGGGCCACGCTTCCCACATGTTATGAAGAAGCTCTTGCCTAGAGCGTAAGCGGCATCTTGTCCTGACTTGAATACATTGTTCTCAAACTCGATAGTAGATATATACTATAGTTGTACACGAACGAAATTTTCGAAAGATTTTTCGAAATTTTTTTCTTTCGTTCGAAATTTCGTCGAACGAAATTTTTTCAAATTTCGTTCGTTCGAAATTTTTTCGATTTTCGTTCGTTCGAAATTTTTTCGAACGAAAATTTTTCAATTTTCGTTCGTTCGAAATCCGATTTTTCGAAATTTTTTCGAAATTCGTTCGTTCGGAATTTTTTCGAACAAATTTCGAAAAAAAAATCGAAATTTTTGACAAATTTCGAAAAAATTTCGAAATTTTCGACGAGTTTCGAAACAAATACGAAATTTCGAAAGAAATCGAAATTTCGATTTGTTTCGAATTTCCAAGCCTGGCAAACCTCAGTCATCAGTAAAGGGATATCGTCCCATTAGCTTGATGTCACCTTTCGCTAAGGTAGCCGAAAAGCTCATTGTCAAGGATCTAGCGGAGCACAACGAGAAGCAGTTGTTTCAACATGGTTTCAGGAGGCTACATTCCACAACTACGGCTTTGCTAGAAATTACCAGCTATGCTATCGACGGGTTCAACTTTAACAAGCCATTGAGAACTGTAGCTGTTGCGTTGGATCTCACCAAGGCATTTGATACGGTTAACCTTGGAGTCCTGTCAGGCAACATACTGGAGTCGTCAATACCATCTTGGCAGAAGCGCTGGATATCGGCCTTTATTAAAGGTCGACGAGCAAAAGTCATGTTTCAGAACCATGTCTCCAACAGTATTCCAATGGCAGCTGGAGTCCCTCAGGGCGGGGTTGAGAGATGACCTTGGAGCATGATAAGCTGTGTAGCCAGGAATGTTAGGGTGTCGAGCAGTAGCGGAAGGAGACAGCTTGGTTTCGTGAACCATAATGATATCAGGATGATGAGTACGAGCAAAAAGAGAGAGTTCAGACAACTTGGCACGAAGGCCATTGAGGTTAATATGAACAATAGAGAGGGGCGGTTGGTAAATGAGGAATCAGAGTTACTGGGGGCAGAGCGCAGAACACAACGGAAGGAAGGATTGTGATGCCTCACAGAACTGAGACCCGAACAGAAGAGATGCACCCACCTCTGACATCCAAAACATTGGACACTTATCCCATTCCATGTGACCTTCTTGCTGCACGTGGCGCATGGGTACTTCTGAGCGGGTCCTGGATTCCTCTCGACGCCGGCCATTTGTAGTAGAATCCTTAGGAGAGCTGCAGCCAGCCAGCATCTCTCCCATGACAAAAACCCTCCACGCGGAGGGGTTGACGTCGGTTTGCGCGGAGGTGGTCTTCTTCCCTCCACGAACGTACGACATCTCGGCAGCTATTCGCAAGGCAATGAAAGCCGCCATTCCGGAGGGCCGAGTTAAGACCTTCTTTCCCAATGTCACCAGGGAAATCTTGGAGAAGATAAGGACAAGGGATGCAAAGAGAGTCGCAGATCACCTGGATCCGACCATTGCTGAGCTGGACAACGAGATTAAGCGAGATCTGGACAAGCACAAGAAGGAGTGTTGGGAGAAATTCACGGAGAAGATGAATTTCAAGAGTGATGGAGCGTCAACTTGGAAAGTTCTAAAGAAGATCTCGGGCAAGAGCACCTCCACCAACTACTCTACGATCGAGTTCGAAAGTGGAGTCTTCAAATCGGGAAAGGAGGCTCTCGGAAAGAATTTTTTCGTAACTCAGGCTAAGAGAGGGAAACAGAATCGAGTGACTGTAAGAGAGCTCTGTAAGTTGCCACTCATGAGTGAAGCAGAAGCTGTGACGCCCGCGCAGATTGAAAAGGTGATCAAAGAGATGCGCAACTCGAAGGCTGTAGGGCCGGATGGCATTAGTCCAGCGGTCTTGAAGAAACTGCCGACTGAGATTATGCCAATCCTGGCTGACGTCATCAACACATCCTTTCGCACGTGCATCATACCCCAAGACTGGAAAATGGCAAGCGTCGTTCCGTTGCCCAAGCCAGGTAAATCGCCATCGACGGCTAAGGGATACAGGCCAATAAGTCTGTTATCACCAATCACAAAGGTCGCTGAGAAACTGGTCGTCAAGGAGCTGGCCGAGCATAATAACAATCAACAGCACCAGCACGGATTCCGCAAATTACACTCTACCACCACGGCGCTGCTGGAGATTGTGAGCTATGTTTTGGATGGCTTCAACGCCACCAAGCCTCAACGCACTGTTGGAGTAGCCCTGGACCTCACGAAGGCGTTTGACACTGTCAACTTGGGCATACTGTCTGAGAAGCTATTGAGGTCCACCATCCCGCCTTGGCAGAAGCGATGGATTGCTGCACTCATCAAAGGGCGCCGAGCAAAAGTGCTGTTCCAGGGGCATGTTTCTAACAGCATCCCGATCGCTGCCGGTGTCCCTCAAGGAGGAGTCATATCGCCTGCTCTGTTCAGTCTTTACCTGGAAGATTTGCCCGTTCCCCCCATGTGACATCAAAGTCGTTGCGTATGCGGATGACATCACCATCCTGTGCTGAGACAGAGACATTAATATAGCTGCACGAAAGATCAATAGCTACCTTATCGTTCTGAAGAGCTTTCTCGATGATATGATGCTCACTGTCTCTGCCGCTAAATCATCTGTATCAGTTTTCTCCACTGACCCTAAGGAACACTGCGCTCACCCCGTTGTGAATTGGGAAGACGCTCGTCTGCCTGCCGCACTGTTCCCTAAGCTGCTCGGCCTAGTATTGGATCCTTCGTTGAGGTTCCACAAGAACACTGAGCAGAAACAGGCTACAGTGAAAGCAACGCTCAACGTTCTACGAGCTCTGCGAGGAACGTCGTGGGGAAGTAGCAAGGAGACAATATTGACAACCTACAAGGCAATATTGCAGCCGGCGTTGGAGTACGCTGCACCGGTATGGCAGCACATGATATCGGAGTCATCGTGGACAAAGATGCAGCGAGTTCAAAATGCTGCACTTCGGATTGCCAGAGGGTGTGCTAAAAGCACCCCAGTGGAACATCTTCATGCTGAGGCCCGAGTTCTGCCGGTTAAGGAGCACTGCCAACTCCAAGCGCAGCAACTGGTTATTAACATTGTCAAGCAGCCTGACCACCCATTAAGAAGGATCATGAATCCCGTGAGAGAGAGACACTGCTTACTAGAAAACCTCGCAAGGACATCCCCACCATTTCAAAAATGATGAATGTTTTCTGGTCAATTCTGGCTCGCTGTCTCCGAATCTGACATCGGATTTTGCTGCGGACAACGCTGAACGAAGGTAAAAGCGTTTTTGAAGTTTCGCGAAAGGGTAAGGGTACTATATACCCATCACCATTCCATCACTTTACTCTCCTTCACTATTTATCTGAACAGGTGCAATCCTGTCGGCCACCTAATCATCGTCATATCTAGTTGGATACACCGAGTGATTTTCTCAACCTCACTCCATCATTTTAAACATACGTATCGACCGGGTGGGTGTTGGGGGGTGCGGGGGGGGAGTCGGTGGGTTACAGATGCAAATAGCACCAACTCTGACCGGGGCCTTAAGCCCCTTTCATAGTTTGCCGGCCGACGTCGGACGACTCGTTATCAAATTTGATAAGTTGAGAGAGATAAGATAGGTAGGGTAGGGTAGATAGATATTACACATTCGATAACGAGTCGTCCGACGTCGGTCGGGCAAGTGTGAAAGAGGCTTTACAGATCCAAATAGCACCAACTGACAGGGGCCTGATAGGTGTCGATTGATATCCTGTATGATATCAATCGGAGTGGGATATCAATCGACACATATCAAATACACGTTGAAATTGTTTCAACCATCGCTGCGGATTGATGGAGAATACCACCCCAGGATGCTTCTCCTTCTCTTCTTCTTCTTATCGGCCACATAGAGCTTCTCCTTATAGGTGTAAAAAGGCAGCCACATCGCACGGGTTCTTCCACATATCCATAACTGTTAGAGAAGTCGGCCTTGCAGGACATGAAAATAAATGAAATGAATCATGCCCTGGGTTGTGGCAGTCAGGACATTCGTCAGGGATCGACGAGTCGATCTTGTGGACGAAGGCCTTGAGGTATGAGGAGTGTCCACATCGTAGACCTGCCAGGATGACGCGTGTACGTCTGGGTAGGTCCGATTCGCTGCCATCGATCGGGGGAGGCACGTCACCAAGTATTGGATTTAGGGGAGCACTGGAAAGGTATTCTCTGACCAATCGGGTGTGCTCCATTTGCAGTAATCTGACGCGATTGAGCTCCGACGTCGCCCAACGTTGACGATCCAAGACAGAGACTGCAGCATGAAGTGGAGAGCGAATATGTCGGAAATGGGGACCAGATGACAGTAATGGGAAATTAGGGTGTGTGGAATTCCTTATAATGCCAACATGGAACTGCTGCGACTGGAGTTGACAATGCTGCTTTACAGGTAGTAGAGAACACTCTTGATGTAGATGAGGTACCGGTGTGGATCTAGGGCATCCAGTGATCACGCGTAGAGCAGTGTTCTGTGCACGCTGAAGCTTGCTCCAAGAGGCTTCCGACAGGTGTCTTGACCAAATTGGGGCTCCATATTCCAGCACCGGCTGCACCATAGCCCTGTAGGTGGTTCTCAAAAGTTCTTTAGAGCTGCCCCATGAAGTGCCTGCCAGCGAACGTAGAATGTTGTTACGTGTGTTGGCAGCAGCAGCTCGAACACGTGTGTTTTCATGAAAACGTAGTGACGGGTCCAGGAATACACCGAGAAGTCGAGGGTGTTTTGATAAGGGCAGCATATTTCCTTCCCAAAGAACCTTGGGATGCAGCTTGTGTTCGGCAGTCGCTGTAGTGCACAAAGTAACGCTGGACTTGGTTGGAGAGACCTTTAACTGTTTCGATTCCAGGAACTTAGCCAGACTGACGAGGTATTTATTCATCTCAGCAGTGGCTCGATCGATGACAGGGTCAGTACAAATAATGGTGATGTCATCCGCATATAGACATAAGTGGATGTTTGATGATGGCTTCGGCACATCAGATAGATACAAAGAAAACAGGCTGGGAGATAAAACTTTTCCTTGTGGAACGCCTGCCTTCAGGGGCACAGACTTCGATAAGTGTCCATCAAATTTCACACGAATGGAGCGATTTTTGACAAAGTTATCTGTCCATCTTTTGCACCAGTCAGGAATAGTAGAGTTCAGGATCGATTTGGACAGCAGTGGGATACTGACGTTATCGAAGGCAGCGGTTAAGTCAACCGCCACGACTATACTTCTACCAGCGGGAGGTTTCATGTTGAAGCCAGCAATTATGTGTTCTGTGATGGACGTAAGTGCCGTGATGGTAGAGTGGGCCTTCTTGAAGCCATGTTGATGCACGTTATGACGTAATGATCTCGGATCCAATCATTCTCCTTCTCCAACTAGATTTGCACAAGAGTTGGCGAACACATGTGCATCAAGGAAAAAAGTATGAAACAGAAAGTGGATCCCAGTTTCCAGTGACTTTATAGCTGAAGGGGGGCTGTTCTATTCTTCAACCCTCACCGATAAGGGGGTTAAAATGGAAGGGGGGGGGGTGTTCAATAATAGAAAATACGGTATCTGTGAATAGGCATTTCGTCGAACCAGTTCATTCCCCCTTCCACTGCTCTAGTTTTTTTTGCTGATTTATTTATATATCCTAGCTCCCTCATTATGAGCCGGTCGAAGTAAGGCTTATCGGGCTCATCATGCCGAAATCTCCTTATCACTGTTAATTTTGTCATGACCGACCGCTCCGCTTCTTACTCCGCCCGGACTCATTCGAGCAAGCCAGGCTTTATGTTTTCGCTCGGATAGATCAGCTTGGAGTTGGGTACGCCAATACTACGTCTGTATGTTTGATTTTGTGTTTAGGTGCTATTGGCTTCCGCCTCTGAATAAGAACTACAAATGCGCTACTCTGTGGTCGAGACGGATTTCGGAGATGAGGAAACAAAAAATTTTGGAAAACGAGACGAATTCGTCAGTCTCACCAGCTTGTACGAAATCAAAACGCTTGCCACAATCTCAGGTGATGATTCTTTCGCTGTTGCTTCACGTAGTCTATGAGGATGTTTCAGGAGACTTCGACAACACTGAGAACGTTGATCCAGGAGAAGAGCTTCCATCACCTATGGTCTTCTCCGAAAGCAATGAGAAGTGGTTGGCCATTGCCGTTGGCGACGACATTTCCATCTTCACTATTTGCTTCGATCTTGGGCATGTGTTCACGGTGCCCTTCAAGAGTTAGTCTTGATTTTTGGATCCGGAAAGTTTTTTTATTGGAGGTGTGGCATTTTTGGTCAGAAGCGATCTACAGTGCAGTGCGAACACTCCAGGAACTAGCGATGGTACGACGGAATTCATCTCCATAGCTGTAGAAACCAAAGCTTGGTCGGTACCCATTCACATCCTCTACTCTCCGCCAAGATCCTCATGCCCACTCTTTTACTAACACAAGCGCTACTGCGCCGTTCGTCGTATGCCGCAGCGTACATTGGCGCGTCGTGGGATGGAGATCCACTGTGCACTGTACTTGTTATCCGAAGATAATTCTTCGGGTAATGGATCGATTCGGATAATGCCGATTTTAAATTTTCCTGATATTAGTTCGATTCAGATAATGCGCTTTTTCAAATTATCGGATAATGGATCGATTCAGATAATGCCATTTTCCCAATGATTCGGATACGGATATCCGGTCGGATAACTTCGGATATTTTCGGAACAAGGTTGAGGCAAAACGGTGAAAAATAAACCAGGCACTTAAAGGCACAGTCCAAGCTCAGGGACGAAATCTGAGATTTCCACATAATTGTGAAGTAGACCCACCCCGTGTACCACTTGCCAAGTGCGAGCTCTCAATTCCCTCGAATAAGCGAGATATAGGAGGAAGCCACCCTAGGGCGCCCACCTCGGGAAGCCACTTTGGCACGCCCCTTTTACGATCTTTTGAGCTCAACACTGGCGAGACGAGCGAAGCTTTCCAATCAGTAGCACCGTTCTTCCCTTCTTTCTCAGCCTCTCTCTTCATTCAGGTCAGCTCGCTTACATCGGTTGGAAATGGCGGAAGTTATAAGCCTCGGACAACTCGTCCACCATGCTTCCGCAGCTTAATTTCTGAGGGGCCCTAACTTCGTTCCTAACGGGTCTTGTGCGATTCCAGAGACATCGTTGGAATCAGCGTGGGACCGCTTCAAAGATAGGCAGAAAAGCAGAAAAACGATTTTGAGGTTGGACTGTGCCTTTAAGGCAAACCTTTGAAAACATCCATAATTGAGCAAACAGCAGTACTTCATTGTATTTGCAGCATGTTCACATACAAACCTCAATCTTAATATATGCATACTAGTACAATTATGAAAACAAATTTTCAGTTACAGTCTACAGCAATGGAAGTAGGACCTGGTGAGGTTGCGGACTCTTCCTAACATACTGTAGTCTGATTGTGTTATCACTAATTTTTTCGAAGTGACAGATTGTTCGGTGAGTCTTTGTTTCCACTCTCACATTTTCATCTGTTTCCACAGATGTGGTCATATCGGTGAAAACACAGGCTCACCGATCTATCACAACTATTACGGAAAAATGATTGATACCACTAACAAACTACCGTATGTTAGGACGAGTCCGCAACCTCACCAAGTCCTACTTCCATTGCTGTAGACTATACTGTATCGTCGTTGGGAGGCACAGTATTATCCATACACAGGTTTAATTCAGGACAACTAGCTAGTAAAAAGTATGCAAAGCGACTATACAAAAACTTCTACTCTGAATAGCTATCCACTTGGTCATCTCACTTGGCCTTCCATTTTTCGGCTCCGTAACGACTCCTCCTGGTTGATGTATTAAATAAAAGGCGGTACGGAAAACGGACCTGGCCTGGTGCGCTTTTATCCGATTTAATCCAAAAATTATCCGATTTTATATGAAATTTTACCCGAATTCTTGACCCTTCGGATAATGGTTCGATTCAGATAATGCCGATTTCAAATTTCCCGGATATTGGTTCGATTCAGATAATTCGTTTTTTCGAATTTTCGGATATCGGATTATCCGAATCCCTTCCGGGGACGTCGCGCCCTTCTCCCCTCGACCGAGATTCACTTCCCTCGAATTATGCACAACGAATGACGTTTCAAACAGTCGACTCTGGGGGAGAACAAGGGAAGTTCGCTTTATCGTTTTTCCCTTCGCCTCCCCCCGAGCATGATGAATGTGAAAACAAAGCCGCAACGTATACGGTGATGCAAACTGGCTAGTCTCGGGGTGGTCACGCACTTCACATAGTGAGGGGCAGATTTGCCACTCAAGGACTGTGTAATGTATCTCTGTCCGGATTTCAGGGGAGATATTAAGCTTCTCTGTAACCTTTCGTCGGAGGTGAATATTTTTGGCCCTATCCCAGTTTTCTAAGCACAGGAAACTGTTGAAAGCAGCTAGTTTTAGCTAGCTGATTTTTTATCAATCAATGAACAATGGGTGTTGGGTTGCGACAGCATGGGGAAGACCGGCGATCGGGAGAACAAGGGAAGACCTGCTGGCCGGAGGTCCCCTCCGCCTCCCCTCGATTTGGGGGAAGTTCCCCAGTTGTTTCGAGGGAAGCTCTGTCTTCGTTCTCGGGAACATTCCCACGAATGTCGGAGAGGACGATTGAGGCGTCTTCTCAGAGGATCGCGGGGTCTTAATGAAGCACAATAGACTTTCACCTCGACGAGGATAGTGAGGACAGCAGGAGTGGAAGAGCTGCTGCTCGAGCAGCACGTGCTGCCTTTGTGCCGCTTTTAGCAGCACGTGCTGCCCTCGCCCTCCATGTGTCGCCTCAGCTGCTGCTCTTTTTTTGTGGCAATCGTAGTGTAGTCACATTGCTCGAAGTGGTCCATTTGGACAGCTACGAGCATATTTGCAATCAGCATGGAGAGATCTTTGTTACAAACTTGCACATACAAACATCTGGATGGCTATATGTCAATTCACCTTTTCTGTTTTTTCGCCAAATAAGGTGTATATAATTGAAGCAATCAAGCGGTCTTCATCTCTGACGATCATGGGCTGTCATGGAGCACAACTAACTCTCATTTCTACTAGAATAGCGAGAGCAGCGCAAGGGGACGAGCTACTGCTCGAGGAGCACGTGCTGCCCCCGTCCTCCATTCGTCGTTCGTCGCCTGAGCTGCTGCTCTGTGTTGTGTCCAGCACAGTGTGGTAACACTGCTTAAAGTGGCTCCTTAGGTAACTACGACCATACTCATAATCAACATAGCGAGAGCAGCACAAGGGGACGAGCTGCTGCTCGAGGAGCACGTGCTGCCCTCGTCCTCCATTCGTTGCCATGCAGTCCGCAAAGTGCACGCAGATTGTGAGAGCGTGCTGCGCCGCGGTTGCGAGTATCCTCCGGCAGGAATGCGCGATAACCCGGGAGGTGGGATCACCCGGGCATCAAAAGGAAAACCGCCCAGGTGATCCCATATCCCTGTCTGAGGATACTCGCAACCGCGCCGCAGCACGCAATCAGCGTGCGCTTTGTGGATTGAACGGCAATGCGGAGTCGATTCAACGGCGATTCTAAGAGCTGCATTCTGTATGCGTTGCATCTTAGTCCAAAAAGATTCTGAAACTAGATGCTGCCAGACTGGTGCGGCGTATTCTAGTGCAGGCTGGAGAATCGCCTTGAACGTTGTGATAATGGTTTCTTTGCTACCACCCCATGATGTACCGCCCAGGGCTCTAAGCACGTTAAGCTTCGCTTTCACGATAGCCTGCTTCTGTTCCGTGTTCTTATGGAACTTGAGCGATGCATCGAGCACGAGTCCGAGAAGTTTCGGGAAGCGGGCCGCAGGCAAACGATCTCCATTCCATACGACATACGGATGTGCGCTGTGTTTACATGGGTCCGTTGTGAGTACGGATACCGATGACTTTGACGCAGAAATCTTTAGCATTTTGCGGTCGAAGAAGCTTTTCAGTGTGGTCAAGTACCCGTTAATCTTAGCGGCGGCCACATTTATGTCCCGATCACGACACAAGACAGTCATATCATCAGCGTAAGCGACCACCTTGATATCTTGGGGAGGGGCGGGCATATCTTCGAGGTACAGACTGAAGAGAGCAGGCGACAATACGCCGCCCTGTGGGACTCCAGCTGCAATCGGAATGCTGTTTGAGACCTGATTCTGGAACATCACTCCAGCCCGTCTTCCCTTAGTGAATTCAGCTATCCAGCGCTTTTGCCATGGCGGGATTGATGACTCCAGTAATTTGTTTGATAAGATGCCAAGATTCACTGTGTCGAAGGCCTTGGTGAGATCCAAGGCAACTGCTACAGTCCTCTGCGGCTTATAGGCGTTGAAACCATCAATTGCATAGCTAGTAATTTCTAACAAAGCTGTCGTGGTGGAATGCAGTCTTCTGAATCCATGCTGAAACACCTGTCTCTCGTTGTGTTCGGCCAGGTCTTTGACGATCAGCTTTTCAGCTACTTTAGCAAAAGAAGACAACAAGCTAATGGGTCGATATCCCTTGACTGAAGCTTGGGGTTTGCCAGGCTTGGGCAGTGGCACGACGTTTGTCGTCTTCCAATTCTGTGGGATAGTACACGACCTGAACGAGGTGTTTATCACATCAGTGAGAAGCGGTAGAAGGTCAGTGGGTATCTTCTTCAAGACAGCAGGACATATCCCATCAGGACCAATAGCTCTAGAGTTCCGCATTTCCTCTATAATCTTCTCAACTTGCGTCGTAGTAAACGCGTCGGCCGTGCTCATAAGCGGGAGGCGGCACAGCTCTCTTACAGTCACTCTATTCTGCGGACCTCGTTTAGCACTGGTGATGAAAAAACATTCCCTACTGGGGTCCTGCACTCATTCCATGATGTTCTGCACACTCCTACTGGGGGTCCTGCTCACATTCCATGATACTCTGCACTTTTCTACCGCGGTCCTGCACACATTCCTTGGATGTTCTGCACACTCGTACTGGGGTCCTACTCGCATTCCATGATATTCTGCACTTTTCTACTAGAGTCCTGCGCACATTCCATGATGCTCTGCACACTCCTACTGGGGTCCTGTGCACATTTCATAATGTTCTGCGTACTCCTTTTGCGGTATTGCATAGTGTACTGACAGTTTATCATGTCCTGTGAAGCTTTCTTTTCAATGCGGCACATGACACAAACACGCGCCTCGCGCTACACATCTCATCCGCACTGCCATCCCCTTCCGATCCGGACGTTCAGAGTACATCACCCTAGAGAGCAAGGTATCGCTCCAGCCGCGAAGCGGCTGGAGAGGTTTGGTTTTGCCTAGGCCTTGTGATCACGTAGAATTTTATAAAATAGTTTATAGAATCTTTGAAACAAAATTTCTGAAGATTTCCTTCTGGATATAAGTGAAGGGGTCCAGAAGACACCTGCTGTTCAAATTTCAGCAAAATCGGTTCACAAATAACAAAGTTGTGAGCCCTAAAGCTTAAGAAATTTTCATGGTGTGCGCCGTAGGCCGTGAGCCGTAGGCCGTGGGCCGTCACGCTTTTCAGTCCTCACTGCTAATAGCCACTGCCAATGGTCTAAGGCAATCAAGTTGGCAGACAGGTAAGTTGGTAGGAGGTACGTAGGCTGGTAGGTAATCGATTTGTAGGTGAGTGGGGATTCCGATGACATCATCGGGACGTCGCGAAAAGTGCTTCGGGCATCTGATGACGTCATCGGGACGTCGTGAAAAGTGCTTCGGGCATCTGACGACGTCATCGGGACGTTGTGAAAAGTGCTTCGGGCTTCTGATGACGTCATCGGGACCAGGGGTGTGCGGAAATTTTTTAAAAAATTTCAGAAAACAGAAAATCGAGTTTTTCAGAAATCAGAAAACAGAAAGGCCAAAACGGCCATAAAACAGGAAGCAGAAAAATTTCAGAAAAAATACTCATTGCGTTTTAAAAAATTTTTCAAGTGGAGAGAGGATGTAATTCTGAATACCTTTGCCATACTTAAAATATAATATCTACGGAACTGCACAGATCACCTGTAAGGCATTGGTAGTAGCACTGTCGCGTCAATGACGGATATAAGGTCATTAAAGACACGCTGATAGTCTTGGCCGAGAAATAGGCTCAACAACTGATCCTGTCGAGCAGATTCTCGAGTATTTCTTGATTATTCCTTGGCTGCTAGGTGGCTGCGACCATGTTGTTCGCATAATAATCGAGGAATAACCGAGAAAACATGGGTAGTTGAACCGACGGCGGTGTTGACATCCAAATCTGACTCTACAATGCGTCTTACACTCCCCTTTGAGAGCATTCTTTCGCGGCTGTTTCTCGACGACCATTATTTGACGCCTGTTTCGCGGCAACCAGCTATTCTCTGAACACGACCTTGTTCTCGGCTACTGCGCCAAAATCAGGCATTTTGTGGTAATTTATCGGCTATTGCTCGGCCAAAACTCTCAGAGAACTCACCCGTATGGTAGAACGTTAGCACAATAAGGGTTGCATCCTAGGACAGACATCGGGTTCAGACCCTCGCTGTGTGCAGCAGCTGCTGCGAACAGCTAACTGCAGCCGCTGCTGACAAGGAGAAGTTGAATTCGTGCTCTGCCCTGGGATGCTACCCCTATTGTGCCGAAGTACTACCCTACGAGTGCGTTAGCAGGGTTGGCGGTAAAAACGATTGTTGAATTTCTTTATAAGAATGCAGGCCTGGCCATCACAAAAGTAAGAATAAGTGACAAGTTGCTTGGAAAACGCACAAAAGCAAGTCAGAACGGCTAAATGGTGGGTGTACGCACACCCCCAACTAACAGGTTTTTTATAAATGCATATTTTCCGCCTTCTATTTTGCCGCTAAAAAAGTTAGTAGTCTCTCGATGTAGAGCAGCTACTTTAACTGCAGAATTAAAGACGACAAAACAAGCAATTGTAGAAATCTAGTTATTCGTGGGCAGGCTGAGACCCAGCAATACAATACCCGCATTAATTTTCTCAAAAAAGCCGCAAAAGTCGCGAAATCGCTCACAGTGGTCCAACTGAGCTCCGGAGGACATATTTCGAATGAGCATCGAGAGCTCTTCCTTTTGATCATACACATGTCTTACGGGCAAATAAGGCATATAGGGCTTACACAATCGATCGAATGGGCGAAAGGAAAAGTCAAGTAAATTGTGGTTTTTCAACGTAATGTCACGTCCACCTCAACAGTGTAAACGATAAAGACAGCAGGAATTAGGCTGTCCGCGGCTGACCGACCTTTTCTACGAAGCTTCAGATTTTCGCATTTTCAAACCCGAATATTTTCGCCATTCCCTGAGCCACAAGCCTCCTTTTGCTTGGATTTACGGGCAGTAGCAATGCTGCCGGTAAAATGTGTCTGATTGTCTCCATAATGAGAAACTCGGAGAAAATTGAGATCGCGAAAAGTGGTTCGCAGCGATGTCCAATGAGTGACGTTTGACTGCAGCTCTTCCAAGGAGGCCAGGAGTTACTGCTGGTAACCTTCGCAGCTCCTCGCAGCTCACGATAAATATGTAGTTTTGAAAACCAGTCGTTATTTTTTGTGATCCTTTCTTGCTAACCCGGACAAATTTTTATTCGTTCTCTGAGGCCCCGCTAGCCACGGTCAGCCAGCGCAAGAGATTTGGAATCTTCGTGATGAGGGCTTTCCAATGGGATGGTGTTTGTTAAGGTTCAAGCTCAAACAAAAAGGTTCCGAGTCCGTCGTTCATGTCCAAAGAAGCGATTTACTGACGGTCCCTCGCTTTGCTCTCTGCTTCCCCGCGCCCTCTTTTGAAGATGTCGAAATCTTCGGGCTGCAGTGTTAGCAAGAATGGATCACAAAAAATAACGACTGGTTTTCAAAACTACATATTTATCGTGAGCTGCGAGGAGCTGCGAAGGTTACCAGCAGTAACTCCTGGCCTCCTTGGAAGAGCTGCAGTCAAACGTCACTCATTGGACATCGCTGCGAACCACTTTTCGCGATCTCAATTTTCTCCGAGTTTCTCATTATAGAGACAATCAGACACATTTGACCGGCAGCACTGCTACTGCCCGTAAATCCAAGCAAAAGGAGGCTTGTGGCTCAGGAAATGGCAAAAATATTCGCGTTTGAAAATGCGAAAATCTGAAACTTCGTAGAAAAGGTCGGTCAGCTGCGGACAGCCTAATTCCTGCTGTCTTTATCGTTTACACTGTAGAGGTGGACGTGACATTACGTTGAAAAACCACAATTTACTTGACTTTTCCTTTCGCCAACTCGATTGATTGTGTAAGCCCTATATGCCTTATTTGCCCGTAAGACATGTGTATGCTCAAAAGAAAGAGCTCTCGATGCTCATTCGAAATATGTCCTCCGGAGCTCAGTTGGAGCACTTTGAGCCAAGTTATGATGAAAGGTCGCGATTTCGCGACTTTTGCGGCTTTTTTGAGAAAATTAGTGCGGGTATTGTAGCTTGTTTTTGAACGTTTTTTTCTCCGACTTTCCACTTATTTTCACTTTTGTGATGACCAGGCCTACCTTCTCAAAAAGATACCACAATTAACTTTTTTATCGCGAACCCTGCCCTTAACAGCAATCGTACATTGAATACAAAAAGTACCTCGTAAAGGACTAAATAAGCTGCGCTGTTCCACAGATCCGGATTTCGTTCATTTTTTCTGATTTTTTTCTGTTTTTTGCAGATTTTTCAGAAAACAGAAATCAGAAAACAGAAAGGCCAAAACGGCCAGAAAACAGAAATCAGAAAACAGAAATTTCCGCACACCCCTGATCGGGACGTCATGAAAAGTGCTTCGGGCTTCTGATGAGTCATCGGGACGTCGCGAAAAGTGCTTCGGGTTTCTGATGACGTCATCGGGACGTCGTGAGAAGTGCTTCGGGCTTCTGATGACGTCAGAGAAAAGTGCTTCGGGCTGCTGATGACGTCATCGGGACGTCGTGAAAAGTGCTTCGGGCTTCTGATGACGTCATCGGGACGTCGCGAAAAGTGCTTCGGGCATCCTATGACGTCATCGGGACGTCGTGAAAAGTGCTTCGGGCATCTGATGACGTCATCGGGACGTCGTGAAAAGTGCTTCGGGCTTCTGATGACGTCAGCGAAAAGTGCTTCGGGCTGCTGTTGATGTCATAGGGACGTCGTGAAAAGTGCTTCGGGTTTCTGATGACGTCATCGGGACATCGTAAAAATGCTTCGGGCTTCTGATGACGTCATCGAGACGTCGTGAAAAGTGCTTCGAACTTCTGATGACGTCATCGGGACGTCGTGGAAACCCGGATATTGGGCAGGTATTCGGGACCCGTTGCTGGTCATCCGAGAAGTTGTGCAGACCACCCCGAGAGTGATTAGGAGTCCCGGACCCGTCATTGGTCATCCGGAAAGTAGTGCAGGACACCCCGAAGAGTAAGCAGGAGCCCAGTCTCGATGCTAGCCATCCGAGAAATTATGCAGGATACCCCAAAGAATGGGCAAGAGTCTTGGACTTTGCGCTTGTTGTCTGAGATAGTGTGCTGGATGCATCGGAATTTGCGCAGGAGTATGAGAACACCTTGCAAAACCTTGCTTATAAGCATCCAAATTCAAAAACAAATTGTTAGAACGATCTCCATTCGCAGCTCAGCAGAGCTTTTTCATGTCAAATTCATGGAATCGAAGCAGCTGTTCTGCGGAGGAATGGGGCGGCGGAAACGAAATAATGAGTATAGTCTACAGCAATGGAAGTAGGACCTGGTGAGGTTGCGGATTCTTCTTAACATACTGTAGCGTGATAGTGTTATCACTCATTTTTCCGAAATAACTAAAATTGGTCGGTGAGTTTCGGCTTCCGCTCTCACATTTTCACCTGTTTTCATTGCTTTCACAGATGTAGTCGTATCGGTGAACACACAGACTCACCGATCTATCAAAGCTGTTCCGGAAAAATGAGTGATACCACTAACAAACTACCGTATGTTAAGACGAGTCCGCAACCTCACCAGGTCCTACTAACATTGCTGTAGACTATATGTAAAACTGCTTTGTTCCACTAATGCGAAAGTATTCAGATGGAATGGAAGGTAGTTTCTGACTGTGCAGGTTTTAAGTTAGTTTCATTTGAAAGCGAAGAACTGCGGGCAGATTATGCATCCGGCTGTAGGCCAGCAGGCTTTCATGATTATCGGCCGGGCTGGTTACGTCTGAGCGACCAACTATAACCGGGGCCTAATGCCCCTGTCAGAGTTGGTTGAGAAAATCACCGTGGCCGACCCGTTCGATACGTATGAAAAACATGGATGGTGCAAATAACACCCAGTGTAGCCAGCTGTGGCTGATCAATATGAATGAATTATGTGGAACGATATCCTGGATATCATTCATTTCTTAGCTAATATTATGTGAACATCGATCTTGTCAGCCACATCGGGTGATTTTTCTGAGATAGTTTCATAACAGTTTGGATCATTGGTTCTCGTGACCACAGAAAGAGGACTGATCAAGTGGGGAGAGATGAAGAGGTCTTCGTTCGAAATTCTTGCATGGGATATTACTGCGTAATATCAAGAAAAAGTGAACAATTCTGTAAAAAAGGGGTCTCCCAAGCAAAAGTGGTTTGGTTCGCGTTACAAACGTTTCAACAAAAAGGGAACAATAGGAAAGTGGAATGAGGAGATTGTACAAAAAATGAACAATATCCTCTAAAAACTCATTTCTTTGTCGAAACTTCTTAACAGCGGAAACAAACCGTTGTGGTATTTTACGAGGAAGAATTGAATGGTTCCCTAAAACAATTTGACACTATCTCCTAATTTAATGATAGCTATTAGGTACACATGCATATACACACATTTTATCGGCACTCACATAATTAAAATCCTTTATGGAGCAAAAAGCGCTTCCTCATGGAGAACCACAACGGTTTGTTCCCGCTGTTTAGAAGTTTCGACAAAGAAATGAGTTTTTAGAGGATATTGTTCATTTTCTGTACAATCTCCTCATTCCACTTTCCTATTGTTCCCTTTTTGTTGAAACGTTTGTAAAGCGAACCAAACCACTTTTGCTTGGGAGACCACTTTTTTACAGAATTTATATGGAGTCTCCAAGGCAACAATGGCTGATAACGGTATCAGAAGTCTGCTAACGAAAACTCTTTCATTTTTATGAATTATTCTTGACATGCCGGTTTCTGGGTTTAAACCGCTCTTTAGTGGCCCCGGAGTGAAAATGATGAGTTCTGACAATTATTTTTGGCGTTCCCCTGGCCGATTACCTCTAGGTGCGAGTTTTCGGGTCATTTGGTCCATGTCCTCAAAAAAAATGAAACTGGTCTCGCGGGGGCGGAGAAATTTTTGCAATTCTGAAGGTCGGTTAGGGGGTCATATTTTTAGTATGGGGGGTCTATCGGGATGAAAACTTGCTAACGTACCTAATTTTATGGGGCGGTTTCAATATTATACTGCTCATTTTTTCTAACTTCAGTTTGAGGGGGTGATCTCTCTGTGCGGGTTGCGCGCGGTAAGAAATCGAAGCCAAATCTAGTCACAGTTTTCCCGTGAATGCCTTGGAGCCCTGTTCAACAGGGCTTATTCCAGCGTCTTGAAAGGAAGCCAGAATCGTTCCTGGCTCGGTAAACTTTCAGAAGATCCGAGCAGCTATTGACCCATTTCGATCATCTCGTATATGGCCTGTACCCTGGAGAAAATCATTCTTCTTACACTGGAGTCTCATCTGCACATTCCCAGTTGGCAGAATGGTTTCTTCACCACCTCCGTCTTGGTCGAACTCACTGAAATCATCCAGACGGAATGAATGAGAAGAGATGACCAAACCGCTCACTTATGGTGGCACTGGACTTGAAGGAAAAGGCTTATGATACTGCCGTTTATCCATAATTTGTCAGACACTGGCAGAATGGTCTTTACCAAGATGCCTGGCCCGCTGGATTGCTAGCTACTCTAAAGGCAGAGCAATTCAAACAGAGTTCAGAGGCCAATCATCGAACGTAAGACTGGTGCGCTCCGGGGTACCGCAGGGAGCGGTGCTCTCTCTGCTCCTGCTCTCTTTCTTCATCGCCGATCTCTCGGCTTTACACCAGAAACATACAGTTGACAGCAATGTTAAAAGGACAGGGTGCGGTTGCGGACTGGCACTAAAACTACGGTAGAATCTGGCACTTTGCCAGATTTCGTCATCGATCGGCGCCACAGCTGATACTCTCGTGAGCAGAGAGACGACGGTTGGCTCCGATCGATGACGAAATCTGGCGAAGTGCCAGATTCTACCGTAATTTAGTTCAAGTCCGCAACCGCACCATGTCCTTTTAACATTGCGGTCAACTGTACCTCGTCGAATATGTGGACGATCTAACACTGATTCTCTCGGATACAGATATAGAAACTTTAGAGAGACGACTATATTCCGATGCTAACAAAGGCCCTGGAAGATCTACATTTTCAGCTCCCGCTCCAGAAGACCACTGTCTCTCTTCTTACAACAATTCTGCTCAATCGAGACACGTGCCTAAAGTTTTCGTAAACGGAGCACAAATCACGCACGAGGGGAATCCTACGATCCTTAGTTATCATTTTGACATTATGATTACGGAACGACTACACGCGGAAGCTGTTCGCAAAAAGACGCCTAAACGGGCAAAACCTTCTGAAAGCATTAGCAGGAAGGAACTGGAGACAGAACAAAGAGCTCACAACGACCTATCATGCCATCGGACATTTAGTGATGTCCTTTGCAAGGCTGTCTCATTGCGTTGTCCTTTCATTGCGTCGCATTACTGGAATCGGTTACAAGCCTGTCAAAATGCAGCTCGAGCACAAACCACCTTAGTAGCGAGTCGGGATTCATGCCAGTGCAAGCTCATAGTTAGATACTGACACCTCAATATCGAACCGTAGCGACACTTTACCCTAAACATCCCTCGCACGACATGATGAGGAAGCGAGCACCGTCACGACGGATTAGGTGGAGCAATGTCAGTAAGGCTGGCACGCCAATGTCGTTAAGGTCAGGAAGTGCTGGTACTGTGCAAAGGTGGTTTAGGGGAAATCCAGATCTTGCCCGTCTGGAACTTGATGGTTGCAATTCAGATAGGAAAGTCCGTTTGTGTATGGTGGGTGTATCCGCGAAAGGTATAGCTGCGGACCACTCAGCAGCCCGCGCGCCTCTTGCGTGCGTCGATCTATTACCACATTTATCGTGGTCACACACGACACAGCGCAGGCTGCTGAGGTGTCCGCAGCCATCTCTTTCGTGGCTACCTCAACAATACCATGCCCATTGTTCACCTGAACAGATCTTAGAGTTTTGTAGAAAGGTGTGACATACGCTATCAGGGTACGGTGCGGGGTGTGGATATCCATTCCGGGGGGGGGGGCTGAGCTCCGCCGGGACACCAAGCGAACCATTCTGACAGGGGTGGGCACACTGTTTTAAATATGTTTTTGGAAAGAATCCAGCTAGCATGCAATCTTTTTTTAATTAAGTTATCGTATGGGCTCAAATCATAGGAAAGGTTCCCCTACGGATGAGTATAAGGCACTCAAAGTGGGGGGGGGTCTGAGGAAATCGCCGAAATTTTCCTCTTGAAGGGGGGGGGTCTGAGTAAATTTACCCTTGTCCACACCTCGTGTCGTACCCTGCACGCTATTGATGCATAAGTTCAGGTGGCTCTAGTATTCGCGGAATGGGATGGCTCGGAGACAGTCACATCCTTGCAGTAGTGTCTTCTTCTATGGAAGTCACGTTCCTGTCGGCTGATTCGAAAACAGTGCTTACGGCAATAGTAAGTTGCCTGAACGTAATTACGCTTGTTTTGCCTTGGGTGAGTTACAAGAAAATTCCTAGGGAAGAAGAAAGGGTCTGATGAGATATAACGAATGATGGATTGCAACGGTCACACGGGGCGTTGTGTAATTTTCCGAAATATGAGCGACCCTCCCCCTCTGACCATCAAACTTTTACTCCAAGAGTCCAAAATTTTTGCGATCCCCCCGAAGTGTAATTTTTGGGCAGTTTTTTTTTTCAAAAAAAAATTTCAAGTGTAGTTTACTGAAAAGATTCTTCATGGTATTCAATGACCATTATTTTCAATTTCCGATAACTATCAGAAATTTTCATTTTTGGTCCGAAATTTTTGTGATACCCAAACCTTCATTTGGCCAAAATTCTGCAACCCGCTTCCACCCCCCGTTGAGAAATTTCGCAACCCCGCTTGACCCTTGGAGTTGCAAGATATCTCGGGACTATTTTCGCAACCCCGCTTGACCCTTGGAGTTGCAAGATATCTCGGGACTATATCCGATAATGGTGTGTTAAGGGACGTCCTAGAATTTTCGACCTCCTGTACCTGGGATGTTTATGAATTCTAACACTTGTGAAACGTTCCCTGATTTTTCCCAAGGGCTTAGAACCTTTGTGTGGGCGAACTTTCGACGTGGGTGCGAATTTTTTTAGTCCCCCCCCACGCCTTATCAGGTATAGTTCCGATAGCTCTTTTCAGGTGGCCTCTCCACCTATCATTGGTCGGTTCTTATCAGATGCATGAAAAGCTTCTTGGAACGCACCCCAGCTCCTAAGCCTAAAAAACAATCTAATGGGAAGGAGCGTGATATCTTCTCAGAAGTTCGTTTACCTTTCGAAATTGAGTTCCGTTCGTGGAGTTACGAACATAATCTTATCGGGCTTATCCTGGTGTCTGTGGCTAGCCTGTGCTAGAAGACTTCTTGGCCCTATTTTTGACCTTGTTTCTTTCAGGCGTTACCTTCATCATCGCCATGTGAGCGCGCCATTTTATCGTCTTATATCATGGGAGACATCTGTTGTGTGACCGTGGCTAAGGGGAATGGAGAAATTTTCACGCTTCGTATTCCCAGCTGGTCTCTTCTTGCAACTCCATCTACAGAAGCTTTAGCTGATCGCTGTAAGGATGTGCGTTTCCTTTTCCTTTGTAGTTAGCTTCTTTTTTCTTTACAAATAGTTGATTAGGTTTCTTTGCCCATCACCTCCAACAATCAAATATGCATGCATTTTACGCCGTCGTTTGCCAGCTCCGAGCCGGACACGTTAGCAGTAGTTCGGCTCGTGTGTGGTATTCGGTTACCACAACAACTGCGGTTGACATAATAGAGATCTTGAATTTGAGGTAGGCTCAGTGCTCCGAGGCCACCCAATTAGAGCTTCAGTTCTCACGTAATCTTCTTCTTAATCAAATGTCTTTCAAAATGTCATGAAATCAATTGATCATGCTTCAGTAAAGCCTCAACGCGTTTATCTGTCGAAGAACGTTATTATATAGCCTATCTCCCTCATTTTGAGCCGGTCGAAGAAGCCAGTGGCGAGAAAATGGCTGAAGATTTTCTACATTGTTAGGGGTTCAAGCGAGAGCCCGATCTCGACATGTTTTCCAGACTAAGAGTGCCATGTGCCGACAAGCCAATGTCTGCAAAAGTCTGACTTTATCTTGTTTAGACGTCGTAAAGGACACGTAAGGTGCTAAATGTTGGCATATCAACTCGTGCTGAGTTATAACAGTGGAATTGCTGCCTTTCCAACGTGGGATCCTTGCTTAGGTAGCGGGGAAGACATCCTCGTCCTTAATTCATTGTGCCTCTCACATGCCATTAAACAGGCCGATTTACTCTTCCGCTTAAAAAAGTGCTGAATTTCACTACTTGAAATTATTCGCGCCTTGCCTATTTGGTTTTAAACACAATTATTTCAGTCTCTCGGGACGGCAATGACGTCGCTAACAGTAAGCAAGCAGCCGTTGTGTAGCATCGTTTGCATGGGTGATTTAGTTCTACAGGTATGTGGTGACTTACTTGACTTAATCGGTTGGCTTTCGCCTGACGCGGTCATTCCGCATCTTCACCGAGGTGTGCCGTCCTAGTAGTCAACCGTGTCCATTTTTCACGGTCTTCAGCCACAATTTGAACACATTCCATCCAGCTGTCACTATTCCATTTCCTGCGAAACGAAACATCGCGCCTGAACTGTCTTTCGATGCCGAGTGACTTTAAATCCTTCTTTAACCACATCCGTCCAGAACTTTCGCCTACGCCCAGGTGGCCGTTTCCAGACAGGATTTGGAAGCATTTTTAAAGCGTGTTGTACGAGACGATCCGGCGTTCTTCTTAGTATATGCCCGAGCAGTCGAAGTCGACTTTCCATTGCTGCTTGAGATGGCGTTAGGAGATGCTGGCACCTCCCTCGTGTCAAGCGTTGATGTACTGCGTCGATTTCCTTGTAAAGGTCTTCGTTATGGCATACACGCGGCCAGAAATATCCAAGCAAACGCCTAAAAAGCTTCCTCTCCGTGCAATCCAACCTTTCCATCTGCGTTTTCGGTGCTGCCCACGTCTCCGATCCGTACATCATGATAGGGCGAATAGCGGATAGGTAGACGCGCAACTTGACTTCCTTCGCGATGGTGGTAGACCACAAACACTTGGTTAGAGAATTGAATGCAGACGTAGCTTTCGCACATCGTTGTCGAATATCCGCTGCATAACTACCATCGTTCTTCAGCAAACAGCCCAAATAACAGAAATCGTCCACCAGTTCGATACGTTGTCCGTCCACACAAACTCCAGTTGAAGGCCCCTGAGACACCCACATCTGCTTGCATTTGTCGGGACGAAGACGAAGTCCATAGGCTGCGGCATACTTCGAAACGAGGTTCACAATCCTTTGCAGTTTTGCGTTGTTTTCAGCGAATAACACAATGTCGTCGGCGTACTCCAGGTCGACAAGGGAGCGTCCTGATGGTGTTAGGATCACATCCGCAGGAAACTGTTCTGCAACTCTACGCATGATGTCATCAACGGCGAAGTTGAAAAGAAAAGGTCCTGCAACGGCTCCTTGCCTTACTCCTGTTTTCACCTCGAAAGCTGACGTAAATCCGACAGGTGTACGAACTGCTGCTGTTGTTCCTTTGTTCATGTTCTCGATTAACCGAACATACTTTTCCGGGACTCCATCTGCTCGCAGAGCATTGAGCAATCGATCACGATGACCAGAGTCGAACACCACTTCAAAGTCCAAAAGCAAGCTGTAATGGCTTCGAAAACCGCTGCCACGATTCAATTACTCTTCTCACGACGAACACTTGGTCGATGGTCGATCTTCCAGGTCGAAAACCGGCTTGCTCATCTCTGGTCGTTCCTTCACGATGTTTGATAAGTCGCTCGAGAATGATACGTTCTAAAACCTTGTACATGACACGAAGTAGAGAGATTCCTCTGTAGTTCTTAGGATCCGTGACGGATAGCTTCTTGTGAAGAGGTACGATGATCGCATGTCTCCACGAATCGGGTATCCTTTCGCTCATCCATATGGCACGGATGGTGTTGGTCATTTCACGAATCCCAGACGGAGGAAGAGCTTTCAGCATTTCAGCAGTGATGTTGTCATCTCCACCTGCCTTTCCATTCTTCATTTTCCGGACACAATCCAAAACTTCAGACCTCAGTCGGCGGTTCCTCACTGACATCGTAATGTGCTCTCTGAACATGCGGAGCTCAGGTACTGATGGCGCTGGACGATTCAGTAGTGAACTGAAGTAATCCTTCCATATTGGCAGCGTCGCATCACCAACTGCAACTCCATTGGTAGTGTTCAAGACAGGAGAACATCTCTTCATCTTCCCGCTATACTGTCGCAGCAACGTGTAGGCTTTCTTCGGATTCTTCTTCTCCCAAGCCTTCTCGAACTTCATAGCTCTACACGTCCACTCGTTCGCGGTCACTTTGAAGCTGCCGACGCAACTTCCTCCTCAGACGCTTCTCCTCCACGAAGTTTCCTGCAGTTCGGAGAGCACATACTCTGTTGTAGGTAGATGTTGTTTCTTCTGAGACGTAGGCGAACTTCTTCTTAGGCTGTACAACCGGGAGTGCCTCTTTCGAAGCGTCCTGGATGCACTTGACAAAAGAATCCGCGTCGCAAAGTTTCTTCTTAGTCCGTACTCCGATGTGAATAGAAACGCGTTGTCGGAAATTCCTTCTGCACTCTTCATCTCTGAGACTTGTCATGTCAATCCTCTGGAGAGGCTGAGCCCCTCGCTTCCTCTTATGAATCCTCGCAGTGAAGTTCAACAGAACAGGACGGTGATCCGAATCGAATGCGACATCCCACACAGCTCTAGATCTTCGAATGTCCGATACTGGAATATTCCTCGTCAGGACATAGTCAAGCTGTAGTTTCAAAGTTGTCATCTTCCGCTTCCGCTGCTCTTCTGGAGATAGCCGGGTTGGTCCCTGCCACGTAAGCTGATGGCGGCGATGATTCCTCTTGAATGTCGATGCAATAATCAGACCACTGCGTTCACAAAAGTCGACAAGGCGGTAGCCATTGTCCGATGTTTGCTCCACTGGGTAGAACCATTTACCGAGTACTTCGGATTCCTGATCAAGTCCCATCTTCGCATTTGCGTCAATCCCCACGACAACAGCATGTTGACAAGGTATCCTGGCCAGCAACGTATTGAGTTCCTCATAAAACGCATCCTTCGAATTGTCTTCGGCGGTTTCAGTGGGCGCATGAGCACTCACTATCCACAGATTGAATCCTCTGTGATCCCGCAGTCGTACGAATGCATTCCGACACGATGTTGAGCCGAACTCCTTGACCATACCATTGAAATCCTTCCTTACAGCTATTGCACAGCCTCCCACTCTCCTATCGTCAGCGTTACCGCAGTAGATGGTGTACTCTCCGACGCTGATGACGGGTCTATCCTTGAGGCGGGTTTCCTGCAAAGCAGCAAACGGTGCATGGAAATAGCTCAGAAGTCTGGATAGCGCAGTTTTTTGGATATCACTCGACAGCGATCGACAGTTCAGGGTGGCGAAATTGTGGCTTGTGGCCAAAGACTCCATGACTCCCTAGGTACGGATCCTAAGGTGTTATGGACCAGAGGCCTTAGTGTGCCGGACGGCGACACCTTTATGCAATGTGCGGGATACATTCGCGATATAGTTGTGCACGCTATATCGCTCGAACGTTCCCTGTGTACACTCAAACGTCTGCTGGGTTCAGTAGAAGCAGGGGCACCAACGAGCAGGTACCAACAGACTTGTATACACACCCCCAGGTATGTGGTATCGAGGGCAAATCTAATGCAGTCGATGTTTAATGGTTCGCAAGTCTGGATCTACGTGACTGTGTATTCGGCTCGCAGCCTGTAGATTTCTGACGGAACAGCTACCCGACAAACGAGTTATCATTTCTCGTTGTTGTTAGGGTCAGTATTGAAATCCTCAAATTTCAGTGCCCTGCTGAGAAAATGCCTCTGCAAGTCAGCCAACTTGGAAGCAGTGGTGTCGACTTAATTGACGATGTGGAAACAGGTAGAGGAGACATGGGGAAGAATAATGTCGTATTCGAATGTAACAGTTGAATTTAGCCTTTTCTTATGTGAGGGTGCGCTCATGTTGCAACGGTCGCTTTCTTATGGGACTGACGCGTGATGGAGTTTTTGTCGTTACTGATTTGTCCACCTTCTCAACTGTTTTGGAGAAGACTCTCTCTAGAAATTGTGTGAGTTTGTTGGATAATTTCGTTTTTTTAAGATAATATTATTGGGTCCTGGTTGATGTCAAAATAACCTAAGCTCATCAAGCCCTCATTGTAGGTTGTCGAAGGACAGGCCCACCCCTTACTTCAATTGATAACCGAGTTCCCACGTACTAGAGGCGTGTAGTTCAGGAAAGGGTTCGGCGCTGTGGGCTCCCAGAGGAGGTTCTAAGCTTCGGAGGGTTATAGGGGGTCTGACCTCGGGAGGAAGACCAACTGGACTATCCGGTAAGTAAAAACTGTCTGGAGCACTTTTTCACGTGGAATTTAAAGATATCTCTAAGTTCGACTCTCGATAAACCTCGGCATCTGAACAATGTGTTAACGTTTGTTTGTAGCACGCACGAGGTGGTAGGATGACTTTATTGACCAACGTTTCGGCGGATTCGCCCTCGTCGGAGTCTGAAACGGTCAAATTTACTTGTAAAATTAATCGGCCAAATGTAGATACTATCCTACAGAAATTCAGACCAAATTTTCGAAACGAATGGCACGGAAACATAGAACTGAGTGGCATACCTGTTCAAAATTCCTCAGAAAACCATGTGATCAGTAGAACAGCTGAGCGGGTACCAGAGTGACAGAAAGTACCCTAATCAGAAGCCGAGTCTGATGTGTGGTTGGAGTTCCCGTGTTATATTTATACCCTCGTCCTTCCGGTTGATCTTGGGATCTCTCGCACTGATCCAGAACGCTCCCAGCGCATTTCGCTCTCTAGTCTGGGCCTCCCGCGCTAGGATCTCCACTCTCACCTCAAAATCATCTCCCTCATGGCAATTAACCCTGTGGCAGCCCAGTGCAGTGCCGACCCGCGACCTTCCTTTCCCATCTAGGGGTTCCTTAATTCGCACATGTAAGGGGCTAGCTGTTTCACCCATATATATGTGCAGACTGGTGGCCGTACTTCTAGTATAGGATTTACCGCCGCCTTCTCAAGATGTCACCATACGAACTTGGTGTGCTCCTCGCGTAGAAGACGGAGTCGTTCTTTCTGTGAGTCGTACCATCAGTTCGGTTTCGTTAAAAAAGTAGTTACCTGAAAAAAAATGTGACTAAGATAATATGAACTAGGAAACTAAAGATGTGAAAACCTTGTGAACCACGGTAGTTTACACTAGTGAAATAACAATAATTTATCTAAAAATGAGCAGTATACACAGAGAACAAGAAAACCCTACATTTAGGTCACTAAAAGCCACGGGTAACCGAAAGGAGTGAAGTTGATCTTCCCAGGGGTCGTGCGCACAAGATGAGTTTCGGCTGTGTCCCCACCAGGGGTGTGCGGCAATTGCTGTTTGCCGATTGCCGTTTGCCGGCCATTTTTGGGATTTGCCGTTGCCGTTTGCCGAAACCTTCGCTTAAAACGGCAATTTTTCGGCAAAAATGCCTTAAAACAACAATGTTTTCCCTCACCGCACCTGTGTTGGTTAGCGATTCGAAGCAGCAACAATTAATTATTTTGACTATTTCCAACTACTAGTTCCAGTTCATGTAATGTGTAATTGCACCCTTCACATAGGTTACTGGTGAAATTTTTTTCACTGGGTAATCAGAGGAGTTCGTTCAAGTTCTAAGTTGTTTGGGTGGATAAGAAAATCTTTTCTTATTCATGAAATTCTTGTAATCTCTTAGGAATGCCAAAAATATAGAAAATCTTTTCCAGAAGCTTTCTGGAAGTTACAAGATTACAAAACCAAGCGTTGTCACTGTTGTCCCGTAAAAGCGGCCTTTTTTAGACATATGAACCAGTTGAGAACTCGCGTAAATTGGTCAGCTTGTTATCGGTGGTGGGCTGACGGTAATGATAGTCTATGAATATTTTCAATTTCGATATCATTAACTGAAACGGAGGGTTGACTTAGAGCTGAGTTTGCTAAGTAATTGTGTGAAAAAGACAAATTGAGAAATCGTCTTCTTCTTCTTCTTTGCAGCCACATAGAGGGTTTTGTCATAGGCGTAAGAACTGGGCGACCAGTAGTGGATTCGTCCATAAGTCCATTGGTGTCAGCGTGGTAGGTCTGTCCGGACAGTTGAACAAATGTGCTGTATCGTGGCCGATGGTACCGCAGTCCGGGCACACATCAGATTTGCTGCTGTCAATCTTGCTGACATAAGACATTAGCATTGTGGAGTGACCACAGCGTAATGATGCGAGCGTGCATCTTGCCCTTCTTCCGAGTTGAGACTCTGAGGTGCAGACGGGGGGCGGTAAATCTCCTAGTATAGGATTTATGGCCGCCTTCACAAGATGACACCGTACGAACTTGGTGTGCTCCTCGCGCAAAAGACGGAGTCGTTCTTGCTGTGAGTCGTGCCATCTTTGCAAATTGAGTTTGTTTGGAGCATCAGCGAATGGCTTTCTTATACTTCTCTCTCTAACGGGTTTTAGCAATCTCCACAACAGGTGATTTGGTTGCTCTATAATGTTAATGCGGAATTGCTGGGCCTGGAGCTGACAGTGCTCCTTCACTGGTAATAGACGGGTCTCAGCATGCAGGTGCTCGATTAGGGAACTCCTTGCATATCCGGTGGCGATACGGAGAGCAGCATTTTGTACTCGTTGCATCTTTGTCCAGGAGGATTCTGAGACGAGATGCTGCCATACCGGTGCGGCGTACTCCAGGGCGGGCTGAAGAATTGCCTTATACGTTGTGAGTATAGTCTCCTTGCTTCTACCCCACGAAGTGCCGCCCAGGGCCCTGAGAACGCTGAGCTTAGCATTAACGACTGCCTGGTTCTGCTCGGTATTCTTATGAAACTTGAGTGACGGATCGAGCACAAGACCGAGCAGCTTTGGAAAGCGAGCAGCAGGCAAACAGTCTCCATCCCACGCGACATACGGATGAGCGCTGTGCTCGGATGGGTCCGTCGTGAGAACGGACTCTGACGACTTGGCTGCAGAGATCATCAGCATACGCGACGACCTTGATGTCCTGTGGAGGCTCAGGCATATCTTCGAGGTACAGGCTGAAGAGGGCTGGCGATAGAACCCCGCCCTGAGGGACTCCAGCTGCCATTGGAATACTGTTGGAGACATGGTATGACTTTTGCTCGTCGACCTTTAATAAAGGCCGATATCCAGCGCTTCTGCCAAGATGGTATTGACGACTCCAGTATGTTGCCTGACAGGACTCCAAGGTTAACCGTATAAAATGCCTTGGTGAGATCCAACGCAACAGCTACAGTTCTCAATGGCTTGTTAAGGTTGAACCCGTCGATAGCATAGCTGGTAATTTCTAGCGAAGCCGTAGTTGTGGAATGTAGCCTCCTGAAACCATGTTGAAACAACTGCTTCTCGTTGTGCTCCGCTAGATTCTTGACAATGAGCTTTTCGGCTACCGTAGCGAAAGGTGACATCAAGCTAATGGGACGATATCCCTTTACTGATGACTGAGGTTTGCCAGGCTTGGGCAACGGGATGACGTTGGCTGTCTTCCAGTTTTGCGGATTAGTGCAAGAGCTAAACGAAGTGTTAATCATATCAACGATGAGCGGAAGGATCTCAGTCGGGAGTTTCTTCAGTACAGCAGGGCAAATGCCGTCGGGACCGACAGCTTTTGAATTCCGCATGTCCTTTATGATCTTCTCTACTTGCGCCACAGTGGACGCTTCGGCCGTGCTCATGAGCGGGAGGCGGCACAGCTCCCTAACTGTCACTCTATTCTGCGGACCTCGCCTTGTACTCGTGACAAAGAAACTTTTACCGAGAGAGTAGGCGGCTTCCTTTCCTGACTTGAAAACGTTATCACCAAACTCAATAGTGGAGACGGTGGCTGGCGAGCTCTTCCCCGATAGTTTCCGAAGCACCTTCCAAGTAGCTCCACTGTCCGTCTTGAAATTCAACTGTTCTGTGAACTTTTCCCACTGTTCTTTCTTGTGCTGGTCGAGATCTTTTCTGATCTCACCCCATCCAGCTGAGCGACGATAGGGTCTAGATGGTCCACTGCTCTTCTGGCATCTCTAGTCCTGATTTTCTGAAGAATTTCTCTGGTGACGTTTGGATAGAACGTCTTAACTCGGCCAACAGGGATAGCCGCCTTCATGGCCCTGCGAAATGCATCAGATAGGTGATGCTCCTTCTGGTGCACATTGCCATTCCACGGGTAGTCAGCCGCTAGGCGTAGCGCAACCTCACTGAACAGGCACCAGTCCGCTTGGTCTAAATTGAGATAAGAACGTTGACGAACACCGGAATAAGGAGCAAGAGAATTTGAGAGATCGATGTGCACAAAGACGGGAACGTGATCACTAGACAATGTTGTTGAGGTAGACCATGAGCAAGCGTTGGAAAGGTTGGAAGAGACTAGAGTTACGTCTGGGCTAGAAGATCAGCCGTTGGCAGGGAGACGAGTGGGCTGATCATCGTTTAAATTGACCAGGTCGCACTCCTCAGCCCATTCTTCGACTTCTTCTCCTCTAGCATCAGAACCAAGGGACGAGCAGAAGGTATGGGCGTTAAAGTCGCCCGCGAAAACAACTGATGATGAGAGGGAACAATCGTTAAGTTGTTTGAGAAGAGGAATGGGATTGTAGGAGGAGGGGCATGAGGTGGTAGGGGGTATATAGATGTTGAACAGAGAAAGGGGAGTTTTAAGGGGGAGATGGATTGGAAGGTACTCGAGAGTACCATCCGTGGGGGTGTTTGGTATGAGGTGGGACGGGAGAGAGGATAAAACAAAGGTTGAAACTCCTCCGCCAAGAGCTGACCTTGGAGCATGGAAGGCAGAGTAGCCCGGGATGTTAGGATGAGGACGGGTAGGTGATGGAGAGAGCTTGGTTTCTTGAACCATGAGCACGTCTGGATGGTAAGTACGTGCGAAGAGAGAGAGCTCAGAAAGTTTGGTACGAAGGCCGTTGAGATTGATATGTACAATGGAAAGGGGGCGATTTGAGGAAGAGGAAACAGAGTTGGTAGGTGAAGAGCATAAAACACAGCGCGAAAAGAAGAGTTATGATGCCTCACAGAACTGAGACCCGAACAGGAGAGATGCACCCACCTTTCGCATCCGAAGCACTGGACGCTCGTCTTTCTCCATGAGACATTCTTGCCGGACGTGGCGCATGGGTACTTCTGAGCAGGTCCAGGATTCCTTTCCACGCCGGCCCTTAGCAGGAGAATCCGAAGGAGAGACGCGGCCGGCCAGCACCTCTCCCATGACAAAAACCCTCTTCGTGGAGGGGGTGACGTCGGTTTGCATAGAGGTGATCTTCTTTTTTCCACACTGCCACGGCGTGAACGTACGACATCTCGGCAGCGAGAAATCGTCAAAGGAGACGATTAAAACCGCCTCCAACTGTTCACCGGAAATCAAAAGGTCCGAGGCCTATTGCAACGGCAGCAAAGGAAAATCGGCTCAAAACAAACAACCGATAACAATTACGGCCCCGAAACGTGAATGTGGTGTGCTCGCCCCACCCACTTCCTCGGTAGCCACAGGTGAAGTGGGTGGGGCGGGCACAATATATTGAAGTTTTGGTACCGTAAAGAGCGATTTATTGCTCGTTTTTAGCCGACACTGTTGTAATAATGGTCCTCGTGCCGGTTTTTAGGTTTAATACAGAGAAAAGTGAAGCGCTCAAGAGCAGTCCGGCTGGCTAAACGCACTGCACGCGACTTTCCAGCGCCTACGTGACCGCAGCGGCTCTCGGTCGCGCGTAGCATGTGTCAGTCGAACTGTCACTGAATGCCTCTCATTTTGTGTATTCGATCACCATGCCTTTCGGAGCTCATTCTCTTTTGAAAATTTAAATGGTGCTTGTATCGTGAGCACTGCATTCAATTAGACAAGCCTCGCTCCACTCCTGTAGCCTCACAAGGGAAACCATAAAAGGCACATGACACCCAGGGAATTATTTTTCAGGTTTCGTGCTGATCTTGAAGAGGGTCACACGCTGATAACGATGGTGTCTCTGAAATCGTCCAGTGCCCCTACGAATGGAGTTAAGGCTCCTCGAAAATGCCTACCTACAGTTTGAGTGCAAAAATTTAGTGGACGAGTTGTCTCGGGTCTGTATCTCGCTTATTTGGAAGAATTGAGATCTCGGATCTGGCACGTGTAATATAGGAGGGGTCTACCACACAATCAAATGTAAATCACAAAATTCATATCTGAGGGTGTGCTGTGCCCTTAAAGGCAGTGTACGCGCAAAAAATCGTGTTCAAGTTTTTCACTATTTTGAGCAGGTAACCTCACCAGGTTGTGATATATCGCAAAAAGGCCACCCAAAACACTCAAATTCTGGAGAGAAAATCGTTTGAAAATCCCGAAGCATTCACCTTCCTTTTTTCAACGTCTGTCCGGTGTGTCTTGTGTAATACACAATTGTCGGAAATGCTGGACGTCTGAAAGTGTTTAGCCCCGGTAACTTCTTAAATTGATTATTTCTTTTGGCCTTTTTAGTGTCAGGAATCCTATTAAAATAAGAAGCTTCCGATACACACGTTTGAACGCGAGAATTTCTCGAAATAAAGATTATGGACATTGGGATTTGCCGGGGCCTGTTGTGGCGCTTCTGCTCCTTGTGCTAGATGATCGACCGGGAAAACGCCTTTTCAGACCACGGAGCGGTTTTCGAAAGGCTGTAGCATTACGAGTACCCAGCTTTGAGGTCTCAAGCTTTGCCAACTATCTCCACTGGGTTCAAACATTGGATTGATATGAAAAAACCAAGTGCGGTTTTCTGCGCGGACGCTGCCTTTAAGGCGTAATTTCTTGATTTTCGCCGCACTTTGCCACGCCCGACGCATTTGAGGAGAGACCGCAAAAATAATTTCAATCAGAAGCAAAGTGATTTTAGGAAACCTTGGTCTACAAAGCACATTATTGGGTAGGAACTTGAGATGTGAATACGATAGCGTTTCCAGACTCCAAAAAAGTCCTCGTTTGAAAAAGTTACAAGCTTTGCACGTTTTTCCTGTCAAATTAGCAAATACTTCTCGTTTTTTTCAAAATTTAGCGCGGTCATTGTGGTTGGGAGGAATTGACAGATTTATTCCACGTTCGACTTTCAATAAATCTCGGCGTGGTGTGGTATCTTAGTAGTAGTTGATTGCGCAATGGTCCGAGATATTACAGATTTATTCGGCTAACGTTTCGGCGTTATCGCCTTCGTCAGAGCCTGGAGTGCGAAAGACACATAAGGATTTAGCCGATGAAGCACTATTTCAGAGCAAAAGGAGTAATTTCTCAAGGATGATAGGCGAAAAAACAACGTCAATAGCGATTTAAGGGTACTAACCTTTAGGAAACAGACTCAGATAGAGACATCACACTTCCCGCGGTACCACTAGCCGACGTCCCGTAACCCCTCCCGCGGAAGGCCAATAGATCGGTCGCGGGCAGTCGGCAGCGCTGTTTCGTTGACTACACGGTGAACACGCACTCTGCGGCCCTTCTGCCACCGCCTTACGGCTAATCTGATGACTGACAAAGACAGTCCTTGAGCAATTCACGGCACATTTAAAAATCACCCTTTAAGTAAATGTATGCTAAAACAAAGTTTCTAAAAAATCCGCTCCTGGGGGTTTCAACTTTAACTGCTCTTGACAAGTAAGGAGTGAGCTTCTACGGGAAAGCTTCCTACACTCACTGGTTCTTGCAGTCTTCCCATTCGCAGATGCCATTAGCGGACAGTGGTTCACCTGCCCAAGGCCAGCGTCGCACACAGCGCGGGTTTTGGAAAGAGTCTCAACACAGCGTTCTCTGCTCAGCAATCGTTCATTGGCTCCACTCTAGTATGTGATGCAATAATGATTCCATTGTGGGAATCGATGAGTGAGTGTTCGATGACCCCCAGGAATAGCCGACTGCCCGCCGACACTCCGGGGAAAGACGGGAAAGCCTCTCTCTCCGAGGGAAGTGGGGCGCTGTGCCACGCCCAGAAAATTGGGGCCGCGCGAAGTCGACTAGGCCGACTTGGCCGGCGGGAAGTGGGCTGTTTTTATCTGAGAGACCAAAGCCTGCCAGACACCCTCAGTTCACTGGTGGGTGAGTGAGCGTGATCACATCAGACCACCCACCTCATTAGCCTTCAGAAGGCCGATCAAGCCCATAGGCAGATCAAAACCCACAAAGGTCAAAAAGCATTCCAGGCTTCGACGAAGGCGATAACGCCGAAACGTTAGCCGAATAAATCTGTAACATCTATGACCGAATTATTTTTGGCGAGGGACAAGCCAACGGCCTTGTTGAACTTGATGGTGACTCCTATACGGATCATACACAACAGCGCTACTGGCGTTCTCTGATCCCCGTGGCTGTCAAGTAACTTTTGCTAAATAGGATTTTATCTTCCTTTAAAGGCTAGTGAAACGTCAGGTACATGGTAACTGGAAGATATTGCATGGATTACCACACAAGTGAACAAATGTTAGTGTATTATAGCACAAAACAGATTTCGCCGTTTGCCGGTCATTTTTGGGGTTCGCCGTTGCCGTTTGCCGAAATTTTAGTTTCCTTTGCCGCACACCCCTGGTCCCCACACAGCCTACTCCCTAACCACTTTCCGAAATTTCCCGAGAAACCCTCTATGAATTTCCGCCTCCAGACAATTTACTAGTTACCCGCACCCAGAGTCAAGCTCACGGTGGTCCGCGGACCACCGTGGGACCAGGGGTCGTTATTTTTCCCGACCCATCTAAAATAATGTCTGTATCGCTGAAAATTGAATCTTGAGGTGAAATTATTTGGGGCCATGATTATTTACCATGGAATGGTAAACATCGATGGAACAAGAGCAGTTTCCAAATAAAAAATAGAGTAAATCCTCAAGCGCGTATTAGCTCAACATTATCTCGACTACAACATTCGGAGTAGACATTGCTTCGGGGTTTTCTAGCAAAATCCGATAGAAGTGAAGACTGTTTTATCGCTTCGGAACTCGTTGGGCCACGATTGCAAACTTTGTGCAGAACTGGCAATGGTAGCGTAGGTTTTGCACGATGGCATCGCATCCTGTAGAACACAGTACTTTTGAAGTGAGGCGATTGAGTTCGTAATCGAATCTAGGCGTACTGTGATCTGTATCTTGTTCGCGTCGTCTTTATATTCGGGCCAACCTCTGGTATTGAACTCGGCGCTTGTAGGTTTATACATTTCGAAGTTTTCGAAACTCGCTATTTCACATTGTATCATCTCCAGCAGTATGTGACGACCCAAAGGATAGGGAAAGTCCTTCTGCTTCCTGCGTTAGCCTCGTCTCCTAGGAATATATACCTTCGAATCTGATTGGCATAGCTGGAGTAGAACTCAGTGATTTGGGTGCTAACCAGAGCAACAGATGTCCCTTAGTTATACACTTTAACCAAGGCTCGATGGCTAAGAGCATCGTTGTCAAAGGTAATGTAATCGGTGTAACGATAAGCGTTGTCTTGGTCTCTTCGATGGAGTGTGACTCCTCATATCGTTTTTCTGGCTTCATGTTTCGGGACTCCGAAATTGAGAGCGTTTCATGGCTTTGCGGCGTCGGTCCACTAAGGCCCTTAAATGTCGTAGCGTCATAACACAGCAGGTACTCAGATATTGGGCCTTCAAAAGAGGTGTTGTACTGATCGAGAAACTCTGTGCTCACACTTTCGTATCTTAAAGGCAGTGTTCACGATAAAAAATGTGTTTCAGTTTCCACTAGAAATGGGTGGTGGAGGGGCACACTGTAACGTTCACGTCGAAAGAACTCATAAAAACGAGCCAGGAAAAGCTCCAAAAGAGCCCGAAGTTGCCACTTCGAGCGCAAGGCAAACCCCAAAAGCGCAATACACGCCCACCGGCGTGAACAAATGAATGCTCGAGATCGTGAGATGGGCGAAGGTTTCCGTTCAAAAGCCCCGCTCTTCCCTTCATTCTCAACTTCTCTCTTTACTCAGGTCAGCTCGCATACATCGGCGGCAAAAGACGGAAGTTACAAGCCCCGGAAAACTCGTCCACCATGTTTCCTTAGCTTCAACTTTGAGGGTGCATAACTCTGTTCCCAGAATTTCTTGTACGATTTCAGTGACATCATTGGAATCAGCGTGGCACAGTTTTCAAGATAGGCGGAAAAAACAGAACAACGATTTTTATCGTGAACACTGCCTTTAAGCTCAAGGGATTCTTCATTTTCAAAGCGTTATCGCCTTTCAATAATCTTTGTGCAACATTCGTCATTTTGCCGCCCTTGTCTTCCATCATGTTGTCGAAATAGCGCCAGCGAGACACATATTATACTATAAGACCTTCTTATTGTAGTTCCTCATAAAATAATGTCAGCTGGAATAGTGTGTGGCTCACGTGCTAAAGAACTGGAAACGTGCGCCCGTCCAAGCAGCAGCCACAGCTCTTGCTTTGATACTTTCAGTTGTATCTTCGTTCGCCAAGGCTTGAAGGCTTCCCATCAAAACGGGTAGTTGCGTAGGATCTTTGCTAGCGCTTGCTGCATGCTGGCCGACCAGCGGACCCGATGTACCGCTCCCCATTTTGAGGTACGAAAATTTCATTTGTTCCTGAGCGAGCCGATACGCGTAGTTGTTCTGAGCAGTTACGACGGAATTCAGTGTATGTGCTGCGTAGAAGCCGAAAAAAAAATCTAAAACAAAATATTTAGATACCTGAAATTTCTTTTAATCATGTTGGGTTCGCACCTGCACTCATATTTCCATCGAGTGTTGAGTCGTCATCTACTATGCGCTGAATGCTATCTGTTGTAGCTGGTACACGAGTTCTCGGGTACTTTATTAGCCGACAACGAACAAGAACATAATGACATAAGTATGGCCTTTTATAGGCTTGGACAATCAAAGTACAAAGTATCATGTGATCACGTGACTTCCGGCTCATATCGTTCGACCCCATTGAGTTCCGGTCCAAGCAGACGTGTAATTAGTCGAGACCGAAGTTCAGTTGACCATGCACATGGGTGGTGTGACATTGTGGACCATTCTCTGGTCACTCGACCATTGTCCACAACACCTCCCCTTTCTCAAGCTAGATGCGGTACGTCTTGCTGGCTGGATCCATGTGCAGACGAGGTGGCGCATGTCGACTGCGGGAGGATCGTCGGACTTCAGGCGAGGCAGTGGGATCGACGGTTGACGACGATTCCGTGTCGAGTACTGACGGTGACGATGATTCGTTAGTCGTCTTCACAGTTGAATAGTGGTAAGTCAAAAACATCCAGCAGTTTATTTGCTGTTGAAATTGAACTCCTTGGGTTGAGTTGATTCACATGTCGAGTCCATAACATGTTATCACATTCCACAGTGTACGTGCTGCTTCCAGTTTTCCGTTTGACAGTCCCAGGGATCCATGCGCTCTTTTGTCCACGATAGTCTTTTATTCAAAATGTTTCTTTCCCTGAGCTTCATTTTATATCGATGTTTTTCTTCTATCAACCATGAAAGCTCTTGCTTTTAAATTTATTGGCAACGTTTCGGGCACTAAGCCCTTCTTCAGGCCATATGAAAAACGAAGCAAATCGACTATTAGACAACAATGCAAGAACACCACGACTAACCTTATCCCTTTGGCAGGGGTCATTATGAGGATATTGTTAAGAAGCACTTCGCTGATTGCACGATCAACATCCTCCAACCCCTCCATCTCATCTCATTTCCCTCTACCTTCCTGCAACTCGGTAGGTTAGCATGATGCGTCGACATCCATCCCACATCATTCCTGACCTTTCCATTGCAGACGCAGCGCGTACCCCCTTTTGGGTTGTGACCCCTGCCAAAGGGATAAGGTTAGTCGTAGTGTTCTTGCATTGTTGTCTAATAGTCGATTTGCTTCGTTTTTCAGTTGGCCTGAAGAAGGGCTTAGTGCCCGAAACGTTGCCAATAAATTTAAAAGCAAGAGCTTTCATGGTTGATAGAAGAAAAACATCGATAGTCTTTTACGTAAACTTTGTCATCGACTTCGAAGTGTCGATGGCGGGCTCCATGGTGTCTGTTGTACTGGGCTTCCATTGGGATGTCTCGGGATCCTTGCTTATTGTGCTCTTCTTCAGGGGCCATCAGGTCTAGGACAGTCCGTATTCGGCGATTCAGGAAGTTTTCAGCAGGCGATTTGTGATTAGGTCCTGATGGGCAGGGAGTAGAGCGGTAAGAAATTAGGAAGGTTTGTAGTGCGTCAGCCGTGGGTTCATCCCCCTTCACTTTTGCGAGTCCTCTTGAATGTGTCCACAAAACGTTCCGCTTGTCCATTGCTCTGGGGGTGGAAAGGCGGGGAGCGAATGTGTGTTATTCTACGTGGGCGGCAGAAATTCGCAAAACCTGATGAGGTGAACTTGGTACCGTTATCCGTCACGAAAATCGTCGGGTTTCCAAACTGCGCGAAAATCTTCTTAAAGGCAGTGTCCACGATAAAAATCGTTTTTCTGTTTTTAAGCCTACCTTGAAAACGGTCTTATGCTGATTCCCACAATGTCTCTGAAATCGTTCACGACCTTCTGGGAGCGGAGTTATGGTCCCTCAAAAATTGAGCTAGAGAAGCATAGTGGACGAGTTTCCCAAGGCTTGTAACTTTCGCCTTTTGCAGCCGATGTATGCGAGCTGACCTGAGTAAAGAGAGAAGTCGAGAATGAAGGGAAGAACGGGGCTATTCCTCGGCAACCATCGCTCATCTCACGAAAAAAAGTTTTCATTCGTTCACGTCGGTGGCTGTGCGCTTTTGGGGTTTGCCTTGCGCTCAAAGTGGCAACTTCGGGCTCTTTTGGAGCTTTTCCTGGCTCGTTTTCATGCGTTCTTTCGACGTTAACGTTACGAAGTGTCCCTCCACTACCCATTCCTAAAGAAATTTCAAACACTTTTTTCATCGTGAACACTGCCTTTAAGGACGTTAATGGTCGCGGAAGTTGAGATGACGCTCATTTGAACAACCTCAGGCTATTCGAATAGGCGTCCACGATAACAAAGTAGTAGTTTTCATCCAGGGGTCCAGCGAAATCAGCGTGTACTCGCATCCATGGGGCAGTCGCCCTCGGCCAGGAGTGAAGTTCTGCCTTCATTCTGTCCTTTGAGGCTGCTGCACAACTGCTGCATTTTTTTACAAGCGATGCGATATCGGCGTTGATTTCTGGCCAGTAAACGAAGCTGCGAGCCAACATTTTCCTTCTCGTTTGTCCGGGATGTGCCTTGTGCAGTGCTGAGAGTACTCGGCGTTGAAGTGACTTGGGAATTATGATGCGAGTGGAGGTGAGCAGACAGTTATTGACTGTTGCCGGGCTGTCTCGTCGGTTGTAGAAGTGCCACAGTGGGGACCTGCGATCAATCTTGGGCCATTTTCCGGATCGTGTGCAGTCAATAACTTGTTAAAGGAGTTTATCTGCGTCTGTTGCGGTCAGGATTGTTTCGGAAGATACTGGTAGATTCGTGCAATTAACGGTAAATTCCGCTTGGAAGTCGGCTTCTATGGCGGCTATTACACGGTCTTCAGTTTCCGTTGGATGTGCTGCGATAAGTCGAGTTAGCGCATCCGCTTCTCCGAAATCAGTGGTTTTGACATACTATATGGTGAAGTCGTAATTGAGTAGAGTGGTAGCCCAACGTTGAAGGCGGTTGGCACTATAAATGGGCATCCCTTTCTTGCTTCCAAAGATAGAGATGAGCGGTTTGTGATCCGTCTTCAGCGTGAAATGCCGGCCGTGGATGAAGTGATGGAACTTCTGCACTGCGAAAACTAGCGCTAAGGCTTCCTTTTCGATTTGGCTGTAATTCTTTTGTGCAGGAGTTAGGGCTCGGCTTGCATGATAAATAGCCTTCTCGAATCCATTCGGGAAGGGATGCAGCAGAACTGCTCCGATACCTTAATTTGAGGCGTCTGCTGCTACGATGATCGGCAGACTGGGATCAAAGTGGGTGAGTAACAGATCCGATTTAAGAATGTCCTTTATACGATCAAATGACGACTGGCATTCCGCTGTCCAAGTGAATGTGACATCCTTCTTGGTGAGGGCGTCCAAGGGAGCGCGATAGTTGTGTAAATTCTTAACGAACGTTCCGTAAAAATTCACCAATCCAAGGATGGATCGTAGTTGGGTGACGTCTTTTGGGTGCAGCATCTTTTGAATCATCGATTTTCGTAGTATCGAGACGGCGTCCTTCAGCGTCGATGATAAAACCAAGGTAGTTGATCTGAGGTTGCAAGAAGGAGCACTTTTCCAGACGAACACGAAATCCATAGTCGAGTATTCTTCGAAATACTGCGTCCAGGCGATAATTTTGTTCGTCAATGGTTCTGCCAGTAACGACGATGTCGTCGAGGTAGGCAGCAGATCCATACAGGCCAGCCATCAGGGAGTCCATTTATTGCTGGAAGATGCCGGGAGCGGGTTTCACACCGAAGGGTAAGCGATTGAAACGGTAGATACCTTGGTGTGTGTTGATTGTCAGCAGTGGCTTAGAATTTTCATCCATTTCCAACTGAAGGTACGCCTCCGCCAGGTCAATTTGGGAGAAGTAGCGTCCTCCATTTAGCTTTGTGAATATGTCGTCAGCAGTTGGAAGTGGGTGGTGGTGCTGTTGAAGGGCGTCGTTCAAACCAGTAGAATAGTCTGCGCAAAGACGGATCGATCCATTTTTGTTTTGAACGGCGACGATAGGGGCTGCCCACTCGAAATGGTCGATGGGCGAGAGTACATTTGCAGCTACCAGCCGGTCGATCTCCTGTGAGATACATGGTAGTGCGGCATACGGGACGAGGCGAGATTTCCGGAAAATCGATCTTGCTTCCGGTTTCAGCTTTAGTGTTGCTTTCGATTTCGTGCAACATCCCAGTCCTGACGCGAATATGGCAGCAAATTGATTTTGTAGACGCTTGGTGAGAGGATTTCGTAGGTTGCTGAGCGTGGAGGAAGAAATGTTGCAGATCTGTTTGATCTCCGTGAGCTGTTTGAAGAGAGGCTCGTTTTGGGAGATCCAGTCGAGTCCAAGCAGCGACGTGGTATCAGCAACATGACAATTTCCTCTTCCATTCTGACGATCGATATTGAAATTGCATTCGAATTGACCTCGTACATTGATATATTTGTTGTGGCCGATTTCAGTGTTACGAGTGGTGTCTGCAACTTCGGGCGGCCAATTGCAATCCAATCCTCATGACTCAGCAAGGTAACATCAGCTCCAGTATCGAGGCGCATCCGTATGGGCAGGGTTGAGCAGCGTTGTGACCGGCCACAACGGGGGTCGCAAAATTTTTAGAAACTTTTGAAAAAAAAAGAAAATTGGGGGGGGGGTCGTAAAATCTTTAGAAATTTTTGGGAAAAAATGAAAATTTGGGGGGGTCGTAAAATTTTTAATGCGTGACCTTTTCGCGTCCACACGTCAGCCGCAGCCGAACTGGACCCTAGAAAACATTACAACAACTCTCGCTTCTCTTTAACATTTGACACTAAATAAAGCTAAAAAAATTTGGTGCCAGGGGCACCCTGAGAGGGGTCTTAAAATTTTGGGAATTTTTTGGGAAAAAATGAAAATTTGTAGGGGGGTAGTAGCCGCCACAAAAAACCGCCACAACGGCCTGCTCAACCCTGCGTATGGGTCTTCCATTGATCTGCACTTGTCTGTAGATTCCATTGGCAGGTTTGACCTCACTGGTTGTAGGGGCGACGATGACTACGTTGTTTGCATTTCGGTGCTTCTTTTTCGCTGCCATTGTCGTCTTTCGAGCGAAATTCTTGCAGAATCCTTTTCTGTGTCCAACCATTTTGCATTCGTGACACTTTCTGTTGATGTATTCGCATTCTTTTGACCAGTGTGGCCCTCCACAGCGAAAGCAGGGCGAGAGCGGGTCCCCTGACGGATTCTTCTTAGCCTTGACGGTGTTGATTCCATGCTGTGGTACTGTCGATTGGTTCCCGGGCAATTTCGCATCCTTTCGTATGTCCATAAACTGATGTATTTCGGCACTGAGTTGCTTGAGCGTTGTTGTTTGGATTGTCCTCCATCTTTCTCAGGGCACGGGCACGAATATCGGCGTCTTCAGGAGCAGCCAGTCCACATATCCATACAAGGCACTTCATTTGTTCAGGAGTGACGTCATTGAATTCGGCCATGGCGTGGCGTTGATTGACCAATCCGGTATAGTCCAAGAGGCACTCAGCATTTCGCTGAGTTCTCAGGTAAGTGTACCGGCGAGCGAATACTGACGTGTTGTGTCCAAAGAGATTCTTCAGTGTCTTGATTGTATCCTCCAAAGAGACTTCAGATGTTCTTTTGGGCAGGATGTGGTTCGTGAACCGGGCATACGTGGTTGCGTCCAGTTTTGAAACGATCAGTCTGGCCCTCGCAGATTCAAAAAACCATCCTTGGCGATCACGTCTTCGTAGCGATTGAACCATAGATCGAACGTGCAGCCGGTTTCTGGATCGTAGACGAATGTTGGCAATCGGGTCGACAGTGAGTTTGTTACGAATTCCACTGATGAGGCTGGAGCGGGCGTTGGTGCAGCAGACGTGAGTAACCGTTCCATTCTTTCCATGACTGCATCTAGGGTCTTCTGCTGCTGCTGAGCTTGTGCTTCCAGAATAGTACGTAGAGTGGTGGCATCCATTGAGTCCGTTGAGTCTTCTTCCAATCGCTGATCGCCACTTGTTGTAGCTGGTACACGAGTTCTAGTGAACTCTATTAGTCGACAACGAACAACAGCATAATGACATATGGATCGCCTTTTATAGGCCTGGACAATCAAAGTACAAAGTATCATGTGATCACGTGACTTCCGGCTCATATCGTTCGACCCCATTGACTTCCGGTCCAAGCAGGCGCGTAATTAGTGGAGACCAAAGTTCAGTTGACCATGCACATGGGTGGTGCGATATTGTGGACCATTGACCATTGATTGTGCTGTTCTCTGGCCACTCGACCATTGTCCACAACACTATCTATCTTGCATGAATGCCGTTTATGTGCCCTGTCATCACAGATGCACCGTCGGCAGACGGGGCCATCACATTTCTTATGGCAAACGAAGGGCTTGTGAGAAAGGCCATTCTGCATGTCTGCCCATGAATCCTCCTCAATTAGAAAATTCTTGAATGCGTCGACGATGTCTTCGAACTTTCGCTTTCTGTTTCTACTAAAGAGAAGTGGAAAGTTACGGGTGTGTAGGAGGGTGAGATAATCTCCATCAGAAACACAATCCATTTGCGATCGGTGTCGGTAATGCCGTAGGCCAACAGAGAAAATAGGAGGTTGTTTTCCATTGAATATTTGAGCAAATCAAACTTCATGTGCTGTGCAAAATTCTTGACCATACGCCCTGCGGATGTGGGATCGCGATGCGATTAGGGCATCAGACTTCATTGTCATCACAATAAAAGAGAATTGTTTAGCGAACGATAGAGCTTCCTTGGCAGCGATACCACATACGAGGTAGGATGGAAAGCTTGGTATGAAGTCATCGTCCGTTCTAAGAAAATTTGCAGCATTCTGTGGTAAAACATGAGATTGACACGGTTTTCTGCGCGAACACCTCCTCACCCTTCGTGAAAATTATCTGGAGCTCTCAGAATTTTCGGGATTGCAAGTTATATATCGTCTATCTCTGCTAGGACCTACAACGTTGTCGCCAGCTTCAGCAATTGAGTTCTCATTGTGTGAATGTCCTCATACTGTTCCCACTTCCTTTTTTGCACCCTTTGCAGAAAGCCTGCAAATATTTTCTGCATCAGGTCGAAGCTCTTCATCCGTATTCTGTGGCAGACCATGACCAGAAATTCGGAGTCGCTAGCGAAACTAAGACTGTAGCTGAATCATTTAGAGCTTTGCTCTGTTTGGTTCACATAACACCCCAAACCTTTGGGTGTTGAAGCTCCCAGAGGAGGAAAAATAGTTCGAAAAATAACACGCGAATGCCATTTCTCGCTCCGAAACTTTAGGAAGATAGCACACAACATCTCCGTCATCATTTAATACCTTAGCACTCGAAGATTCGAAACAAGATCAAAATCGTGCAAGCCGAAAGGGAGTCTGGAAATGGCCGAATGTCAGTTTCAGAAAAAAGTACCCATAACGAGGGTACCAATCGACTGGAAATGTTCCAAAAATCATTTCTAGATAGGCGAAAAAAAACTTTTCAAAAACTGAACTTCACCTACCCCTCTCCGGACATTGAAAAAATCGGCCCAAAAATCGAAAAAGGGTCGCCTATATACATGACTTAGTGAAAGTGTGGAAATTGTAGAAAGATTTTAGAAAATGTTAACGTCCGGAGATGAGCTCATGAAATCGATTTTGAGCCAAGTTATGGCCGGTGAAATGTGCGGTGGTCCCACGGTGGTCCGAAAGCCCCACCGGACCACCGTGGCCAAAAACGGAGGGCTAAGATTTTTCTGGTTTTTGATATGCTTTTCAGCTTCCCATCTGGTTGAATTTTTCCAATATCGGCAGCGCATGGAACGCTATTCATCCACTTTTTCCAGTCAGTAAAGTCTATTTTCACCCTTCCTAGAGGGTCGCTTTTTAGCCGAAAAAGTGTCCCTCTCAGGGGGGGGTCGTTGTTCAGGACGACCCGGACCACCGCTGTGCCTGAGCCTGCCCGCACCACTATATGGGGCCCCTCTCAGCGCAGGCACTAGACGACAGGGGACAGCAAAGAAGTCAGGTCATATAGGCTGGCAGAACCGCGAGAGCGGCGGCTGGCAGGACACCCATAGCGGCCGACTGGCAGAGCAACGATAGCGGCGGCTGGCAGGAACAAGGAAATCAATTGGCTGGCAGACAATACACCACCCACGGGAGAAATCACCAGACAGAAAGCGAACCCCCCCCCAGAAAGGACGGCAGACGTCGAATAACCTTCTTGGCCTTTCATCAACGACCGTATCGACTTTATCATAACACTCCACGGCTGGGCGGTGTCGTAGCGTGCAGCCGCACGCATCGACCCCCCCCCCCTTTCCTGCCTGGCCTATTGCCAGCCGTGTCTTCTCTCTCTTCCGTCTCCTCATTACCTTACACGCCCGCCCTCTCGGAAAGACCGTTCTCACGCGGTCTGACTGCGATGGCTAATTTTAACGGACCAAAATCAGAAAGGACTGCACAGCCTCACACTGACGCTGGCGAGGTGCACGCCTTCTCAAGCCAGGGTCAAGCGGAGCGTTGCGTAATTTTTTCGAAATAGGAGCGACCCCCCGTCACATTTTTTTTCCAAAATCCAAAATTTTTGCGATCCTCCTCCCCGAGGCGCGATTTTCGCGATCCCTCTCCGAGTCCGGCCAGTTTATAGTTGGTTTTTAGAAGTGTCACACGCCGAAAATTCGTTAAGTAATTGAGCCCAAGCGCCTAGAACCGAATGCTAGGGGGTTCCCTTGGGGACCAAAACTAATCGAGAATTTATGGGATATCCACGAAATTCTCATTTTTGGACCGAAATTTTTGCGATCCCCACTAACATTCACTTTCGGACCCAAATTTTAGCGACCCCCGCTGCGAAATTTCGCAACCCCGCTTGACCCTGCCTCAAACACGGTTTGGTTCCATGACCGTCCACAGCATCTCCGGAGCGTGTCGATCTAGCACCTCCGAGCGAACTCTGCCATCAGTCACATCGGTGTCCGGTAGTTCCGCTACTATCTCCGGCCTGAATACAGCAGATTCATTGGATTCAGTACCTGAAGCTACACTCTCTCTTCTAGTACGCATGACGTCTCCTATCGCTCTTCTTCGCTTTCTAACAGTTCTTTTTGTCTTCTTAAGGGCTTTCGCCTGTTCTTCCTTCGTCCATTTCTGGACGTCTTCTACCATACCTTCCCAGAAGAATCTCGACATGCAGAATTTGTGGGGCTGCAAATTCCCCTGCCAAACTTTCACGGTAAGTTTCTTCAAACACCTTTCTTCTCTGCGATTTGGGCACTACTCGCACTCTAGTACCATCCTTCTGGACCAGCCCCAAATCGCCTTTTTCCACCACGAAATCAATTGTTTTCAATCGTTTCTTCATGCGCAGTGGCTTGACTTCGTGATTCACACAGTTCGTCTCCACGAAGCGAACGATCTCCTGGTAGTCGGGGTCACTCCTCAGCTCCCTGAGCCAGTCACGATCAGCTGCGCTCTGTATCATGCCTATAACTCGTTTTTGTTGGCTACGCATTGGAACTACACCCGTCTTCGATGAGCCCACTCCAGAGGACAGAGCGCTTGTGCCAACACTTGCCTTCCCCTTCACGTCTCTCATCTTAACAGGGTCTTTTTGCTGATCCGTGCGATGCTTTGTCACCACACTCTTCATCCTAACCGATTCTACGCGCAACACAGGATTCAATTCGACCGACCACAGACGCTTCTTGCGTTCCGTAATCTCTCGCAGGACGAGTACCCATGAGTGTAAGACCCTCTGTGCACTTGAGTAACCGAGACGGTTCTGCGCCATCTGGCAAACAGACCCCCTCAGTAACCCGCAGGGCCGCATTGGTCTACTTTGCCACCCGAGCATCTCTAAGTTTGACATCATGGCCTACCCTCTCAGCCGGGTAGCCGATGACCTCAATCTCCGGATACACCCTCTACCGGGTAGCCGCTCAATATCAAAACCATGCGCCACAGCCCGCAAAAGCACTCCCGCTGGAAGAATTGACACCTCGGACCCCGTATCTAGAATTCCGCACTCTCTTCCCAGCACCTCCACCGCCGCAATTGTCTTTCCAAAAAGAGGACACCTCGTAACATCCTTACGAGTCTTTTTGAATACCTGAAGCTTCACTGCGGAGCAGACCACCTTACAGAGCCTAGCGGACAGCAACTTCACTGTCTTGCTCGAGGATGGCTTTGATCCCTTGTAGTCTCTGGCCATATGACCTTCCTGTTGGCAGTTGAAACACTAAGTTTCCCCCTTCGGGTGTCTGTAGCCTTGGAGCCTCCCGGCTTTTCGAAAGTTGACTCATTACTCCTCTCCCGCAATCTATCACCAGGTTCCTCCTGTAGGTCACTTTTCATGTTTTTGAGTGTGATATTCCTACGCTCGATACGTTTTGCGGTTTCCTTCAACTTCTCATGAGCATCTGTCTCACTCTCCAACGCCTCGAATAGCTAGTAAGAGTCTCGCCAGTGAGCCAGTTGCTCATAGAGAATATGTGCCCTTTCAGTACCCAACGCTTCCTCCCGTAGCTCTGGGTATGCCTGTCGCGTCAGCCTCTCCAGATCAACGCGAAAATCAGAAACGGACTGCTTGTCGATCTTGCGTAACCGCTTCAGCTCACCCATCGCTACTACACTGCGTATCATAACGATAGGACACCCCTGAATTTGTCGGTCTCGCGATTGTTACATGATAGATCTTTTTCGTCAATACTACTTTGATCAGAATGTCAAATAACTCCCGTATACCTCTTTTGGAAGAGATAGATTGTTTGCGCACTTTTCTAGAATAAATGTATGTTTTAAATCGCGTATCAAAAAGATAGGACGCCCCTGGATTAAATCGGATTTCTCGTTCGATAAAATTGTGTGATCACAAATCTAATGGTCAATAGGCCTTCCTCGCACCTTTACTGCAACAAATACTTGATTTCGTATACTTTCGACAAAACTGATCTGCCTTTGCAAGTCGATCTTGCTCCATTTCTCGGTCATTGCCTGTTGGAGCGCATAAATCGAGAGAATTCGCCGGCCATTGGCTCAGACCCGACGAGCTAAATTTCTCAAAGATTCTTTATTTTGTTGAGATCAGGACTGTAGACTATCCACTCTGGACAAGATAGTCATTGCCGAGCAAAGAAGCCGACCTCACACCTGCTCACGTGAACTTTCTGGTTGTGCTGCTAGAAACTGCAACTTGGACGTTCGAAAACGTGGGGATATGAAGGTTAGTGTTACTCTAATATCCTCTGGTATTCACTGGAGATCATCCGACTGCTGGCGAACGCAAGCTGTTGACGTCGTTGACGGCCAAATGCTCTGACGGTTTATGGGAGATCTGCCTTCGCTGTTCTGAAGGCTAAATTGGGCAGCACCTATTTTTGAATTCCTTTAGTAGCACAATCCAATCATCAGATCTATCGAGGAAAATTTATTTTCGTCATAAACCATTGCCTACACGCAAATAGTCGAAGTAGCTGTCCACTTTAGCCACCGGAACTGCGTTCACCTGTCTTCCATAATCTGTCAGAGCATTTGCCCGTCAAGGACGTCTACAGCTTGCGTTCGCCAGCAGTCGGATGATCTCCAGTGAGTACCAGAGAATATTGGAGTAACACCTACTTTTATTTCCCCATGTTTTCGGGTGACGAAGTTGCAGTTTCTAGCAAGGCAACGAGAAAGTTCACGTGAGCAGGTGTGAGGTCGGCTTCTTTGCTCGGCAATAACTATTTTGTCTAGAGTGGATAGTCTACAGTCTTAATCTCAACAAAATGGAGAATCTTAGGGATATTTTAACTCGTCGGGTCTGCACCAATGACCGGTAAATTCTCTCGGTTTATGCGCTCCAACAGGCAATAACCGAGAAATGGAGCAAGATCGACTTGCAAAGGCAGATCAGTTTTGTCGAAAGTATACGAAATCGAGTGTTCTTATTCTGAAGTGAAATTTATTCTTGAAAAGTGTGCAAATAACCGATCTAACCCAAACGGAAGGTATACTGCTTATTGCCACCCCGGTACTGCTTTACCTCCTTCAACGCCGCATACTTCATGTAGTTGGCCATCTGAGTGCACTCATTACCCTGTCCCACTGGTCCAATAACACTCCCACGCGGTCCACCTGCATCCCCATTTTCAGAACAGAACACCGAACCTGTCCCTCTGATCCGGTCGCCATGTTGTGAAGAAGTGATGGGCAGCCGGAACAGCGTCTAAGCCAGCCCTCTCGCCCGACTTCCGCCACCATGCTGAAAGGCACCAAGTTCAATCTCTGTACTAGGACGGTGGCGCAATTGGTTCAATAAATTTCCATTTATTGATCTGCCGATTCTCGACTCACCAGGTATTCCATCCTGTACGTGGTCGACTTCCATGACGTCTGGTGGGGCTTGGGCCTTCTTCCGCTCGTTCTCGCATAGTCGGTCGAGTTCGGCCTCCTTCTGAGTCCATTGTGCCTTCAGGGCTCGTAGTTGGTGGAGTTCGGCGGCCTGGGCACTCAGCTGCTCGTGAAACATATCAATGTCTTTTTGCATAGCTGGTAATGGACTGGGTTTGCGAATCAGTCTCTCTTGAACTTCACCCCTAGGCCACCCTTCCTCAAGAGCCATCCTGTCCACCAGCTCACTGTCTACCAACTGTTCGAACTGCATCACTGTTCGATATGGATTTTGGTGGTTCTTGCTTCTATTGACAACACCTTCTTCATATTTATTCACAACATGGAATATCATCACCTATAGGTTAATAGGGATCTAACTAAGATTGTCTGGCCTCATTTACTTTTCACTTCCTCATTCGAATTCCTCCACATTTCAGTATTACATTACAAGCGTGTCATTACAAGCGCTGGTGAGTCCGCGGCTCCGTGATGGAGCTGTTTGGGACAAGGTTTACCAGGGCTCCGTGGGACTGCTCAGGGCTGCGGCTGCGGGGCGGAGCTGAAGTAGCGATTGCCGCCTAGTCACGGAAGGGCATAGTGCCGATCCTGGCAGCCAGTAGAAAGTGGAGCAGAGCCCCGTTTGAGCGCCTCGCCCGCCTTTTATAGAGGACAGGGGCGGGACCGCAGTGTAAGCTTGTGTAACTGCGGGGTAGCTGATTCTAAAATTATCGTGAAACTGATGACAGTTCACGACACTCCCGAGACCAGGAGTCTTTACATTTGCATGACTAGGAGGCATCCTCCCCACCAGCATGGATGAATAATCAAACTTCCGTCATTATTACAAGTTCTTGGATGAAGAATCAGTATTTCAACGTTCAATCAGTTTCCATACTTAACGTTGCTGTCGCAGAATTTTAAAACATTTTCTCAGACAACATTAATTAATACATATACATCAATTTGATGTGAACAATAATACCACATACACATGAAGTTATATAACGACCCAAAAAAACATAGTTGTGATGTCCTTGTTGTGTAGTTGAAGCGGCATAAATCCGTCGATTCGTGATGTTGAATAGGTGATGCTGCATGAAGACGTTGATTCATGACAACTAATTTCAAGTGTACGAAAATATTGCAAAAAAAATTGTTTTTCGGGTATCCAGATTTCGTTTTCAACCATTCGTTTCATCTTTACATATAATGTGTTCCATTCTTTAGTTACAACAACTAATTTCTTTCTGGTTAAATCCAAGTTTCAATATAACATTCATTTCCCTCCAAGTTCGGCCATCGCTTTCCATGCGGTATCTGATTTCCACGTCTTGCAGGTGGTTCCCTTTTCTTGTATTCTCGCAGTTGCTAAAAGCTGCTGGAGATTTTTCGTATTTTTCCAAGCATAAATTTGCAAATTGCGAACACTTCCATTTTGTTTTATAGAAAACATCAATTCTGCTTCCAATGTTTTTAGAGTGTACCTCTTCACTGCTTCTTCAAAAAATGACTTTGATCACATTTCCGAGATTTCGATTACACTAAGACATCAGTATTGCTACCAGTTACCTTCCCAGAAGGGAATGTTCGAACTGCATCACTGTTCGATATGGATTTTGGTGGTTTTTGCTTCTATTGACAAGACCTTCTTCATATTTATTCACAACATGGAATATCATTACATATAGGTTGATAAGGATATAACTAAGATTGTCTGGCCTCATTTACTTTTCACTTCCTCATTCCAATTCCTCTACATTTCAGTATTACATTACAAGCTTGTCATTACAAGCGCTGGTGAGTCCGCGGCTCCGTGATGGAGCTATTTGGGACAAGGTTTACCAGGGCTCCGTGGGACTGCCCAGGACTGCGGCTGCGGGCTCCGGGATGGAGCTATTTGGGACAAGGTTTACCAGGGCTCCGTGGGACTGCCCAGGACTGCGGCTGCGGGGCGGAGCTGAAGTAGCGATTGCCGCGTAGTCACGGTAGGGCATAGTGCCGATCCTGGCAGCCAGTAGAAAGTGGAGCAGAGCCCCGTTGGAGCGCCTCGCCAGCCTTTCATAGAGGACAAGGGCGGGACCGCGGTGTAAGCTTGTGTAACTGCGGGGCAGCTGATTCTAAAATTATCGTGAAACTGATGACAGTTCACGACACCAACAGCACCATGAGTTTATCCGCGAATCCCTCTCGATTCTCACAACCCACACTTTTTACCACTGTCCGGTTCCAACGCATCAATACTGCGCTCTCTTTGCACACCTGCCGCAAATTTGCGAGCCGTTCTAGTGCAGCGCTAGTGGCTTTCCTACCGACCGCATCTATTACGTCCCTGCTACCATCACCTAGGTGCAGGCACGCATACACCTCCCTGTTCATTCTCAGAGAAATCTATTTGATCAAACGAGAAATGTCGTTGCAAACCTCCATGGTCTGTGATCGTTCCTACGGCCCACAAAGTCGCTGGAATTCCTACAAGTCGTCTGTGCCGACATGCTGCGGCTCGTCGGACATCTTGATTGCTTGGACACTACCTGCAATCGCTCCAGCCGCGAAGCGGCTGGTGAGGTTTGGTTTTGACCGGGACTTGTGATCGCTTAGAATCACAATAGAGTTAGCACTGACACGACAGACCACTACTCACAAATGAACGATCATCTGCGAGCTCACTATCGCAAGATGCCATTCTGTTCGTCTTCCAAGAATCTATGTAGTTTTCAGGCCTGACGTAGGTCTAAAAAAATGCGCAGGGGTTTTCCCATACCAAACAGAAACTTTAATTTCAAGCAAGCACGAAAACTACCACGGTACTCGCCAAGTGCTAGACCCGGAAGCCTGCACTCTTTCAGCACCGCTACCCGTCGAGTTCCACCAACAGAGACCGCTAGTGTGACCCAACGTCACAAAAAAATCGACGAGCACAATAGCAATTTGAGAAAAATAAACTACTGTTATTTTTCTAACGAAAATCTACGATGGTTCACCTAGCTCAAGTCTACTCACCGGCTTGGCCCCCAAGTTTGGTTTCGTTAAAAAAGTAGTTACCCGAAAAAAAATGGGAGTAAGATAATTAGAACTAGGAAATTTAGGATATAAAAACCTTGTGGGCCACGGTAGTTTACACGAGTGTTTTAACAATAATTTATCTAAAAATGAGCATTATACACACAGAACAAGAAAACCCTACAATTCAGATCACTAAAAGCCACGGGTAACCGAAACGAGTGATGTTGATCTTCCCAGGGGTCATGCGCACAAGATGAGTTTCGGCTGTGTCCCAGCCTACTCCCCTAACCACTTTCCGAAATTCCCTGGGAAACCCACTACGAAATTTCGCCTCCAGACAATTTACGGGTCACCCGCACCACTATACGGGGCCCCTATCAACGCAGGCACTAGACGGCAGTAGGCAGCAAACAGGTCAGGCCAGATGGGCTGGCAGAGAAGCGATAGCGGGGGCTGGCAGGACACATAGCGGCCGACTGGCAGAGCAACGATAGCGGCGGCTGGCAGGAACGAGGAAATCGATTGGGGGAGGGCAGACAATACACCACCCACGGGAGAAATCACCAGACAGAAAGAGACCCCCCCCCCAGAAAGGGCGGCAGACGTCGAATAACCTTTTTGGCCGTTCATCAGCGGCCTTATTGATTTTATCATAACACGCCACGGCTGGGTGGTGTCGATGCGCGGTGTCGTAACGCAGCCGCACGCATCGACCCCCCCCCCTTGCCTGCTTGACCTAGTGCCAGCCGTGTCTTCTCTCTCTTCCATCTTCTGATTACTTTACACATCTTTGCAAGTTGACATTGTTTGGAGCATCGGCGAATGGTTTTTTTTCTCTCTCTCTCTAAGGGGGTTGAGCACTCTCCAAGAAGGGTGGTTTGGTTGTTTAATAATATTGATACGGTGTTGCTGTGCCTGGAGCTGGCACTGCTCCTTCACTGGTAACGGACAGGTCTGAGCATGCAGGTGCTTGACTGGGGAACTCCTTGTACATCCGGTGGCGATACGAAGAGGCATTCTGTAGTCGTTGCATCTTCGCCCAGGAGGATTCTGAGACGAGATGCTGCCATACCGGTGCGGTGTATTCCAGGGCGGGCTGAATAATCGCCTTATACGCTGTAAGTATAGTTTCCTTGCTGCTACCCCATGAAGTACCGCCCAGGGCCCTGAGAACATTGAGCTTTGCTTTGACGACTGCCTGCTTTTGCTCGGTATTCTTATGGAGCTTGAGCGACGGAGCAAGCACAAGACCGAGCAGTTTTGGAAATCGAGCTGCAGGCAGGCGATTTCCATTCCACTCTACATCCGGATGAGCGCTGTGCTCGGATGGGTCCGTTGTGAGGACAGATACCGTTGACTTGGATGCGGAGTTCTTTAGCATCTTCTCGTCGAAAAAGCTCTTCACCGTGATGAGGCACTCCTTGATCTTTTTGGCGGCCACCTGTATGTTTCGATCTCGACACATGATATGCAGCCGCGCCTCTCAGCGGCGGGAGTCTATTCGGCCCCTTAGGGTCGTTTATACTTCCGCCGCGGAGCGGCGCGGCGGAAAGTGAGACGGCGCGGCGCGCCGCGTTGCTTGAAAATCGCGCCACTATGATGTATAATCGAGCTGCGACGAACTGACGCGGCGAAGTCGCAGAATGACCCTAAACACAGCCTGGAGTAGCTCACACATAGCACAAGGTCGATTGTAATGAGTGATTTCTTCTGCAAAAGAAACATTTATAATCTTTTGTATCATAACACCGCATTCGAAAGCAGATAGTCTTCTGCAAATTTTTCTCCGTAGAAAATTTATTTTAAGAGCAAAAAAAAGAACTCACAACCCAGCCTACTCTAAACAACTTCCAGGACCTCGGAAGAAATTCTAGCGATCAATCAGAGGACCCAAATTGAGAATGTATGATCTAGTTCCGCAATCGCGTTCAGTCCGCAAAGTCTCATTATCACAATCGTAGAAGCGGAGCGGTTGTTTTGAGAATGATTCTAGTTGATTTTTTCAAAAACAACCGCTTCGCGTCTACGATTGTGATAATGAGGACTGAACGCGATTTCGGATTTGAGCTATATGTGAAATATAAGCAAAAAAGCATGTGATATTAAAGAGGATCGCACGCGGCCGCCGCGCGGCCTCCTCTTCCCGGGCGGCGCGGCAGCACCCAGGCGGCGGCCGCGTGCGGCGCCATTAGAAGATTCCGAGCAGAAAAACTAGACGCCTCGCGGCGCCGCGAGGCGGCGCCGCCGGCCGTACTGCATCTCGCCGCGCCGCGGCGGAAGTGTAAACGACCCCTTAAGCGCTCGGGAAATTTTTTTTCATCATCAGTGCAAAGCGTGGTCCGCAGAATAGTGACCGGGAGAGAGCTGTGCCGCCTCCCGCTTATGAGCACAGTCTAAGCGTTTATACGACGCAAGTTGAAAAGGTTATAAAGGATATGCGGAACTCTCAAGCTGTAGGTCCTGACGGAATATGCCCTGCTGTCTTGAAAAAGTTACCGATTATCATTCCGCTTCTCACTGACTTGATAAACACCTCGTTCAGCTGGTGCACTATCCCGCGAAAGTGCGGCGGGAGTATATTCGGCCCCTAAGCGGCTTCGTTTCCTGATTTGAATACAGCGTTGTCGATTTCGATTGTCGAGACGGTATCAGGTGAGCTCTTACCCGAGAGCTTCCGTAAAACCTTCCAATTAGCTGCACTGCCCGTCTTGAAATCCAACTGCTCGGTGAACTTTTCCCTCTCTTCTTTCTTGGGCCTGTCTAGATCAGTTTTGATCCCATTGTCAAGTTCAGCAACGAAGGGGTCCAAATGGTTTACCGCTCTCCTATCACCTCTTGTCCTGATCTTATCGAGGATTTCCCTAGGGGCATTTGGATAAAACGTCTTGACGCGGCCGACAGGAATAGCCGCTTTCATGGCTCTGCGGATTGCGTAGATAAATGGCACTCTTTTTGGTGCACGAGCAATCGGCCACTAAGTGAAGCGAAATCTCCCTGGATAGGCTCCAGTCTGCTCGGCCTAAATTAAGATACGAATGTTGACGAACACCAGAATAGGTAGCGAGAGAATTGGAGAGATCGATGTGGATAAAAACAGGGACACGGTCACTTGACAGAGTTGCTGAGTTGGACCATGAGCAAGAGTTAGAGAGGTTGGACGAGACTGGAGATATGTCTGGGCTGGAGGATCGGCCGTTGGTAGGGAGACAAGTGGGCTGATCATCGTTCAGGCCTAGTGCATACTTCGTCGCGGGTGTGACGGCGTCGCCGCGACAGAGAGTGCTTGACGACGTGATCACTCATTGCCCGGTCGCGTGCAAAAAGGGATGACGCAATATTGCGTCCATTACCAATATGCACACAGATTTCATTAACAGGACGTGTTGTATTTTCATTTCCTCGTTGAAATAAGGTCTGGCTTTTTCTGATCTAATCTGAAGGTACATCTGGGGGTTGCAAACACAAGGCTGGGTTTGTTTTGGTTTTTTTTCCTTTGAACTTATTATGCTTGGTATAAGACAGTCTGCTTCAGTCCCAAATTCGACTACAACATCGCATGTGGAGACCTTCGGGACTCCAATCACTGATTGGATAAGCTTCATTCAATAACAAAAAAGTAGTAAAGGTGGCTTAATTACGTTGTTTTCGTTAACTTCCGTACCTTACGAAAAACCAGAAAACTGACGTGATTAGTACCCAGAAATGAACCATCGGGGGAAAGCTGCGGCCGATACCGGAACATCAACGTACGTACTCAATTATACGCTCCGAATCGGACTGCCAGAATCTTTCGATTATTTAAAGGCCGACCTCAGAATCGTGTTCAGTGCCCATAGAACCCTAGTGGAATTTCTCACTCTATGTCTGAAAAATGTTTGTTCTTGTAAAAATATCATCTAGTTGTATCAAAAGCTTAGAGCTATTTCTCCCTTTTCGTGATTTTTTCTTCACAAAACATAACTTCCCTTTCGATCGCAGTCAGTGCAAATTTCATTTGGACGAAGAGTACTGTATTGCATTGAAAATATTCATGAAATAAGCAAAAAATGAAATGAAGGAAATCTCTCGAAAAAAGGTCGACCACTCTCGACTCGACTGTCCTACTTTCGTGACCATTACTTTGCAAGAAAAAATGTGAGGTCTAACGTCTTGCAAAAATTAAGCGCCTTGCGGGCAGGGTACGGCACGAGGTGTGGACAAGGCCAATCTTACTCAGACCCCCTTTCCAGAAGCTTAGTTTGGTAAAATTTTTGACGAACATTTCATGTAAAATGGACGTCATAATCGAATTCTTTGTAAAAACTTTTTTTAACAGTATATACCCCCATTAAGAATGGTCCACTTGGTGTCCCGGCGGAGCTCAGACCCCCCCCCTGTGAATATCCAAACCTCGCGCCGTACCCTGCTTGCGGGATCGAACCCTTGTCGTGTGCTTCGTGTATGAGTGGGTTTCGGAGAATTAAAGTCGCAACCAGAATAGATAAAAAAAACCTTTCCAACTAGCGAGTCTTTGTGCCATGTCTTGTCTTCCTAAAGTTAAAGTAACCTCAGACCCCCGCTGTGGATGTGCACACCCCGCGCCGAACCCTGTCCATGTACGTGGAAGCTCCATCATCACTGTGTGTTTCAGTGACTTTAGCAATGTCATCGGCTGCATAAATTCTAGGCGGTAGCTTCATGAGAGGGAATCGTTAGGATGAGTGATATGAACTACAGATATCCTCTCGTACAGTGTATGGCAGTATAAGGTTTGGTCACGGTGGACATCAGCACTGCTGTGTAACCGGTGGAAAAACAACTAAAGGGAGGGTGGGAAGCGGCTACCAAATGAAAGCTTTGTTTGTCTACAAGCATGATTTCCCCCATTTGCAGGATGAGACTTTCATCGATTTCATGTTTGTCGTCAGGCCGAAAGTAATCCCGAATCTGGAAACCATAGCTGTGGTTGTGAAAACCGATAACCGTGTGGAGGTATGTCAGGCGTCATTTTTTTACGGTTCAAAGGAGGGTAATAATTGGATTGTCGTAGTTTAATTCAAGATGACGGATTACAGATGCAGGTGCGGTCAATGTCGACATTGGAGGCGCTGTATTGTGTGACCGTGAGCGAAAGCACTTGCCTGTTACCAGCTTCCGAAACCGCTGACCGTGTTATTTTATTGGTTGAATCGTTCTCCTCGAAAATTGTGTGAGATGTTTCCTACCATATATAGTCTTGAAGCCAGTGTCCAGCCGAGAGCTGTGGCCGATCTCAGCGGTGCTACGATTGCGCCCCCCCCCACCCCTTCACATTGCGAAAGCTCGAAGCAGGGTTAAGTGGGGTTGTGCCCGGTCACCAACCCGCTGAACTCCGTCTAGAGCTTACGGAAGAGGAAGAGGATCGTCGTATATGGTGCTCGTATTTGGAGCTTTTCTTCGTTGTACTAATTTTGTGGTGTTGTTTAAGGAACGAAACCGACACGGTGAAAGTACGGGAGATCGTAGAGGCTCAACCTGACATGAAGCTTCAGAGACTAATCAGCAGAAATCAGTTGGACCAGGCGGAACAATTCGCCACTCAGTTCCGTCTAGATGTTCAAGTGGGTCTGTTTACTGTGCATACTGGCGGGCAACATCGCGCTACATTAATTCATTTCAACCAAATAAGATCAGAAGTTTGAGAATGTTTGTTTTGGATGTACGATTCGTAATCCTCTCTCCTTCGTACTTTACCCGATTTTTTTGTGATTTTCTTCGCGTTCTCCTAAGCTTGAGTTGAGCTCCGTATATTTTCTGCGTAGGAATCCGAAGAATATGTAGGCGGGGAACTGAATTGAGCGCATGAGAAAACGGCTAGGGATGATGTTCGGTACAGAGCTTCGGGGGTCTGGACAAGCTCTGCAGCAATAGTAGATAACAGTGTTTCGACGAGTCGTTGTAAGGCGCAATTCAAACTCGTCAGCGCCAGCGCGTTACGCGCGTCACACGCTTGTGAAAACTATGGAAACGCCAGCGGGGACGCCATGGCGGAGCGAAAAAAGTGGACATTAACTTTTCCAAACACGCGATTTCTTTGCACGCGTTCATAACCATGGTAGCAAAGGATAATACTGGAATCAAATATTATGAAACGCAATGAAATATATGATGTATTAATAAGCTACTGCGGAGCGGACGTCAGATGCGTGCAGCGTGGGCGTGTCATCACGCCATTCATACTCCAACGCCACGCCTGTGCATCACGCGCTAGCGTTGAGGAGTATGAATAGCGCCCAAACAGCAATAATTGTGATCGTGTCGAAGTTGAGATTCAAGTCGAAATTGTATGATCGAAAAGTGTACCAATCATGGTGTTTTCTTTGAAGAAATCGGCGAATTTTCACTCATTTTCGCGTCGCCGAAATTGAAATTCGTCGCGTCGTCAAGTGTGTAGTGCCTCATGATATTGTGTGCCGTGTCATGACGGTAGCGTTTCACAGGAAGCGTGCACCGAGCCAGAAGAAGTGGGAAGCGCTCAACGAGCTGCGAGTGCAGCGTCGTGGAAAATAAGCAATATTCCATCGAGTGCGTGTGCGCTTTTTGGAAGGTAGCGTTCCTTCTAGAATGTGCGCAGTCTTTGAATGTGATTAGCGTAACATCGGAAGCGTGCGCCGCGTCATTGAGATCGGGATAGCGCATCGTTGGGGGGCGAGCGCGCTTTGTGGAAAGTGCATAGCTCTCAACAGGAAAAGTACTGCGCGAATGAGTAGCGAAAGTGAGAAGCGCTTTGTTTGGAGCGTGCTCAGTCTTGTGAAGTGAGTATCGCTTTTCAGGCAAATCGGTTTCACCATGACTCCGTGTAAGACTCTCGATAGGAGAAAAAACACAGACCTACGCGGAGTCATACGATAAAGGGCAGCGGGAGTACAGCATCGCGACGCTCGTGATGACGTCACAATCACGATCGGGGCACTACCTAAAGGCCTAGCGGGAGACCCTCAACGAGCAGCCCAACGATGACGTCATTGACTTCACAGGTTATTCATTTTAGTACTCACCACAAGCATGTCGCCCCGGGTAGTCGCGGTCCCACGGCGGAGAAGGACCCCGCCTGGGTCCACGACAAGGACGTAATCTTCGCCGCGGTCTGCGGTGAGGAACCAACCTCCCCACGGATCGCGGCGAAAACCGCCCCCCCCTTCCCCCAGCCGAGAGGATACCCCTATCCCCCAGAGGTCAAAAATATGCTGGCCTCCGGAGAGTGACTCGAAGTCACCCCCAGGGCCGGCATCAGAATGCCGAATGAGGACTCGAGTGAGAAGAGCCTTTTATACCGCTCAGACATTGGGATTGGCGGACAGCCGGCATTTGATTGGCGAGCAAAAACCATTCCCGGTGTCGGACAGCCATTAGCCGGCGGTCCGCCAAAACCCTGCCAGCGGTCCGCCAGGACGTTGGCCGACCGTTGGCAGTCTCTTGGCTAATACCTGGCAGCCCGCTGTTGAGCAATCATTCGCCAGCTGTCCGCCAGTCTCTTGGCAGACCGATGAGTCGAGGTGGGTCCATCACCGCAGATCGCTGTGTAGGAGATCGCCTACGCAACGGTCTGAGGTGCCCCCCCATTAGACTGCATCGCCTTATATGTATACCGGCTCGGCTTATCAGTAAAATCAGAGATCAAACTATAGCATGTTAAAACGTGAGTAGTAAAAGCCTCTGTAGAGTGACTTCAGGTCACCTTCCAGGGCCGGCATCAAAGTGCCGAGTGAACACTTATTAGACTGCATCGCCTTATATGTATACCGGCTCGGCTTATCAGTGAAATCAGAGATCAAACTATAGCATGTAAAAACGTGAGTAGTAAAAGCCTCTGTAGAGTGACTTCAGGTCACCTTCCAGGGCCGGCGTCAAAGTGCCGAGTGAACACTTATTAGACTGCATTGCCTTATATGTATACCGGCTCGGCTTATCAGTAAAATCAGAGATCAAACTATAGCATGTTAAAACGTGAGTAGTAAAAGCCTCTGTAGAGTGACTTCAGGTCACCTTCCAGGGCCGGCATCAAAGTGCCGAGTGAACACTTATTAGACTGCATCGCCTTATATGTATACCGGCTCGGCTTATCAGTAAAATCAGAGATCAAACTATAGCATGTTAAAACGTGAGTAGTCGTCAACTCTCTCGAGTGCCAGCCATGTGACGACTCGGTGCCAAGCGAAGGCCACTGGGCGGTTATGCGCCAACCAAGTGCCGATTGGCGGATAACTGCGTTTTTTTGCGTTTGGTAATTTCGAGGTTTGATTGCCCTTGCCAGCTGAATGAGAGTTATCACGCAGCTTTCAGGCAGCTGGCACATTTTCGCCTGTGGTCCGCAGCTAGCTCTATTTAAGATGCCAAGGATGAGCCAGCTGTCGGCCTCGTAATGACCAATTGCCAGCTGAATGCCAGTTATCACCCAGCTGTTAGGCAGCTGGCACATATTCGCCAGCCGTCCGTTGCTGTCATTAAATGACATGCCGAGTGTATGCCAAGTGTTGGCCTCGTGATTGCCATTGGCCAGCTAAATGCCAGCTGTCCCCCAGCTGTTGAGCAACTGGCGATTTTTTTGCCAGCGGTCCGCTGCTCCCAATGTCTGAGCGGCTGCGCACGTGATAAGCACGTCACAACGTGATCACGCGTTGATAACCACCATATCAAGCTACGTTGTGATACTTATCACAGTGTTAAGACTTGTCATCTTGTTCAAACAAGAATGAGCCGTTTGGATCGCCGAAGCTGTATACCGTTCCTCGGCTAGGGATCAGGGAACGTCAAGCAGTGTGTCTAGGTCTAGAGAAAAGGTCTGTCTTTGGATTCTGATCCTGCACTTCTGTTTGAAATTTATGATTTGGGACGGTTGCCGAGTGTCACCCAAATTCTAACAATCGCATTGTGCAAAAACGATTAGCTCAAATGCGAATTGGCTGCAACAAGATTTTTGAGTAGGAATTCCGCGGGTTGACGAATCAAAGTGACTATCCATTCTCTCAACTCAGAAAGACATTTAGTGACTTCTAAAGTTTGCCTCACTTTCTAATTCTTTTTCTTTTACCTAACTCTCTGTTTCCTATTTTTTTTTTGTTATTTTCAGTTAGTCTACATCGCAAAGATGAACTACTGCTTTGCGCAAGCTGCCGTGACGGATTCTGATGAGGAATTCAAGAAATTGATGGCCTCGTTCGAGAACGTGAAAGACCACAACTTGGTAAGTTGGCCGTGTTCAATATATGTACTTCCGGCCTCGCAATTATCAAAAAATTTTCTACGAATCAGCAAATCATCAATCAAATCATGTCCGTTTTGTCAACGTCGACTTTTTTAGGTTTGTGAAATTTGCTTCTCAGGCGCCACCACTTTCCAAAGCTACCAAAAGATAAGCGACCTACTCAACTATTCGAAGAAAAGAGCTGTAACAGGTGAAAATGGCTGGAATTGGAATTTGTTTTCGCTGTCAGGTTCTGTATGTAATCTTTAGGGAGCATGACATTACAAACTGAGCTGTTTTGAAACTCGGTTCACAGTGTCAAGCTGTCCGAGAGACAAAGAAAAAACGTACTTTCAATAATCAGAGCATGAATTGGGCTGTGAGATATCTATGGTTGTATTATCACAACCACAATCATCTATAGTTTCTCTCGTTGATCATGGAATCTGTCCGGAACGTAGTTTTTGCACAAGAAAAAAGACGACCTTCATCCTTGCTGCCAAAAGTTTTAGTGAAGCCACCTGACCACCATGTTGGTGGACAGCCAGTTTTCCGGAGCCATCCGTATTAGCTGGTCGATCGGCTGCAGCCATCCCGGTCGATTAGTATCTACATCATGCAAATCAGGTTTTAAATCTACCCCTCCTTATCGTAGCTTGCATGATTGTGGGCCTACCACATGCAATTTTTAGGGCCGTATAAGGCTATTTATGGTCTGTTTTTTTTGCCTTTTTTCGACATTGTTGTGACGAAGTACCTTTCGATCTCCGGTGAAAACTCAAGGGACTCCATCATGAACGTTGCCTTCAAATTATGAATAAGAAGTGACACCGTGAAGCTGAGACAGTCGCCTATACCCTATGTTCTTGTAAAATATTTACATGTACATGTACATCGGACCGAAGAATTCGAAAATTTTGGTTTTCGAATAATAATCGAAATTCGAATACTTCTTAAAAAAGGTTTCGAATAATATTCGATATTCGAATATTTCAAGAACAGACTTCCGAATAGCATTCGAATATTTCAAAAGCAGACTTTCGAATGTTATTCGAACTTTGAATACTTTAAAAAGCATATTCAAATTTTTCAAATTCGAATAATCGAAATGCACACTCATCATTTCATTAGAAGTTTGTTTTTCTGATCGACCATTGAAAGCACACTTTATCAAAGCACCATCTTGACCTATTCACGCTATGCCCGATTTGGGGATAGCGCACCCTTGGATCGCGTGAATTATTGCGTCACCGTACAAGGTGCTCCATCGGTGAGATGGGCTGGCCTCAACGACCAGCCAACACGAACCGTTTTTCTCTCGCTTTCGCATTTATTATGTAGCTGTCAGGCAGATATGGACAGTACCAGGGTTTTAGCTTCCGAAACTCTCCCTTTCCAAAGAAACACTTACTTGGAATACGTAGAGGAGCAATGCTAACTAATCTACAATGACTATTCCAAAAGTACTGGCTTGGAGTGGTTATAATGGGTTGTTTTTAGCGAATTGACGTCCATTTCTGTACTTTCTGAGCTTAGACAGATTCGGTTCTGACAGTTGAGCGAATTTTGCCAAAACATCGATATTATGATGCAGTAATGCTAGTGAAACATTTCAAGACTAATATTAGAATACAACTCGAGGTATAATTGTTTTATCAAAACCTGAAAATGAGCTACAGAAAAAAGAAGACATAAGGTGCTTGAAAATTGAAAAAATGGATTTCCAGTGGTTTTTCTCAATTCAGCCCACCTCTGGCAAAACTTGCCGCGACAGTGCCGATAAAGTACCGCTACCCTCGACTGTGCCGCGATAGTACCACGGCGGATCCGCGATGATCACTGCGTCGAGACGATTCAGTTGCAGTGTCTTAAGCCCCAACAACTCCGCGACTGACCCAGTAAACGACTGCTCAAAACTAGTTTTTAAAATCGAAGCTATCATTTTTGAATTCGAGAAAATTTATCCGAAAAATAGAAAAAAATATTCGAAAATTTGAAAAAAATCGTTGGAAAATTCGACAAATTTGATTTTTGATTATATTAGAAAATTTTAAATTCGAAAAATTAGTTTTCCGAATATATTCGAAAATCCGAAATTTGAAAAAAAAATGTTTCAGAATTTAATCGAAAATTGGAACTTCGAAAAATTTGATTTTCGAATATATGCGAAAATTTGGAATTCGGAAAAGATGATTTTCGATTATATTCTAAATTCGAAAATTTTTACAGTTTTGCCGAAATATAGAACATATAGTATTAGCGAATTTGAATATTATAGTAGCTGAGTTATTAGTTCAAATAATCTAATACAAACAGTCGGCACGAATCACACTGTTTCTTTGGGATCCTTATTGTGCATTGGCGCAAGGTCGTTACGCGTAAGTTATAACATACGTGCACCGAGTTTGCTCCAAGGCGCAATTAGGAACGCAAGGTATAAATGCGATCCGTGCCGAATCTAGCTACATAAAATCTGAGCATTGTTAAGAGTAAAAGAACACAGAGTTTGAGCGGGGCTAGCGCAGCTCATGATTGCAAAATCTTTACAGATTCCGACACCATTGATCGCTTATCACAAGCCTCTTATGTGCTGGCGACCTATCGCTTGATGAATGGTCCTGAAAATGCGAACTTCGGTTCTAGCTCGCTTTGGCAGAGATTTGTGTCTGGTGTGTCTGGAGAAGGAGAATGGCTCGAGCTCTTCATGGAAACCGTTGAAACTGGACTTGTCAAGGTGTTTTTTTTGTTCCAACTTCCGTTGAGAATCAATGCGAAGTCTCACCCCCAAAGGATGGCGAGGAGCAGCGAAGGTGACTGGGCACCGCCCGTTTGTTGGCGGCGTATTTGCGATGCCGCGCCTCAGCGAATTAGGTGTAGCGTTGCCTATGGTTATTCTCAATATTCAATAAATTAGAAATTTGGCATGCGAGGTGTGGGCGGAGTGAAGCAGATGGTCGAGCAATAATTCGGATTAGTCAATCAATGTGACGGTCTGGGCAGCGCGACCGTAGCGGATGGACACCCATGAGAAAACGCGGTATTGTCATCTCGCGCTTAGCGCTTTGCTTGGATTATGAAGCGCCGCTGCCGACTTGTCGTACGTTCGTGCCATGGCAGTGTGGAGGAAAGAAGATTGCTCCCATGCAAACCGACGTCATCACCTCCACGAATACGGTTTTTGTTATGGGAGAGGTGCAGGCTGGCCGCAGCTCTCCTGAGGATTTTACTACAAAGGGCCGGCGTGGAGAGGAATCCTGGACCCGCTCAGAAGCACCCATACGCCACATGCAGCAAGACTGTCACCTGGAGTGGGTGCATCTCTCCTGTTCGAGTCTCGTTTCTGTGAGGCATCATATTTCTTCTTTTCATTGTTCTATGCTCCTCACCTACCAATTTGATTCCTCTAACTTCATTCGCCCACTTTCCATTATGGTGCGCGCGAAGCGCGCACCAGATTTGTTTTTGAATCGGCCACGCGCGCAACCCGTTTTTCGAAATCTAAGTTCAGGCTGAAGGTAGAAATTAGCCTTAAATTGAATTGAAAAGAGCGCAAAAAGTTGTATGTAATGCCCAAAAATGGTTTAGAATGGTTTCCTAGGATTTGAGAAAATTTTGAAAAACCGCAAGTTTTCTCTGTTAATCTTCTTTTTTTTCCGACGGCGTTCACGATCTTGTGCTACCAGTTAAAATTGAGCTAGGGAGCTCATTTTTGGTCGATTATGCATTCAACTCGAGTGACCACTCCCATCGAAAAGCTCTATCGCTGGGGCACGTACTCCGAACAGTAGCACGAGATACAAATTTCATTGCAGGAGCACGTGCTACGATTTAGTCCAGCACTGTCGTAGCAGCACGACTACCCGCGACGTGGCCGGCACACCGACATGCGACTCGGCCAGCACGCCGAGCCCATCTGGAGCCGCCAGCGGTTGGACGAGGTCTACAGCGACAAGTACCGCAAACTTGGGTAATTGAACCGGCGACGCTGTCGACTATACATTCCATTCGATAGCCAAAATCGCGTCCGATCGCAGAGAAGCACTGAGCGGCGTGCGTATGCTTCTTGGGTGGGGGCCAGACGACAGAAGATGGTAATTTGGATGGGTCGGGCTCTTGACAATACTTATTAGAAATTGCTGAGACTGGAGTAAGCAGTGCTCTTTCACGGGAAGTAGGCCGGTTTCCTGATGAAGATGCGGAATAGGCGTCGACTTGTGACATCCAGTGATAAGCCTGAGGGCAGCATTCTGTGTTCTCTGCAATCTGCACCAAGAGGATTCAGAGAGATGTCTGGTCCATATAGGGGCGCCATATTCCAGGACCGGCTGCACCATGGCCCTGTATGTCATACGTAGCACTTCCTTCGTGCTGCCCCAGGTGGTTCCAGCATGTGCGCGAAGAATGCTGTTGCGCGAGTTGGCTGAGGCAGCACGTATACGCGTATTCTCATGAAATCGTAGCGAGTGATCCAGGAAGACTCCCAGTAGTCGAGGATGCTTAGACAGTGGCAGCTCGTGGCCATCCCAGATGACCTTGGGATGAAGCCGATGTTCGATAATAGCCGTAATACATAGTGTGACACTTGACTTGGAGGCAGACACAGTCAGCAACTTTGATTTGAGATACACAGCCAACGTCCGTAAGTAGTTGTTCATGGTGGCAGTGTCGACGACAGCGAAGCTGGACTACCAAGACGTACCCGAACAATCCTCGCTGGTCTGCGATGCGGTCACTCCAGATATCTAAAGGCCTACACTCATCGGACTGATGAGTCAGTCCCAGATAAATTCCCCGATTGTGAATGTGCTGGACATGATTCATTGCATCTATTTTCATGTCCGGCCAGGCCTACCACTTTGTCAGCTCGAGATCTATGGTACAAGCCGTGTGAGGTGGCTAGCTTCCTACGCCTCTGATGCGATGCTCTGTTCATGGCTGACAAGAAGAAGAGAAGCAGCTTTACGGCTGCTCCCTCTCATTTACGGTTGTTTTCGTGGGCGATTTCAACGGTCACATCTTTTGCTCTTCTCTCAGCTCTGATGCTAGAGGAAATTACGTCGAAGAATGGGCGGGAGAGTGCGACCGGGTGATTCTTAACGGTGGTCAGCCCACTCGCCTCCCTGTCAATGGCGGATCTTCTTGCCCAGACATATCTTTAGTCTCGTTCAACCTCTCTAACTCCTGCTCATGGTCCACCTCAAATACCTTGTCAAGTGACCATGTCCCCGTCTTCGTCCACATCGATCTCCAATCCTCTCGCTCCCTATCTGGTGCACGTCAACGTTCTTAACTTAATTTTGGCCGAGCAGACTGGCTCCTGTTCAGGAAGGTTGCGCTATGCCTGGCATCCGATCACTCGTGGAATGGAAACGCGCACCAGAAAGAGTGCCATTTATCTGACGCAATCCGCAGGCGCATGAAAGCGGCTATTCCTTCGCATCAATACGTTCTATCCCAATTTCGTAATGGAAATCCTCGACAAAATCAGGAAGAGAGATGCCAGGAGAGCAGTTAACCATCTGGACTCCGTAGTTGCCGAGCTTGAAGATGAAATCAGAAAGGATCTCGATCAGGGATGAGCGGAATAAAAACATGGAATTTCGGAAATGTGTTTTCGAGTTTCGGAACAGAATATTTTTTTTCAGGTTTCGGAAATCGTGCGCGAAACGCTTAAAAATGCGCGGAAATGCGGTTTTCGGAACGCAGAATGATTCAGAAATGAACTGATGTTTTCTTCCGTCCCTGATCACCCGATATTTTTGCATTCCGCAGCATTTTCTGCAGTTTTCGAAATGCGAAATGTGGAATGCCAAAAATGCGCGAAACTGCCGGTTTCGGAACGCGAATTCCGCTCATCTTTAATTTCGATGGAGACAAGAAAGAAGAGTCGGAAAAGTCTACTGGGCAGTTGGATTTCAAGACGGACAATATATATATATATATATATATATATATATATATATATATATATATATATATATATATATATATATATATATGTATATATATATATATATATATATTTATTTATTTATTTATTTATTTATTTACACAAGTTTACACTCGTGTGGAAAAAAAAGAAAACAGGAAAACGAACAATCAACCTCAAACGGAATATTCAAAGCAAAGGTACTGTAAACCAATGAAACGAGAACAACGATGGATCAGTCCGAAGAATAGCACAGGGAAACGAGCAACCCAGCACTACGGAGGGTCACTCCGCCGCTCCCCGGAAGCCAGTTTCATGTGCACTAAGTTCTTATAGGCGCCGAAGTTTATAGGAATAGTATCGTTCCTACTGAGATCTTCGAATACCGGAACAAATTCTATTAGTGAAAAAGCAGCGGCGGCACTCAAGATTTGACACCGTACGGTGAAATTTAATCGGACCCCCCCCCCGGGTTACCGAATCTCTCGTTCTCACGAAATCCCCAGGCCTAAGACCAAACTTGCCATTGAAAAGGATATGATGGAACAGAAATAAATCATTCTTCTTCCTTCTGAGAGCCAAAGGCTCAAGGCCAAAGAGTGCATTTCATTCAGCAGCGGAGGGCAATTGCCCATATATGAAGCCATGCTGTCTGATAAGAACTCTTCTAGTAAAATTGTTCTGTATCTTTTCCAATCTATTAATGTTCTAGAGTTTGGCGGGGTTGAATACCGGGGTACCGTACTCGAGTAGAGGCCTTACATACGTGGTGTAAGCTCTGATAAGCACAGAGGGATTGCAAGTTGACAAACCCCTGAAAATATTATTCATGGCGAAAGTTGCTTTATTTGAGATAGATTCACAGTGCTTATCAAAACTCAGACTTGTAGTGATAGTGAACCCTAAATCAGTTATTTGGTCAACTTCTTGGATCTGACAGCCACTGACAGTATATTTACTGTTAGCATTGCTATTACCCAAGTGAAGAACCTTCGTTTTTTCTTTTGCCAACGGGAGATTCCAATCGCGAGACCAAGTACTAACAATGTCAATAGACTGTTGTAGCAGGATACAGTTCTCCGGTTGGGAAACGTCCCGATAGATCTTGATATCATCCGCAAATGCACTGAAACCAGTGCCACAGGAAGTGACAAGACTGGCGATTTCGTGAGTGTATATGTTGAAAAGTATGGGTCGACAATACCCCGCCTTGTGGTACACCACTCAGGACTGGCCTTGGAGTTGAGTGAGAAGAGTCAACACAGACCGAGAACGTCCTGTCAGTTAGGAACGAACGTACCCATGAAACTATTCGCGGATGGATACCAACCATTGAGAGTTTTTGCAATAATTTGTCATGAGGAACCTTATCAAAAGCCTTAGTAAAACCAAAATACACAACATCAACACTCTTCCCAACATCTAGGAAAGCCGTCCACTTGTTTAGTGCTTCTATGGTTGCCGTCACAGTAGACTTCCCTCCCTGGAAACCATGTTGGAAGGGAGAGATAACCTGATTCGCTTCCAAGTGACAAACGATTCTCTTCTTCAGAATTTTTTCGAACAGCCGTGAGAAAATAGATGTTATACTGATTGGTCTGAAATTAGCAGGGTCTGTGAAAGGGGGCTTTTTTGGAATGGGGGTAACAAATGATTGCCTCCATTTGATGGGGACTTCACCAGACATGAAGCTCAGATTGAAAATGAACTCCAGGGGACCTGCAATATCAAGAGCGATCTGCTTGACAAAGCTGAGTGGTATGGCGTCGGGAGTGATAGAGTTGGATGAAGGCCAGGCAAGAAGTTCCTTGATAATTTCACCTTTGTAAAACCAACATGAATCAGCCATAACAGCGAAAGAATTGGAGACAGGTAGACTGTCCATAGAAGAGACGTCAGAAAACGACTTTTGAAATACGTCCGCCAACAACTCAGCTCTATCACTAGCATTCCTCACCAATGCTCCATTGGGGTTTTTGAGAACTCCAACACCTGGTTTTTCCCGGAGTTTAGAGTTGATAAATCTGAAGAAGGAATGTTTATCACTTGACTCGACAGCTTTTTTCTCAGTATGGTTATTATACTTCTTCAATTTATTAGCAAAACGTTCGCTAACTTTTTTGAACCGTTCCCAGAACTCAGCACAGTCCTGAGTTTTAGCCAAATGCCACGCCTCCGATCTCAGCCGCTCAAGGTTGGTTAAATGCAGTGGGAGACTTCGTTTATTACGGTAACACGGTTCGAGGGGAACGAAAGTATCAATGCAATGATGGATGATAGAAAGAAAAAGCTCGTACTTCTCGTCCACACTGACAACAGTGCCCAAGGAACCGAACCAGTCTACATGAAGTAAATGGTTGTGAATAGCATCGAGATTTGCTTTCCTAAAATTCCTTCTATACACGACGGGAGCATTACACCTTGGAAGGTTAAGTGCAAAATGAACGGTAGAGTGATCACTGGACCCCAACGGCGGAGAAATGCTTACTGAATTGACCATACAGTTATCATTACACAGAACTATGTCAAGAACATGACCACCACGGGTCGACGCCCTAACAAATCGCTCAAGGCTATGACTCGAGCACACAGTTAAAAAACTTCTTGAGATGGAACTCACATTGGCAAAAGCAGATGGTTCATTCCAATTGATATCCGGGAGGTTAAAATCGCCTGTGATGATAGAAGGCCAGCTACAAGAAATACGGTCGCCGATGGTACTGAACAGTTGCTCAGACAAATTCGAAGTACAAGATGGTGTCCTGTACACAACCAGAAACCGTATGGGTTTCAAGTCGATTTCCAAATCCGTGCAAAGGATTTCATATGCATCAGGGACAGAATCCTGGAACACAAGAACTGGGCAAAAAAGTTTCCTAGCCAGAAAAATAACTCCTCCACCCTTTTTGCGAAGACGGTCCGACATCAGCACTTCGTAATGCGAGCACCAGTCACCCAGTAGAGAAACCGACCCAACCCCACCGTTCAACCATGTTTCAGTTAAAGAGATGATGTCCGTGTCGAATTTTTGAAGCAAGAATTTCACCGCGTCAACGTTCTTTACTAGTGAGCGAATGTTAGTGGCAATACATGTGAGGCGGCACAAATTTATCCGGGGAGAGTTTAGCAGTTTCCCGAGCTCGTAGGGGCTGGGTCACCCAGGGAAGATGCAGGAGGATCAGTTACAATGTTCGAGGTGCTGGCATGATTTACATTCACAGGAGCAACGATATTCCCGGAACTAGAGTTGGGACGCTGCCATTGGGCCCTGACCCTGTTTCTCTCCTCCTTTGAAAGGGGACCTTATAAAGATCCCCCTGGAGGAGAAAGATTTGAGCCAGTGGGCTCGACGACAGACTAGATTAGCGTGAAACGTTGTAGGCAAGACCAACTTAATCAAGCGTGACCTACCAGAATTCGGCTTACCCATCCGATAAATGGATGTGGGCCTGCACTCAACCTCCAAATGATCTAATATCTTAGCAATACAATTCTCATCATGTAATACCCTAACCGATGATATGACATCGGAAGATTCATCAATACCAGAGCTACTAATACAGTTACTTGGAAGGTTCTTCGGAAGCTTACGGGTAAGAGCTCCCCCTACGATCGAATTCGACAATGTTCGACGACAATGTATTCAAATCGGAAAAAGAAGCCGCTTATGCTCTAGGGAAAAGTTTTTTCATCATCAGTGCAAAGCGTGGTCCGCAGAATAGTGACCGGGAGAGAGCTGTGCCGCCTCCCGCTTATATGATGTGCACAGTCGAAGCGTTTTTACGACGCAAGTTGAGAGGGTTATAAAGGATATGCGGAACTCTAAAGCTGTTTGTCCTAACGGAATATGCCCTGCTGTCTTGAAGAAGTTACCGATTGAAATGCTTCCGTTTCTCACTGACTTGATAAATACCTCGTTCAGTTCGTGCACTATCCCGCAAAATTGGAAGACAGCTAGCGTTATGCCCCTGCCAAAGCCTGGCAAACCCCAAGCTTCAGTCAAGGGATATCGCCTCTTAAGTTTGTTGTCCTTTTTGCTAAAGTAGCCGAAAAGTTGGACCTGGCAGAGCATAATGAGAAATAGATGTTTAAGCGCGGATTCAGGAAGCTGCATTTTACCACGACAGCTCTGCTGGAAATGACTGGCTTTGCCATTGACGGGTTCAACGCCAAGAAGCCACAGAGAACTGTGGCTGTCGCCTTGAATCTCACTAAAGCTTTCGACAAAGTAAACCATGAAGTGTTGTCTAGCAACTTACTAGAATCATCAATACCGGCATGGAAGAAATGCTGTATAACAGCATTCATTAAAGGCATCGTGCGCGCTGAAAATAATTTCCAATTTTTTGTGTACAATCGAACCACTTGGGCTAGCTGACATCACACACGAAACTTGAGGCTCTCAAAATTTGCACCTTAAAAGCTATGGCCACCTGAAAACCGCTCTGGGGTCGATCATCTAGCACCTTTTCCTTGAATGTTGATGCGACCGTCGAACAACATTGGAAACATCTATGGCACAAACTCCTTAAAGGCATCGTACGCGCAGAAAACCGTATATTATTTTTTCATGTTTTTGCGTAGTTTGGCCTCTCTAGTAAACGAAAATGTCGAAGGGGCCCATGAAAAACCTTCATTTGTGAAGCAAAGTCAATCGGAACAGATTGTAAATACGAATTTGAATTTCGCGCCAAAATCGTTTTTGAAGTTTTTCTGCTTCTGGAGGCCTCGTAACTGCCATTTTCGGAGTTTTTCTGCATGTGGAGTTCGTGCCGTAACTATTTTTCATGTTGTCTTACGGTCGCACCAACATTCTAGGAAAAAGTGCTAGATAACTGGTGAGAATTGGTGGCGGATCTTCATCTTTGACGCCTTCCATCCTCATTGCCCAACGTTTTTGACGCGCCAAAGTTTACCAGTGTGGTCTACCGGGCTTAATCATGAAATTGAGCCTGAAAAATGAAAATTGATTTCCAGCGCGAACGATGCCTTTAAGGGGTCTGCAGAGTTGCAGGGATCGGCGAGTGGTCGCGGAGCCGTGACGCGGCTACAAAAATGTTTCGAAACATTATCGTCCCGGCGTCGGTCCCCGCTCGCTGGCAGTGATGTTGGGCCTTCGTGGCGTCAATACACTCTGCGGTGCCCCCTCGTCGCCCTTCACGCCGCGTCGGTCGCCATCGTCGCCGAATGTAACCGATGTTACATCACCCAGTGCTGTTCGTCGCTGCGAGCGACACCTTAATGCAGGAAAACTCCAAAAATGACAGTGAACAGGTCTCCGAACGTAGAAAAACTTTAAAAGCGATGTTGGCGCGAAATTCAAATTCAATTTGCAGCGTATTCAAGTTGGTTTTTCTTTACGAATCAAGGGTTTCGAGCGGCTCTTTCGACATTTTCGTTCCCTATAGAGGCCAAGCTATACAAAAACATGATAAAATAATATATGATTCTCGGCGCGGATGATGCCTTTTAGGGAGACGAGCTAGGTTCTCGCACTGCGGCAAAATGCCGTGCGGGAGAATACGTCGCATCATTGCAAAGTAACACGGCATCCGATGTCGGACAGCAAAAGAAGCATGATACGTGCTTGAAAATTAGGCCGCGCCGCGTGATCGATGTAGTTGAATTGCAATTTGCCGCGGCGGAAGGATAAACGACGTCGTAATCTCCTGAAATGCGGGAGGATTCAATGAGCCAAAAAACAGCTCTGTTCGGATATGCTTCGTATGGTTTACGTAACATCGCCCTTCCAGATTAGTCCAAGCTTGATGAGGAGTTGTATATCTCCCTCTAGACGATTATCTTGTTATGGACGGCCTATTGAATAAGTAATTCATTCCAGGAAGCGAGAATCTTGTGGAACCGACACTTCGCTTCTATTGCACCATGTTTTAGCAGTTTTGGCGATGAGTCTTCGAGGGAGGAGAATTTATCCGATCTTTTCTCAGTTTTGCGAGAAACGGTTCTTTGTGAGTTCGTTTTTAGCGCTTTTCGAATTAAGACAAAATCTACATTGCTTCTGCTGTATAAGCTGTCGAGGACCAGAGAGCGTCCATAGCTAGCAGCACAAGCGACAACCGTCTACCTGGGTAAGTGCGATTAAGAACGAAATTTTGTCTGTCGCTTGCTCTATCGAGAATTGCTCTGAGCTACAATCAGTATTTCATTTTCAATCGCACTCACTTCAACGACGGTTGTAGCGTGAGTTGCTAGTAAAGAGCGCTCTCGTGATGCAGCTGCGGAAGATTAAGGAAGTGTAGAGGCAGTATTTGCGAGATTGTTTTGCGCAGAATCGTGTTTTGCGCTCGACTTGTAACACCAGAGAAGAAAATAACGGTGGCAAGTAGTGAAGAGAAAGAAAAATTGCGTTGCTTAGCCAACATATTGACTCGGCCCTTCTACTAGATCGGCATATCGTTGAAGAAACTTCAAGAGTCTTCCATGTTCCAGACCGCTTGCGGACTCTAGACCGCGGTCTCCCTCACGGGAGGCAGCTGTGAAATCTCCCGTCCTCGAAGTTATTTCCGATATTGATCGTCAAAGATTGGCCACTTTAGAGCTCACGCGAAGGAGAATGCACCACGCCGAGCTCACCAGATTCATTTCTGACATCCTGCCCTCTGCTCGACCTGATCCTACATTCGGAGCTGTGCTTCCTAAAGTCTATGAAAGCGAAGCTAACCCGCCCCAGACGCTCCCGCGTAACTTTTTCGGGACTACAATGTGGCCAGTCTGCGTACCTCAAGGCCCACACGCGCAGGATTGTTGACTCAGTTCCTGCTAACTCAGGCAAACTGGGGCGTCGACAACAGGTCGATAAGTTGTCATCTCATAAACCGCTCCCTGTTGACAAGTCAAATCGCGCGTATTGTCAGCCTGAGACCTGCCCGTTGCCCAGCGACGTCCGCCTGTTGTCGAGCTGTTGACAACTCGATGTGTCGCGTTTCGTGGCCTATTTAGCTGCTGTTCACATCCTGAAGGACTGTTTCATCTAGATTAGGAACTACTTTAGACCGACACGCGTCGCGGTCGGCACACCAACACACGTCGCGGTCGGCACACCGACACGCGTCGCGGTCGGCACACCAACACACGTCGCGGTCGGCACACCGACACGCGTCGCGGTCGGCACATCGACACGCGTCGCGGTCGGCACACCGACACGCGTCGCGGTCGGCACATCGACACGCGTCGCGGTCGGCACACCGACACGCGTCGCGGTCGGCACACCGACACGCGTCGCGGTCGGCAAACCGGCACGCGTCGCAGCTGGTCGCCCAGCCTCCACTGGGGTCACCACCGGACAGGCAGGATCTCCAGATGCTGGGCGGGGCCAATGTACCTCAAACTTGGGTAATTGAACCAACTGCGCTCTCATCATTCGCAGCATGCCTGAGAACTGCGTCGTATACTTCCCTTGTATCTAGAGCGCTAGCTGTGCAACAGCTCGACATCGACGAGATCATAACTCGCGGCCGTAGTGGCTGTACAACAGCTCGACATCGACCAGATCATAACTCGCGGCCACGGCGCCGCCGAATATCGGCGCTTTGGCCAGCGGTGACTCATGGTGGGCGGATCAACCTGTTGTCGACGCCCCAGTTTCCCTGAGAAATGTCCTGACTGCCGACGTACAGGGCAGGAGTTACCTAATCTATTCAGATGCCCAGCAAGACCAACATATGTCTGCTGGGCACATGATATGTGGAACAAGTCGTGCGACGCCGCTACCTCTATGCCTATGAAAAGAAGCTCCAAAATGGCAGACAGTAAAATGAAGAAGAAGAACCACGCAAGCTTTACACGCACTTCGCCTCATAATATTCGGTGTTGCTACCATCCACCTGTTCTGCGGGAAAATGCTTGTACAGAATTAGCTCGCGTTGCGGCGGTGCCGCTGAAATATTCGTAGTTAGTTGCCTCCAGCGCATCAGCCGCGAGAAATCCACTCGTAGTTCACCGCTCGTACCAAACATTGCGCTTTCCTCAGCGCCGGCTAAAAGCAATTTTTCAAGAGGAATAGTGCTGATTAGTGGTAGCCGATAAGGTGAACCACATTTCCGCATGAAGGCCTAATTCGCTGATGGCCAATTTTTCTTTGTGAGAAATGACATGTGATATGGCCTGCGTTTCGTAACATTTTTTTTGAGGTAAGCTGAACTGCTGGCGTGACGTCGTAGCGTTTCTGGAGTTCGACTTCATTCCTTCTTGTTTATCAAAAATGTCAAAACAGGTAAATGTGTCATACGGTATTGGAAAATACATTTTCAGTCTCGCAAGTATTTGCACATTCTGTGCATTGAAATGCAAACAGTCAAGTCTGAAAGCTCAGTGAATGAGTGAAACAAGGGATCAATGCGCGTTTCTAGTAATGTGCGCCGTAATTTATTTTCTGTATGGGTTATTTGGAAGTCTTTACCTCTTAGGTACAGTGCGTCCCACTTCTGCTGGTCTCATTGCGGGCCGTCAGCAGCCAACGCCCCTGTTGCGTTTGCCGCATCAAATGCGACTATTGATCGGCACATGTAAAGGACGCGCTCGCGAGTGGTATGCGGCGAGATCAGTAGCAATAGTTCGCGCTACATATATGCACCATTTCTCTCAGCACATAGAAAACGCTCCCTATTCGACCAGCTTGACCTTTTTTTTCATTCTGAAAGGGAATATTTCATTGCATTTTGATTTACTTTTTGATCCATATGATTACTATGAGATATGCTAAGCGTGAACTAGGAAAGGCGTTCGTATTGTATGTAGAAGAAGCTTCAAATTGTACCCAGATCGCGTTGCACTATTTAACCTGGCTAAAGGGGTCTGCAGAGTTTCAGCTAGTGGTCGCCGGGCATCAACCTTGACGCGGCGACAAAAATGTTTTCGAACATTCTCGTTGCGGCGTCGGTTGCCCTTCGCTGGCAGTGACATAGTGCCATTACGGCACCCTGGTCGCGCTTCACGCTGCGTCGGTCCCTCTCGTCGCCGAGTGTGATCGATATTGCATCACCCAGCATTGTTAGCCGCAGCGAGCAGCGCGGCGACTTGGCCTGGCAGGACCTTAAGGGCTACTTTCAGGGAGCCGCGACGCAGCTACATAACCCGAAATCATTTGGTATGTATCCGTTGTCCTTCAGCAAGCTGTTATATACGCGCCGTCAAGGCTGCGATGACTGAGCCGGGCGGCGCTGAGTTGAAGCGGGCGAGGCGCGGCCGCACTGCGTGTGTCAGATTGCCCGTCACTGTTATTCAAGTGTTTTCGCTAGCCTATTGCCCATATTCCTATAAATTTAAGGATGAAGAAGTCGAAATATGCTAGGAATATGGGCAGCAGGCTAACAGAATCACATCTTGCTGAGACATTCTAATACAAGCCGCGCTGCAAGGCCGCGCCACGCCCGCTTCAACTCATCGCAGCCTTGACGGTATATCAGATACTGCACTTATCTGGGCCAAATTCCGGTCCGCAATTGCGTCTCGACACGCTTTGCGGCCGCACGCGCTCGAGTCAGTTGCGTTTCTAGCGCCAAAGCCTACTCTATGTGGCTTTTTTATACAATTCTCTTCAATTTTTCTTAGTTTCCAGTTTTCAAAACTCACCTAAAGTCAGCAGATATGCGGCTGCGGCGCTGGAAGCTCTTCTGACTTGGGAGCGTGCGGCCGCAAAGCGTGTCGATACGCAAATGCAGACCGGAATTTGGCCCAGATAAGCACAGTAGCTGCTTCGCTGAGTTCTGAAAATTTTCACGGACGATACCCTTATCGCACATCATCTCGTGATTAAGGTGTGCAACCTGCTTGTCGATTTTTTGCTGGAGCTTGCACGAATTTTGGAGTCGTTGGATGCGGAGAATTTCCCTCTTAATGCCTTCCATGCAACGTCAACATTTGAACGCATTATCCAGAAGCAAGTTGCTGAAACCATTACAGGGACGCGACAGGTATGTATCCAGCGACCATTTGTGGCTATCCACATTTGCACGCTCAAGTTTTGGGCGACCAAATATTTTTGTGGTTAATTGGTTTTGACTGGGCTTTTGCGAACTACAAATGTAACAGATCGAATTTAGTCCAGTTGAGAGCGGCAAGTTTCCTCTCATGTGATCAGAACGACGAAATTGCGAATTTCTCTTATTTCTTGGAAGATGGTCTAATTTTTCACCCGAAAATTCCAAATGTTAATATGATTGAGCAGAGTGCACCAGCCAAACAAAATTAATCAATTACTTGCCGAAATCCACATTCTTCCGTAAAATATCGTTGATCACTGTATGGGATGAAGCCTCGACGCTGCTAAGATTGCTTTATCATGGAAGTAGAGCGGTTGTTTCTAAGGGGCTATTCATACTTCCAACCTCTCGCTCTGCCAGAGCGGCCCTCGCGGAAAAAGAGATGAGTGTGAATGAAATTTCGACCTCCCGCGCTTCGTGCCCCGCCACAGTGGTGTCTCTGGAGCATTCACACTCCCTTCTCCAAGGTATTTGTTGGTAGCATCACTTGTTGCACTATATTACGTCATTTAAGTGTAGCGGGACCTCAGTGACAGCCCGCAATACGCCATAGAAAGTGCGCGGGACGTTAGTGGGAGTGTGCAAGACGCAGTAGGAAGCGTGTGGGACCCATTTGGAAGTGCGCCGGTCGCCGCGAAAAGTATTTACCACCGCAGTGGGAGTGCGCAGGACGCCGGTAAAAGTTTGTTGGACCCAAGTGGGTGTGCGGGGGACGCCGCAGAAAGTAGGTGGGACTCAAGTGGAAGTGCGCACCACGCCGTAGAAAGGGTACGGTAGACCAGTGGGAGTGCGCAGGACGTCGTAGAAAGTATACGGAAATAAAATGGGAGTGCGCGTGCGCAGATGTTTGGGAAAGTTTCAATTAGGTTTGAATGTTCAATACAAGGGTCAAAATGCGCGCCTCCACTCGGACGGTACGCAAGAGATCGACAAGGTTGTCGTGCGATTATCAATCTTGGCTCAAATCTACTTGGAGGGGGCCTTCCAAGATTCAGTCCTGAAAATAAAAGTTGCCTCTGATATGGGTTTTCCGATAGCGTTTAGAAAATTTGTAGAATCCACCCCTGGGGTCGTATTCGCCATCAACCCGCCGAGGGTAGTCGAAGGGAAGCGGAAGGGATGATACCGCGCGTGGCAGAGGAGCAGATCAACCCATCTTACACCATGTAAGATGGAAATGCAAACTGTGTTACGTATCGATATCACTGCAAAAAGATAAAGATTCCATCGCGAAGCGGCCATTCTTCAGCTATGCTATTCGAAAAATTCCGGCGGTCGCGAGGGAAGCCAAGGGAGGCGAAAGGTGGCCGTGGAGCGCGCGTTTTGTACTGAAATTTCACCTCATTTACCCTTCGACTACCCGGCGGGTTATTGGCGAATACGACCCCTGGATAGCTCTTATCAAACTTATCAAAGACCACCCGCATCGCTTCATTTCTAAAAACAAACCCACCCCTCCCGCTCTGCCATGGCGATGTCTCTGGAGCATTCATATTTCACTGGCGGAGCGGGAGGCGCGTGAGGTCGAAATTTCATTCATACTCACCTCTTCGTCCGAGCGGGCCGCTCTGGCAGAGCGAGACGTTGGAAGTATGAATAGCCCCTAAAGCCCCTTTCATAGTTTGCCGGCCGACGTCGGACGACTCGTTATCAAATTTGACAAGTTAAGATAGATAAGATGTGTAGGGTAGGGTAGATAGATGTTACACATTCGATAAGGAGTCGTCCGACGTCGGTCGGGCAAGTGTGAAAGAGGCTCAAGGCCCCGGTCAGAGTTGGTGCTATTGTGGTGAGCGCGAAGCGCTCACCAGATTTGGCTTTGATTCGCCATCGCGCAACCCCCTGATCTAAGTATCAGGGTCCAGAGTAAGCGTAGGAAGACCGCTCTTTTTGCATTTAATACACTTTAGAAACCTGAATAACTGTTCAAAAAATGGTCCGGATAGGTTACCTGAGATTCGAGAAAAAGTGTCAAAACCACGTCATTTTGGTCGAAAAAAATGTTCATCTCCTTTTTTTTTCCAGTTGGCGTTCACGATCTTGTTGGAACACTTATTCGTTGAGATAGAAAGCCCATTTTTGGCCAGGGAGCTGGTTATGTTTGCACCTAGCTCTTGTCAATTTTTGAAGCTGGTAGCTCAATTTTTGCGGAACCTCAAAATTGAGGGTCAAGAAAGACAAAAACACGTAAACATGTTATTATAAACCATCTGACGTTTACTCATTCGTAAAAATGAACTAGTGAAATAAACACCGTTTTTGATAGGCTTTTGCTCAGGGTTGAACCCTCCCTGAGACGGGGCACCGCTTCAATCAATGCTGCGGGATCTTGGAAGTACTTTTGGGAACGCCGCTCGGTGTGACTTGGAACTGCGGCTCGGAACGCCGTAGAAAGTGTGCGGGACCCAAGTGGAACTGCGCCGGGCCGTAGAAAGTGTGTGGGACCCAAATAAGAGTGCGTCGGACGCCGTAAAAAGTGTGCGGGGTCCAAGTGAGAGTTCGCAGTACGCCGAAGAAAGTGTGTGGGACCCAAGTGGGAGTGCGCCGGACGCCGTAGAAAGTGTGTGGGTCCCGAACCAAAGTGCGTCGGGCGCCGTAGAAACTGTGCGGGACCCAAGTGAGAGTTCGCAGGACGCCGTAGAAAGTGTGTGGGATCCAAATGAGAGTGCGTCGGACGCCGTAGAAAGTGTGCGGGACCCAAGTGGAACTGCGCCGAGCGCTGCAGAAAGTATGTGGGACCCAAATAAGAGTGCGTCGGACGCCGTAAAAAGTGTGCGGGACCCAAGTGAGAGTTCGCAGGACGCCGTAGAAAGTGTGTGGGACCCAAATGAGAGTGCGCCGGGCGCCGTTGTAGGTGTGCGGGGCTCTAGTGGGAAAACACCGGACGCCGTAGAAAGTGTGCGGGACTCAAACGAAAGTGAGTCGGACGCCGTAAAATGTGTGCGGTATCCAAATAGGTGTGCGCAGTACGCTGTAGAAAGTGTAGGGGACCCCAATAAGGGTGCGTCGAACGCCGTAGAACGTGTGCGGTACCCAGATGGGTGTGCGCAGTACGCCGTAGAAAGTGTATGGGACCCAAACGAAAGTACGCCGAACGCCATAGAAACTGTGCGTTGACTACGTGGAAGTGCGCAGGGCGCCGTAGAAAGTGTGCGGGACCCAAGTGGGAGTGCGCAGGACGCCGTAGAAAGTGTGTAAGACCCAAATGAGAGTGCGCCGGACGCCGTAGAATGTGTGTGGAACCCAAACGAGAGTGCGCCGTACGCCGTGGAAAGTGTGCGGGCCCAAGTGGGAACACGTCGGACGCCGTATAAAGTGGGCGGGACCCAAACGAAAGTGGGTCGGACGTCGTAGGAATTTTACGGGACCCAAGTGGCAGTACGCCGGACGCCGTAGAAAGTGTAGGATGCTCCAGTGGGAGTGCACAAAACGCCTTACGAAATGTGAGGGACCGCGATTGAAGTGCACAGCACTCCGTAGAAAGCATGCGGGACCGCTGTGGGGGTAAGCAGAACGTCAAACATGGTATGCAGAACTTTTGTGCGGGAAGCGCAGGACGTCGTAGAGCAGACGCAGGACCGTTGTGAGTTCTGAGTTTTGTAAGCTTGGTTTTGTAGTTATAGCCTAGCTCCCTCCTTTTGAGCCGGTCGGAGTAATGCTTATCTGGCCTATCATGTCAAAATCCCCTTATTGTGATCCACTGATTTGGCTTTGAATCGCTATCGCGCAACGACGTGATTCGAGAACCGAGGTTTAGAGGAATCGTAGAAAAACCTTTTTTTCGCCATTGGATAGAGCTTAAAAAGTTGAATATACCACCGCGAAATTGTCAAAACCACGTGATTTTTGTCGAAAAATGTTTATTTCCTTTTTTTCTCAGTTGGCGTACACGATCTTGTTGGACACTTATCGTTGAGCCAGAGAGCTCATTTTTGGCCAGGGAGCTGGTTATGTTTGCACCTAGCTCCTGTCAAATTTTGAAGTTTGTAGCTAACTTTTTGCGGAACCTCAAAATAGAGGGTCAAGAAAGACAAAAGCACGTAAACATGTGATTATATACCATCCGACGTTTACTCACTCGTAAAAATGAACTAATGAAATAAACACCGGTACTGATAGGCTTCCCTCGGGATTTATGCTCTTCCTGAAAAAGGGCAACGCTTCAATCAATATGACGGGATCTTGGAAGTACTTTTCGGAACGCCACACGGCGTGGCCCACGAGTGCGCAGAACGCCGTAAAAACTGTGTGTTACCCCAGTTGGTGGGCGCGAGACGCCGTAGAACGTGTGCGGGACCCTACTTGAGTGAGCAAGACGCCGTAGAAAGTGTGGTGAAACCATGTGGAAGTTCTTCGGACGTCATAGAATGTGTGCAGGACATTAGTGGGGGTGTACAGGACCTCATAGAAAGTGTGCAGGACATTAGTGGGAGTGTGCAGGACATTGATGGGAGTGTGGAGGACGTCATACAAAGTGTGCAGAACATCAGTGAGAGTGTGCAGGACCTCATAGAATGTGTGCAGGACATCAGTGGGAGTACACAGGACCTCATAGAAAGTGTGCAGGACGTCACAGAAAGTGTGCAGAACATTAGTGGGAGTGTGCAGGACCTCATAGAAAGTGTGCAGGACATTAGTGGGAGTGTGCAGGATGTTATAGAAAGTGTGCAGGACATTTATGGGTGTGTGCATGACGTCGCAGAAGGTGGGAGTGTGCAGGACATTGAAGGGAGTGTGCAGGATCTCATAGAAAGTGTGTAGGACATTAGTGGGAGTGTGCATGACGTCATGGAATGTGTGCAGGACATCAGGTGGAGTGTACAGGACCTCATAGAAAGTGTGCAGGACATTAGTGGGAGGATGCAGGATGTTATAGAAAGTGTGCAGAACATTAGTGGGAGTGTACAGGACCTCATAGAAAGTGTGCAGGACATCAGTGGGAGTTTGCAGGACATTGATGGGAGTGTGGAGGACGTCATACAAAGTGTGCAGGACATCAGTGAGAGTGTGCAGGACCTCATAGAAAGTGTGCAGGACATTGAAGGGAGTGTGCAGGACCTCATAGAATGTGTGCAGGACATCAGTGGGAGTGTACAGGACCTCATAGAAAGTGTGCAGGACATTAGTGGGAAGGTGCAGGAAGTTATAGAAAGTGTGCATAACATTAGTGGGAGTGTGCAGGACCTCATAGAATGTGTGCAGGACATTAGTGGGAATGTACAGGACCTCATAGAAAGTGTGCAGGACATTAGTGGGAGTTTGCAGGACATTGATGGGAGTGTGGAGGACGTCATACAAAGTCTTACACGATTTTTGGATGTTTTTTGCCGTAACTGCAGTTCGTTACCCGGAAAGGGAATATGCTGGTTCAATCTCGCCCGGAGCCAAGCGTTTTGCCATCAACTCAGCACCTTGTGTAAACATAGTCATACAAAGTGTGCAGGACCTCATAGAAAGTGTGCAGGCCATTGAAGGGAGTGTGCAGGACCTCATAGAATGTGTGCAGGACATCAGTGGGAGTGTACAGGACCTCATAGAAAGTGTGCAGGACATCAGTGGGAGTGTGCAGGACGTCACAGAAAGTGTGCAGAACATTAGTGGGAGTGTGCAGGACCTCATAGAAAGTGTGCAGGACATTATTGGGAGTGTGCTGGATGTTATAGAAAGTGTGCAGGACATTTATGGGTGTGTGCATGACGTCGCAGAAATGGGGAGTGCGCAGTACATTGAAGGGAGTGTGCAGGATTTCATAGAAAGTGTGCAGGACATTCGTGGGTTTGTGCAGGACGTCATAGAATGTGTGCAGGACATCAGTGGGAGTGTACAGGACCTCATAGAAAGTGTGCAGGACATTATTGGGAGTGTGCAGGATGTTATAGAAAGTGTGCAGGACATTTATGGGTGTGTGCATGACGTCGCAGAAAGGGGGAGTGTGCAGTACATTGAAGGGAGTGTGCAGGATTTTATAGAAAGTGTGCAGGACATTAGTGGGTTTGTGCAGGACGTCATAGAATGTGTGCAGGACATCAGTGGGAGTGTGCTGGACCTCATAGAAAGTGTGCACGACATTCTCTGCCAACGCGTAGCTAGATGCCTCCGAGGGCGCGGCCTGAAACGCCGCCCCATTCCATGTAGCGAGAATTTAAGGGTTTTAGCTACGATAGATAAAACTCGCATATTCTTGTGTCGTTCGAACCACTGTTCTCTCTGACGCTAAACCCGTATATTCTCGCTATAATTTTGTAGCGAGAATTTACGGATTTCCCGACAGCCTGTGTTGAATTCAATCTCAAACCCGCGTTGGCTACGCGGAACGCAGGGATGCCGTTCGAACAGTGTTGGCACAGTCAACCCACGGAGAACTTGACACTCTGTGGGTGGTCGTGGAGGGTGACCCCGTGTCGCTCTCTGCAAGACCTTGCAAGGGATAATTTTGGCCGCTGGTATGCTGCAGGCCGTGGGGAAGAAACGGCGATGCGCTCGATCGCAGCGGGGATCGCCTTTCTAGTGCAAATCAAGACTGGGTGGGTCTATCGACCGGGTGCTGCGACGAGAATAAGCGTATAATATGCGGGTGCTGTAGCGAGAATTTACGAAGAATATGCGGGCGTTGTAGCTAAAATTTCACCAACTGAGGCTAAACTTTCCGTAATTTACGTAAAATCTCGTGTCAAAATTAGACTAGATGCCTCCGAAACCCTGGGCATCTCTGGTTTCCGTGTGAGGCATTTAGCTACGCGTTGGCGGAGTTAGTGGGAGTGTACAGGACGTCACAGAAAATGTGCAGGACATCAGTGGGAGTGTGCAGGACGTCATAGAAAGTGTGCAGGACATCAGTTGGAGTGCGAGGGCATCAGTGGGTTTACTTTGAATTAACACCATCAGTCATTAATCATGTTAGAAAGGGAACCTTCAGGAAAATAAATGAAATTCCTGAAAGTTTAGGTCCTGGCAAAAGTAAAGATTTGGCATGGCCATATTTTCGAAAAACTAGAAATATACTCAGTGAAATGAGGAAATTTGAAAAAAAAACTTTTGAAATATTCCAGAGAATGATTTGGCGTAGAATAATTTGTTTTTTGGGAAATGTAGTGAAATAGTTGAAAGTATGATTTGGCAGTCGAGTTTGAAAAAAACTATTGTTAAGAGTTGTGCAAAACGAGAGATCGCATTGCATGAGCTTATCCGTAGAACATATAAAAGCGAAATCGCGCGTGAAATCAGAAGCATCAAAACTTTTTCGGAGCTGTAGTGCGGCGGTCTTCACGTATTTAGTCAACTGTTTGATCCATATTACGCGCGATTTCGCTTTGATATGTTCTACGGATAAGCTCATGCAATGCGATCTCTCGTTTTGCACAATTCTTAACAATAGTTTTTTCACACTCGACTGCCAAATCATACTTTCAACTGTTTCACTACATTTCCCAAAAAACAAATTATTCTACGCCAAAACATTCTCTGGAAGTCAAAAAGTCGAGTATTCGAAAAAGTCCTATATCCGACTACATTCGAAAAGTCGAATATTTGAAAAAGTCCGATATCCGACTACATTCGAAAAGTCGAATATTCGAAAAAGTGCGATATCCGACTATAGTCGAAAAGTCGAATATTCGAAAAAGTGCGATATCCGACTACAGTCGAAAGTCGAATATTCGAAAAGTACGATATCCGACTACGGTCGAAAGTCAAGTATTCGAAAAAGTCCAATATCCGATTACATTCGAAAAGTCGATTATTCGAAAAAGTGCGATATCCGACTATAGTCGAAAAGTCGAATATTCGAAAAAGTGCGATATCCGACTACAGTCGAAAGTCGAATATTCGAAAAAGTACGATATCCGACTACGGTCGAAAGTCAAGTATTCGAAAAAGTCCAATATCCGATTACATTCGAAAAGTCGATTATTCGAAAAAGTCCGATATCCGAGTACATTCGAAAAGTCGAATATTCGAAAAAGTGCGATATCCGACTATAGTCGAAAAGTCGAATATTCGAAAAAGTGCGATATCCGACTACAGTCGAAAGTCGATTATTCGAAAAAGTACGATATCCGACTACGGTCGAAAGTCAAGTATTCGAAAAAGTCCAATATCCGATTACATTCGAAAAGTCGATTATTCGAAAAAGTCCGATATCCGAGTACATTCGAAAAGTCGATTATTCGAAAAAGTCCGATATCCGAGTACATTCGAAAAGTCGAATATTCGAAAAAGTGCGATATCCGACTACAGTCGAAAGTCGAATATTCGAAAAAGTACGATATCCGACTACGGTTGAAAGTCAAGTATTCGAAAAAGTCCAATATCCGATTACATTCGAAAAGTCGATTATTCGAAAAAGTCCGATATCCGAGTACATTCGAAAAGTCGAATATTCGAAAAAGTGCGATATCCGACTACATTCGAAAAGTCGAGTATTCGTAAAAGTCCAATATCCGACTACATTCGAAAAGTCGAATATTCGAAAAAGTGTTATATCCGACTACAGTCAAAAAGTCGAATATTCGAAAAAGTCCTATATCCGACTACATTCGAAAAGTCGAATATTTGAAAAAGTCCGATATCCGACTACATTCGAAAAGTCGAATATTCGAAAAAGTGCGATATCCGACTATAGTCGAAAAGTCGAATATTCGAAAAAGTGCGATATCCGACTACAGTCGAAAGTCGAATATTCGAAAAAGTACGATATCCGACTACGGTCGAAAGTCAAGTATTCGAAAAAGTCCAATATCCGATTACATTCGAAAAGTCGAATATTCGAAAAAGTGCGATATCCGACTATAGTCGAAAAGTCGAATATTCGAAAAAGTGCGATATCCGACTACAGTCGAAAGCCGAATATTCGAAAAAGTGATATAACCGACTACGGTCAAAAAGTCGAATATTCGAAAAAGGGCGATATCCGACTATAGTCGAAAAGTCGAATATTCGAAAAAGTGCGATATCCGACTACAGTCGAAAGTCGAATATTCGAAAAAGTCCGATATCCGACTACGGTCGAAAGTCAAGTATTCGAAAAAGTCCAATATCCGATTACATTCGAAAAGTCGATTATTCGAAAAAGTCCGATATCCGAGTACATTCGAAAAGTCGAATATTCGAAAAGTGCGATATCCGACTATAGTCGAAAAGTCGAATATTCGAAAAAGTGTTATATCCGACTACAGTCGAAAAGTCGAATATTCGAAAAGTGCGATATCCGACTACAGTCGAAAGTCGAATATTCGAAAAGTCCGATATCCGACTACGGTCGAAAGTCAAGTATTCGAAAAAGTCCAATATCCGATTACATTCGAAAAGTCGATTATTCGAAAAAGTCCGATATCCGAGTACATTCGAAAAGTCGAATATTCGAAAAAGTGCGATATCCGACTATAGTCGAAAAGTCGATTATTCGAAAAAGTCCGATATCCGAGTACATTCGAAAAGTCGAATATTCGAAAAAGTGCGATATCCGACTATAGTCGAAAAGTCGAATATTCGAAAAAGTGTTATATCCGACTACAGTCGAAAAGTCGAATATTCGAAAAAGTGCGATATCCGACTACGGTCGAAAGTCAAATATTCGAGAAAGTCCGATACCCGACTACATTCGAAAAGTCGAATATTCGAAAATGTCCGATATCCGACTACATTCGAAAAGTCGAATATTTGAAAAAGTGCGATATCCGACTATAGTCGAAAAGTCGAATATTCGAAAAAGTGCGATATCCGACTACAGTCGAAAGTCGAATATTCGAAAAAGTACGATATCCGACTACGGTCGAAAGTCAAGTATTCGAAAAAGTCCAATATCCGATTACATTCGAAAAGTCGATTATTCGAAAAAGTCCGATATCCGAGTACATTCGAAAAGTCGAATATTCGAAAAAGTGCGATATCCGACTATAGTCGAAAAGTCGAATATTCGAAAAAGTGTTATATCCGACTACAGTCGAAAAGTCGAATATTCGAAAAAGTGCGATATCCGACTACAGTCGAAAGTCGAATATTCGAAAAAGTACGATATCCGACTACGGTCGAAAGTCAAGTATTCGAAAAAGTCCAATATCCGATTACATTCGAAAAGTCGATTATTCGAAAAAGTCCGATATCCGAGTACATTCGAAAAGTCGAATATTCGAAAAAGTGCGATATCCGACTATAGTCGAAAAGTCGAATATTCGAAAAAGTGTTATATCCGACTACAGTCGAAAAGTCGAATATTCGAAAAAGTGCGATATCCGACTACAGTCGAAAGTCGAATATTCGAAAAAGTACGATATCCGACTACGGTCGAAAGTCAAGTATTCGAAAAAGTCCAATATCCGATTACATTCGAAAAGTCGATTATTCGAAAAAGTCCGATATCCGAGTACATTCGAAAAGTCGAATATTCGAAAAAGTGCGATATCCGACTATAGTCGAAAAGTCGATTATTCGAAAAAGTCCGATATCCGAGTACATTCGAAAAGTCGAATATTCGAAAAAGTGCGATATCCGACTATAGTCGAAAAGTCGAATATTCGAAAAAGTGTTATATCCGACTACAGTCGAAAAGTCGAATATTCGAAAAAGTGCGATATCCGACTACGGTCGAAAGTCAAATATTCGAGAAAGTCCGATACCCGACTACATTCGAAAAGTCGAATATTCGAAAATGTCCGATATCCGACTACATTCGAAAAGTCGAATATTCGAAAAAGTGCGATATCCGACTATAGTCGAAAAGTCGAATATTCGAAAAAGTGCGATATCCGACTACAGTCGAAAGTCGAATATTCGAAAAAGTACGATATCCGACTACGGTCGAAAGTCAAGTATTCGAAAAAGTCCAATATCCGATTACATTCGAAAAGTCGATTATTCGAAAAAGTCCGATATCCGAGTACATTCGAAAAGTCGAATATTCGAAAAAGTGCGATATCCGACTATAGTCGAAAAGTCGAATATTCGAAAAAGTGTTATATCCGACTACAGTCGAAAAGTCGAATATTCGAAAAAGTGCGATATCCGACTACGGTCGAAAGTCAAATATTCGATAAAGTCCGACATCCGAGTACATTCGAAAAGTCGAATATTCGAAAATGTCCGATATCCGACTACATTCGAAAAGTCGAATATCTGAAAGTGCAATATCCGACTATAGTCGAAAAGTCGAATATTCGAAAAAGTGCGATATCCGACTATAGTCGAAAAGTCGAATATTCGAAAAAGGGCGATATCCGACTATAGTCGAAAAGTCGAAAATTCGAAAAAGTGTTATATCCGACTACAGTCGAAAAGTCGAATATTCGAAAAAGTGCGATATCCGACTACAGTCGTAAAGGCGGATATTCGAAAAGGTGTGATATCCGACTACGGTCGAAAAGTCGAATATTCGAAAAAGTGCGATATCCGACTATAGTCGAAAAGTCGAATATTCGAAAAAGTGCGATATCCGACTACAGTCGAAAGTCGAATATTCGAAAAAGTGCGATATCCGACTACGGTCGAAAGTCAAATATTCGAAAAAGTCCGATATCCGATTACATTCGAAAAGTCGAATATTCGAAAAAGTGATATAACCGACTACGGTCAAAAAGTCGAATATTCGAAAAAGGGCGATATCCGACTATAGTCGAAAAGTCGAATATTCGAAAAAGTGTTATATCCGACTACAGTCGAAAAGTCGAATATTCGAAAAGTGCGATATCCGACTACAGTCGAAAAGTCGAATATTCGAAAAAGTGCGATATCCGACTACGGTCGAAAGTCAAATATTCGAGAAAGTCCGATATCCGACTACATTCGAAAAGTCGCATATTCGAAAAAGTCCGATATCCGACTACAGTCGAATATTCGAAAAAGTCCGATATCCGAGTACATTCGAAAAGTCGAATATTCGAAAAAGTGATATAACCGACTACGGTCAAAAGTCGAATATTCGAAAAAGGGCGATATCCGACTATAGTCGAAAAGTCGAATATTCGAAAAAGTTATATCCGACTCCAGTCGGAAAGTCGAATATTCGAAAAAGTGCGATATCCGACTACATTCGAAAAGGCGAAGATTCGAAAAAGTCCGATATCCGACTACAGTCGAAAGTCGAATATTCGAAAAAGTCCGATATCCGACTACATTCGAAAAGTCGAATATTCGAAAAAGTGCAATATCCGACTATAGTCGAAAAGTCGAATATTCGAAAAAGGGCGACATCCGACTATAGTCGAAAAGTCGAATATTCGAAAAAGTGTTATATCCGACTACAGTCGAAAAGTCGAATATTCGAAAAAGTGCGATATCCGACTACAGTCGTAAAGTCGGATATTCGAAAAAGTGTGATATCCGACTACGGTCGAAAAGTCGAATATTCGAAAAAGTGCGATATCCGACTACAGTCGAAAGGCGAATATTCGGAAAAGGACGATATCCGACTACGGTCGAAAGTCAAGTATTCGAAAAAGTCCAATATCCGATTACATTCGAAAAGTCGATTATTCGAAAAAGTCCGATATCCGAGTACATTCTGAAAAGTCGAATATTCGAAAAAGTGCGATATCCGACTATAGTCGAAAAGTCGAATATTCGAAAAAGTGTTATATCCGACTACAGTCGAAAAGTCGAATATTCGAAAAAGTGCGATATCCGACTACAGTCGAAAGTCGAATATTCGAAAAAGTACGATATCCGACTACGGTCGAAAGTCAAGTATTCGAAAAAGTCCAATATCCGATTACATTCGAAAAGTCGATTATTCGAAAAAGTCCGATATCCGAGTACATTCGAAAAGTCGAATATTCGAAAAAGTGCGATATCCGACTATAGTCGAAAAGTCGAATATTCGAAAAAGTGTTATATCCGACTTCAGTCGAAAAGCCGAATATTGGAAAAGTGCGATATCCGACTACAGTCGAAAGTCGAATATTCGAAAAGTACGATCTCCGACTACGGTCGAAAGTCAAGTATTCGAAAAAGTCCAATATCCGATTACATTCGAAAAGTCGATTATTCGAAAAAGTCCGATATCCGAGTACATTCGAAAAGTCGAATATTCGAAAATGTCCGATATCCGACTACATTCGAAAAGTCGAATATTTGAAAAAGTGCGATATCCGACTATAGTCGAAAAGTCGAATATTCGAAAAAGTGCGATATCCGACTACAGTCGAAAGTCGAATATTCGAAAAAGTACGATATCCGACTACGGTCGAAAGTCAAGTATTCGAAAAAGTCCAATATCCGATTACATTCGAAAAGTCGATTATTCGAAAAAGTCCGATATCCGAGTACATTCGAAAAGTCGAATATTCGAAAAAGTGCGATATCCGACTATAGTCGAAAAGTCGAATATTCGAAAAAGTGTTATATCCGACTACAGTCGAAAAGTCGAATATTCGAAAAAGTGTTATATCCGACTATAGTCGAAAAGTCGAATATTCGAAAAAGTGTTATATCCGACTACAGTCGAAAAGTCGAATATTCGAAAAAGTGCGATATCCGACTACGGTCGAAAGTCAAATATTCGAGAAAGTCCGATACCCGACTACATTCGAAAAGTCGAATATTCGAAAATGTCCGATATCCGACTACATTCGAAAAGTCGAATATTCGAAAAAGTGCAATATCCGACTATAGTCGAAAAGTCGAATATTCGAAAAAGTGCGATATCCGACTATAGTCGAAAAGTCGAATATTCGAAAAAGGGCGATATCCGACTATAGTCGAAAAGTCGAATATTCGAAAAAGTGTTATATCCGACTACAGTCGAAAAGTCGAATATTCGAAAAAGTGCGATATCCGACTACAGTCGTAAAGTCGGATATTCGAAAAGGTGTGATATCCGACTACGGTCGAAAAGTCGAATATTCGAGAAAGTGCGATATCCGACTATAGTCGAAAAGTCGAATATTCGAAAAAGTGCGATATCCGACTACAGTCGAAAGTCGAATATTCGAAAAAGTGCGATATCCGACTACGGTCGAAAGTCAAATATTCGAAAAAGTCCGATATCCGATTACATTCGAAAAGTCGAATATTCGAAAAAGTGATATAACCGACTACGGTCAAAAAGTCGAATATTCGAAAAAGGGCGATATCCGACTATAGTCGAAAAGTCGAATATTCGAAAAAGTGTTATATCCGACTACAGTCGAAAAGTCGAATATTCGAAAAAGTGCGATATCCGACTACAGTCGAAAAGTCGAATATTCGAAAAAGTGCGATATCCGACTACGGTCGAAAGTCAAATATTCGAGAAAGTCCGATATCCGACTACATTCGAAAAGTCGCATATTCGAAAAAGTCCGATATCCGACTACAGTCGAATATTCGAAAAAGTCCGATATCCGAGTACATTCGAAAAGTCGAATATTCGAAAAAGTGATATAACCGACTACGGTCAAAAAGTCGAATATTCGAAAAAGGGCGATATCCGACTATAGTCGAAAAGTCGAATATTCGAAAAAGTTATATCCGACTCCAGTCGGAAAGTCGAATATTCGAAAAAGTGCGATATCCGACTACATTCGAAAAGTCGAATATTCGAAAAAGTCCGATATCCGACTACAGTCGAAAGTCGAATATTCGAAAAAGTCCGATATCCGACTACATTCGAAAAGTCGAATATTCGAAAAAGTGCAATATCCGACTATAGTCGAAAAGTCGAATATTCGAAAAAGTGCGATATCCGACTATAGTCGAAAAGTCGAATATTCGAAAAAGGGCGATATCCGACTATAGTCGAAAAGTCGAATATTCGAAAAAGTGTTATATCCGACTACAGTCGAAAAGTCGAATATTCGAAAAAGTGCGATATCCGACTACAGTCGTAAAGTCGGATATTCGAAAAAGTGTGATATCCGACTACGGTCGAAAAGTCGAATATTCGAAAAAGTGCGATATCCGACTATAGTCGAAAAGTCGAATATTCGAAAAAGTGCGATATCCGACTACAGTCGAAAGTCGAATATTCGAAAAAGTGCGATATCCGACTACGGTCGAAAGTCAAATATTCGAAAAAGTCCGATATCCGATTACATTCGAAAAGTCGAATATTCGAAAAAGTGATATAACCGACTACGGTCAAAAAGTCGAATATTCGAAAAAGGGCGATATCCGACTATAGTCGAAAAGTCGAATATTCGAAAAAGTGTTATATCCGACTACAGTCTTAAAGTCGAATATTCGAAAGAGTGCGATATCCGACTACAGTCGAAAAGTCGAATATTCGAAAAAGTGCGATATCCGACTACGGTCGAAAGTCAGATATTCGAGAAAGTCCGATATCCGACTACATTCGAAAAGTCGCATATTCGAAAAAGTCCGATATCCGACTACAGTCGAATATTCGAAAAAGTCCGATATCCGAGTACATTCGAAAAGTCGAATATTCGAAAAAGTGATATAACCGACTACGGTCAAAAAGTCGAATATTCGAAAAAGGGCGATATCCGACTATAGTGGAAAAGTCGAATATTCGAAAAAGTGTTATATCCGACTCCAGTCGGAAAGTCGAATATTCGAAAAAGTGCGATATCCGACTACATTCGAAAAGTCGAATATTCGAAAAAGTCCGATATCCGACTACAGTCGAAAGTCGAATATTCGAAAAAGTCCGATATCCGACTACATTCGAAAAGTCGAATATTCGAAAAAGTGATATAACCGACTACGGTCAAAAAGTCAATATTCGAAAAAGTGCGATATCCGAGTACATTCGAAAAGTCGAATATTCGAAAAAGTCCGATATCCGACTACATTCGAAAAGTCGAATATTCGAAAAAGTCCGATATCCGACTACGGTCGAAAGTCAAATATTCGAGAAAGTCCGATATCCGACTACATTCGAAAAGTCGAATATTCGAAAATGTCCGATATCCGACTACATTCGAAAAGTCGAATATTCGAAAAAGTGCGATATCCGACTATAGTCGAAAAGTCGAATATTCGAAAAAGGGCGATATCCGACTACGGTCGAAAGTCAAATATTCGAAAAAGTCCGATATCCGACTACATTCGAAAAGTCGAATATTCGAAAAAGTCCGATATCCGACTACATTCCAAAAGTCGAATATTCGTAAAAGTGCGATATCCGACTATAGTCGAAAAGTCGATTATTCGAAAAAGTGTTATATCCGACTACAGTCAGAAAGTCGATTATTCGAAAAAGTGCGATATCCGACTACGGTCGAAAGTCAAATATTCTAAAAAGTCCGATATCCGACTACAGTCGAAACGTCGGATATTCGAATAGTTCAAAATCCGAATAGTCGTAAAGTCGGATCTTACAACCTGACCACAAAAAAAACTGCTTGTCAATCACACTCCTTGAAAATAATTACGATCATCCGGGAATCTGTATTTGATTTTCGTTATTCATTTAAACACAATATTTAATTATATTTGCTTTTGGAAGAAACTTTGTGGGTGCAGATCAAATGGGAGCGATTTTTTAAGAAACCCTATTGATGTTGCAGACAGACTTCTGCTATTTGTTGGACGACTACGGTGCGTGTCCAAAGTATAGAGGCACCATATTTTCGTGCGACTGATGGTTCGTTGTGGGCACCCTTCTGTGCGTCTTTCAAGTTTTCCCTTTCGTATTCAACATCTCACATCTCTGCCCTTGGGTAGCAAAGTGCCTTCAAGGGAGCGGCCTGTTACGCCCACTAATTCCGTAGTAGAGGAATTTCCGGGTCCTGGCGACGCTCGCTAAAACCCGCTTATTCTTGCATCACAGGTGCAAGGGTGCAAGCTCCAAGCATACTCCACGCAAAAACAAAGGCGAAATTCTCTATTTTGATCTCGCTGTCGCTATGCCCGTGAATTCTCGCCTTAATTGTTGCGAGAATTTATGGGCCAGGGTTGGGCAGGCTTGCGACAGGTCGCAACGGGGGGTCTTTAAAATTCCGGGGATTTTTGAACAAAATTGAAAATTTGAGGGGAGGGGGTGGGCTCGTAAAATTTTTGGAAAAGATGGCGTTTATCTTCCAACCACTTGGAAAGGTAGAATGAGGTAGGAGTAGTGAGTCGCGTAGTAGGTAAGCAGTAAGTAAATTCATTTTTTTCAAATTTTTCAGCCTATCCATGAAAAATATCCATTGCGACAGTAACCCCCGGATCGTAACTGTTGTTCAACGCCGGTCCCAACGAGGATTGGCTTCAAAAAGAAATAACTCTGCGAAGGTAGCGCGTTATGTGGACTTCAGGATGTCAAATTAAAGAGATTTATTTATTTATTTATTTAAGGCTAAATATAGGGGCCACGATTTAGGTCGTGAGACCCGAGGGGGGGGGGGGTTTTGAAAATTTTGGTGCACAGAGGGGTCGCAAAATTTTGGTCGCCGGCCGCAACGGCCTGCTCAACCATGTTATGGGCTTAGCGACAGCCGGTGTTAAACAGCGATCTCATCCCGCGTTGGCTACGCTGAACGCATGGATGCCGTCAGGGCTGGGCACGCGTCCTGGTTAACGTTAGGGGGTGCATATTGGATGCTGCAGAGAGGGCAAGGGGGGGGGTGTGCCTGAACCGGACACCAAAAAAAAACGAAGTGCATGTTCTGTCGAATTTCAGGAGCAAAATAATACACGATTCTCTTCTGATTTGTCATATCTTCTTCTCCACTTTTTAAGACAAACACTTACAGAATTAAAATTATTGATAGATATGCAGTTTGTGTTCGCAATAATTCGTAGTTACTGTCGAAGCTTCTCATCAACAACTCTATGAATTAAAGATCATATATAATGTGTTTGATTGTTTTGATAAAGGAATAAACACTACTCTGTTATCTAGTAGCAAGTAAGGATTGATGTGGTGTAATGTTTCTTTGGTGTAACGTTCAGTGATTACGCTTGTGGTTACCGATTAGAAGCGAAGATACAAAGACAGCGCTCAGACGCGCTATCGTTCACGTTCAGAAAAGGATTAGCGAACTGCTGTATTATGGCAGACTAAAAATACAGATATCACGGTCAATATAAAAACTAGCCAACGGAATTTCGTCTATGAGAATGACTTATGAAGAGAGCCGACTGTAAAAATTGAAGACTGCAAGTTCCAGTGAAAGAAGCAAATAATCGTATCTTCCTACTTGAGAAGTACCCTGTACATAAAAACCAGAATTTTATCCAGCTTGAAAGCCGCAATCACTTAGAGACTGGACTCGCCATGCGATATGGTGTTTGTCCGCAGCTACACAGCGCACACTGGAGTGGACGCGCGCACGATATTAATTAAAAATGTGTTTTATTACAGAACGGGGAGGAGAAAAGAATCGAAAGTGGAGTAAATGGAAGAAGGCAGAAATAGGATGCTTTCAATGTAACCATTTCAGAAATTTAATGTAAATAAACTAAATTGGAGCAGGGTGAATTTTTCGGACTTGACAAGGTTCATTCAAATGAACTTTGTTGATTAAAAACAGCATTAACCATGAGAACTAAGAGCATTGGGAGAAAGAGGAGAATCTGGCAAACATTTTAGTAACGAAAGCTTTGATATTCAATGTGATTTAAGGACCTTAAAACTCGTCCCGGTTTTCGAGGTAAAACTGGGACGAGATTTAAGGTCCTTAAATCACATTAAAAAGCGATCTTGTTGAGGCTAAATTGTTTGCCAGATTCTCCTCTTTCCCACAATATCCTCTGCTCGCATGTTTAATGCTACTTTTCATCAACTAGGTTCGTTTGAATCAAACTTGTTACGGCTAAATACTTACCCCTGCTCCAACTTTGTTTGTTTACATTAAATTTCTAAAATGGGGACATCCAGAATAGACAATTTTCATCATCTTCCATTTTCTTCGTTTTCAATCGTTTTCTCTTAACCGTTCTGTAATAAAATACATTTTTTATTAATATTGTGTGCGCGTCCTTTCCCGTGTGGGCTGTGTAGCTGCGTACACACACCATATCGCACGGCGAGCCGAGTCTCTAAGGGATTGCGGCATTCTACGTGGGTAAAAATCGAGTTTTCCACTCCCTACGCATCTCATCATTCCCTACATGGTTCCACAACACGAACGAAATAATTCTGAAAATTTCTTCATCAGAACGATCAAACACGGATTAATCCTTCATTTATAGGTTCATGAAAACATTCGATAGAAAACATTAATTACTGCAATAAAAGTAGCTTTGTTGTTGTTTGTAATTGCTCAATTGTAATGAATAAAAAATTGTTTTATCTTTTGTCACAACCTACCTTCTTTTTAAAAATATTCTTCATAAGATTGTTTGGAAGTTTAAAAATTACACTACCTTTTTTGTTGACATTTTCGGAATTTTCTTTATGCAGTGTTTTTTTATACTCTGGTTTATCAAAATAAGGAAGTCAAGATCATGGCTGTTGTGCTCGACTTCTCGGAAAACAGCCAATTTCGATTTCCCGTAGGGGGTGCCTGAAAATTACCGAGCTAAGGGGGGTGCATATTCAAAATCGCCATGCCGGGACGTGTGCCCAGCCCTGGATGCCGTTCGTAGTGCTGGTCCAGTCATCTCACGAATCGATTACTTGATACTGGCTGATCGTGAAGGGTGACCCCGTGCCAAGCAGGCTCAGGCGTACGGTGTGACGATCTCGGAGGAGGGCCGCTGTCTTAGACGCCGGGTAGGGGGGGGGGCAGGCCCCCGGTCCGCCATCATGTCAAAACTTTCCCTCCTACCGTACTGAGCAGATTTTTTTCGCAACGACGGCGATTTGCGGCTATTTCGCGCGCAAAAAGCGCTATAGCCATAAATTGTTTCAGGGTTCTACGAATTCAATTTTGAGGCCATTTGTTGAACACCTTACAACGAGTACCATACAATAGTGATGCGAAATAACTGAGTTGATACCCGAAATCAATCAAAAATTTTATATTTCCACATTGACATCCCTCATTGTGAACTGATCAGACCGTCACCATAAGAGAAATGTGACCCGTTTCGAACTGTGGTCATTGGGAATCACAGGCTCCGTCCATACATGGCGAAAGCGTGCGATTACGCAAAATCGATGGTCGTCGTGGGCACGCGATTCGCTAGCCGCTCAGAGGCGCTCATTCTCGCGCGCCCTCGCCCGCTTCCGCCAGCGCCACGAAGCAAGCAGCGAGTTTACTGCTCCATCACTAAAACAGGTGGCATTAAACCTGTATCAACTCGCCCTCTCGCTCTCGCCACGTATGGACACTGCCACAGAAAGAAATACAAGTATTACGATGAAACACCGGAGTCAGGAAGACTTTTAACATACCATGGTATTCACCTCTGTGACAAAAACATGAAAACTCTGAAAGATTGACAGGAGATGCAGGTCTCAGTTAAAAAGACTATCTATTTTGTTCCGTTTCCTGTGTGATCATGTGTTAGAGGTGCGATCGGGAGGTTTTCGTCGATGACTTACTTCAACAGATCGTGTTTCATGTTAACAGCGAACTGCTTAATCACACCTGCAGGCTCTTCTCGCTTCGTAATGAGCTCCACAAGCAACTTTTCCTGTCTTCATTGTGCAATTACCAGTGGAAATTCTTCGGCAATGAAGTGCCTTTTTGGATGTAGTGTAGGCTATGCAGTAGATCTTATTGCAGCCCCGATGGCTCGCTTCAAGCCTTCATTATCATGGCCTAGGAAACGAGCAAGGTTTTGTTGTGCTCTGTAGGGTTGTAGTGGTGTCGTCTCATCGTCTGGCCAAGTAATCTCAGCCCATTTCTGCACGTTCAAGAAATCTGTAGATAGCTTTTTTAAGACAGGACACCTTGTCATAGTCAAAGTGAACTGTGTCGAAGACAGTCTACACCCTCCCTTGGCTGTCGCCGTGGGAGCGTGGCCTCTCTGTACCTTGCCGTGCTGTGTTGATTCTGTATTCACTTTCCAAAGCTAAGGGCGAGTCTGTCGCTTTCTTCGTTCTACTGGGATCGATTCTGACCTGGATCCTCATCTAATAGATCTAGTATGCCAATCATCGCGGTCTGACGATGGTCGCAAAGCTTGCTGCAGGAAAGTTTGCAATAATAGAGAGTGTTGTTTTCCTAGTGTTGTCTCTCACAACATTGTCCCAATCGAAGCATTGGATGATTTAGATCCTGCAACATCAACGCGTTGCAATCTCGATCCAAAACGCAGAACCGCATTCGCATCTCGAAACATTCCGCACAGTTTTGCAACCTGGTCGCTAACAAATGCGTTTGCCTTATTCGCCTTATTCCGTTGATTCTCTGGGTGATCCCAATATGTTGACCGACAAATATTCCAGAATTTCGAGTTTTTTCTGGGTTTCTGATTGCCGGGACATCAACTCAGAACGTGGTTGTTGAAACTCCTCACAGACTTTGCATAAATCCCTAGAAGCCCTTCGATTTCCTTCTTTCTTGAGAGCATGCCCATTTTACCTTCTTTGTTGTCCGTAGTAAGTTAAAAAAGGTATGGCTCGAAGATACACGCAATTGAATCGAACAGTGAAATTATCGCATGAATCACGTTTTTCTAAAACCATCGTATAACTGAGGGAGCAGTTCGAAAATTGTGAAACGGACGTCAGATTTGTCTTCAGCGCCCTGAAATGCACCCCTAGTCAAGATTTCAGCTAAATCCGAGATACTGACCAGAGATCGGAAAACCTGATGCTGATTGGACTTCAACATCAGGAGAGGTCGAAAAAATAATTTTTCTGGGTCGGGCCTTTGCAGTGTTTATTTTGAAGAGGACCATCAAAAAAAAGCTGTCGTTCGAGTCTCAGGTCGATCCGACCATTTTGAGCCGATTACGGCCGGTGTGACGGCTGTAGATGTGACGGTGTGATTTGAGCCTTAAAAACGCCTCATCACACCGTGTGATTTTTGCGATAAAAGCCTCTAGATCAGTTTTCGAAGCTTTATCAGATAGACAAGTGAGGAAACTATTTGATTAGTCCTTCCAGAGGCCAAGCAGTTGACGATGAGTGTGTGATTCGGGGCGCTGAAAAATCGGAAAACCGCTGATTGGACTTCAACATCAGGAGATGTCGAAAAAATAATTTTTCTGGGTCGGGCCTTTGCAGTGTATATTTTGAAGAGGACCATCAAAAAAAGCTGTCGTTCGAGTCTCAGGTCGATCCGACCATTTTGAGCCGATTACGGCCGGTTTGACGGCTGTAGATGTGACGGTGTGATTTGAGCCTTAAAGGCAGCAGACACGCTCGAAAAAGTTGTTGAGATAACTACGTTTCTGGAGTCCCATGGCTTCTAGTAGACTGCTCACGCCGTTGTAAGCATCAAAAACGAGTCAAAACTACTAAATTTCAGTAATGCAAATCGAAAAATTTCTGCAACCCCGCCCCTGAGCTTCCGCAACCCCGCCCCAAAATACAAACTCGTCCAGATTGGTAGTACTAATACGGTCACTTTGGCTGGTTTTTGATGCTTCCAACGAGGTGAACATTCTAGTACAGCCTATAAGAGTATATCGGCTTCTCTATCTCAACCGTTTTGCTGCTAATATTCGCTGTTTCAACCGCGCGCCGTAAAACTCGTCCACTTTCAGCTGATAACAAATGAACCGTTATTTCTCTATTTGCTTACAGTTTTCGTCCGTTTTTTTCGTCAGTTCCCAATACAACCAGGTCCAAACCTTTGATTTATGTCATAAAATCGATACCATTTTTGAGCGTGTCTGCTGCCTTTAAAAACAGGCCTCATCACACCGTGTGATTTTTGCGATAAAGGCCTCTAGATCAGTTTTCGAAGCTTTATCAGATAGACAAGTGAGGAAACTATTTGATTAGTCCTACCAGAGGCCAAGCAGTTGACGATGAGTGTGATTCGGGGCGCTGAAAAATCGGAAAACCGCTGATTGGACTTCAACATCAGGAGAGTTCGAAAAAATAATTTTTCTGGGTCGGGCCTTTGCAGTGTATATTCTGAAGAGGACCATCAAAAAAAGCTGTCGTTCGAGTCTCAGGTCGATCCGACCTTTCTGAGCCGATTACGGCCGGTGTGACGGCTGTAGATGTGACGGTGTGATTTGAGTCTTAAAAACAGGCCTTATCACACTGTGTGATTTTTTCGATAAAGGCCTCTAGATCAATTTTTCGAGCTTTATCATATCGCTAAGTATGTAAACTACTTGGTTAATCCTTCCAGAAGCGAAGCAGTTGACGATGAGTGTGTGATTCGGAGCGCTGAAAAATCGCAAAACCGCTGTCTGGAGTTCAATGTCAGGAGAGGTCGAAAAAATAATTTTTTCTGGATCGAGCTGCTGTAGTGTTTGTTCTGAAGAGGACCATCAAAAAAAGCTGTCGGCCGAGTCTCAGGTCGATCCGACCATTTTGAACCGATTACGGCCGGTGTGACTTGACCGTTTTTGCTGAAAATCGTTTGAAAGCGTTGTTCGGAAAAGACCTCTCAAATTGTTTTGCACAAGGGGTTAAAGTCACAAGATCGGTGGGAGGGGGGTCGCACCGGATCCAAAGCTGGAGGAGGGGGGCCGCACCTCTGACGGGCCGATCACACCGCTACGCCTTACTCTGGTGCCAAGGATACTTTTGACCGCGGGGATGCTGCAGGCCGTGGGAAGAAACGGCAGTGCGGTCAATCGCAGCGGAGATCGCCCAATAGTACTGATCAGGACAGGGTGGACCTATCAAGACGAGAATCTTTCACCCTTTTATCCGCATTCTCGGCAAGAGTTTCCGTAGTTAGTGAAGGTGACGTAGCTAAAATTCCACCAACTGGGGCGAACATGTCCGTAGTTTCAGTAAATTGTCGCAATAAAATTAGACTAAATACCTCCAAAACCATGGGAATCTCATATTCTCGTGTGAGGCATTTTGCGACCCGTCGGCAGAGAGCAGATTCTCTCGGGGTGAATCATTTCTAGCAACTTTTTTGAAGCTTCAGTGTTTTTAAACTGTTCCTAACTTGTAGATGCACTTATCTATACTATAGTAGAACTCTGAATATGTGATAATTCATAGCAAATCAAAATGTAATAGGCTCTCTACCGTAATAATCAACTTCAAAAACAAGGTCACATATAGAATCAACCTAATTTCTTTACAAGAAAATCGGACCGCTCTGACTGATCGGCGAACCTATTCCTTGCGGACTGCCTTTTTCACATCTAAATTGGAGAATATGTCATGCTAGCAGCATATTGCTACGGAAACTCCGCCAGATATAAGCTCTTACCACGAAACCAGTGGCAAATACTTCAAGGCACGCCTAAACATCCGCCAAGCGGCCATATCGGTCTGATTTTGGTTTGAAAAGTGATGCTTCAATCTGTCAGAACGCTCGCGAGTGGATGAGTGAGAAATCGATGTGTTTTCATGTTAAAAAAGCAGTTACTTGCACCTCAAATTTTTTCATATCCGGATAACAAAGTCGACTTTTATTCGAACAGTCGAATATCCGAAAGTGTCAAATCCGACTATAGTCGAAAAGTCGAATATTCGAAAAAGGGCGATATCCGATTACAGTCGAAAGCCGAATATTCGAAAAAGTCCGATATCCGACTACATTCGAAAAGTCGAATATTCGAAAAAGTCCGATATCCGACTATAGTCGAAAAGTCGCATATTCGAAAAAGTGCGATATCCGACTATAGTCGAAAAGTCGCATATTCGAAATGAATTTCGTTTGGAACAAGTATACTGAGTACCCTCTGGTTCCGGGCCTGATTTAGTGTGTATAATTGCGGACTTGTGTCGTGGGGGGCGCGACGCATCGCTTTCGTACGAGCTTTCGCGCCTACCCCTCATCAGCTGATCGTGTGCCCTTTTTTCTACATTTATGGGTTTTTTCTAGTTCTTTGATTGTACGAAAGCGATGCGTCGCGCCCCCACGACGCAAGTCCGCAATTGCACACACTAAATCAGGCCCGGAACCAGAGAATATATTTCTAGATTTTCAAAAATACGGCCATGCCAAATCTTTACTTTTGCCAAGAACCTAAACTTTCAGGAATTTGCATCTGTAACCCACCGACACCCCACAACACCCCCCCCCCCCAACACCCACTCGGTCGTTACATATGATTAAAATGATGAGGTGAGAAAATCACCCTGTGTATCCGACTAGAGCCCACCGGAAGTGATGACCAAGATTACGTGGCCAACAGGATTGCACCTGTTCAGAGAAATAGTGAAGAAGAGTATAGTGAAGAAAGGGAGGTAGCAGTGTGGATAACTTCCTATAGACACGCAATGTTTCATTATCGGCCCGCCCACCCGGCGATTTTCTCATCCCCCGTCATCCACGTATTGCATGGATATCGACCGCGTCGGGTACACCGGGTGATTTTCTCAGCCTCCCTTAAGCATGTTGTTCATACGTATCGACCGGGCTGGTGTCGGCGGGTGTTGGTGAGTGTTGGGGGGTGTCGGCGGGATACACCGGGTGATTTTTGCATCCCATTCCCAAAGCTTTCTGTGTGTATCGACCGGGCTGGATACGTCGGCTCATCCAACTATGACCGGGGCTTGAGAAAACACAATATTAGAAATGGAGAAACAACCGCTTCGCTCCCAAGATAGCGAGATGATAGCTACAACGCGCCTTCCTGGAGATAAGATACAAACCGTAATTTGAAAATAATGCTCAAATCAATTTCAAAGTTCGTGTGCTCGGAAATGTCGGCCAGATTTTTTTGATACTGTTAACTCCTCAAGCGTCGTGTAGCGATTCAAATCTGGGAGGGGGAGGGATGGATAGATCAGGCTTCGATCAGCTTGCGAATTATCGGTATAGCGGAAAACTTGATGGTCAATCTGTTGTCTGCGTAAGACGTCTCTTCGTTTGAAACCCCGTACAGGCAGAATTGGCATACGTGGGGTGCTTGCTCCGTCCTGATGCTGGAAGTAACTCATCGAGGCTCAAGGAACTTGAACGCTACTGCGAGAATCTGAAGATGATTGAACGTTTGAAGACCGTGTATAACTGTCCTCTCAGTTATAACACATTTGTAGTAGGTTTTGTCGATTCTCTACATTTTCTGTAGTATTTTCCGTATGCAGTATTCCGTTTTAGGGCTTGAATTCTGAGCAAATATGCCATCAAATCTTGCAACAGTCGGTGCAGAATCCTAACCTGATGAAGAAGAACGTGGAAAAGTACGCGCGACAATTCATGACTGAGCATAATCTCGACCCGGACGAGACTCTATATAACTATGTTGAGGTTATTTTTTCCTAGTTGGAGGAAGGTCTTCTCTTCTGTCCCGATTGACTTTAAAATTTGAGGCTGAATCCTTGCGTGTACGAGATGTTGTTGGAGCGGTCAACGCATGGCACGATCAGTGCCTCATGGTTTCGGAAACGATCGCCAATCTTGCGATAAGGTAATAGTTTGTGAATGTCTGGAGCGATTTCCTAGATTGTCATTTGAGTTGTTTCAGATGCAGAGCAGTTTGCATGATTGCAAAAGGTTCGCGTCCACCTTGGAGCAGACGTCTTTCGGAAGCTGTACAAGTGGTGTTAAAGAACCCCCATGTTGATCAGGATATGTGAGTTTTGTCGTGAAAACCACTTCGTTCGAAAAAAAATTGAAAGTTTCCCACTTAAATCTGTGCTAGCAGCTTAACCCAGCTGTTGGAACGTGCCAAGGAAAGAGTCTGCATGGATCTCATAAGTGATTAGCTTTAGCTCACCTAGCGCCAGATGTGGCCGTTTTGAGCCGGCCGTAGTCAGGCTTATATCGGCCGATAATGAAACATTCCATACATATGCTACGGTGCTTTGCCCCCTTCTTCAGTTATTTCTTAATTATGTTTCCATGAACAAGTGCAATCCTATTGACGCAGTCGTCGTCGTCATAATCTGCTGAAGCCGGTCTAACCTTGCCTAACGCTGAGATTTTCATTGCAACTTATTACTTGCGTATCGGCAGTCACGGGTGCAGCTGGCTGAGGCGGTTACACCCGGCTACCGCGGGATTTCTTCCAACCTCAATGGGTTCCACAAATGTATCCACATGAACAGCTTAAGCTTGCTCATGCAGGCTACAGCCGTCTCAACGGGGGATGGTTACACCCATTCTCCACGATGTGGATACTCATGGACCGGGCTAGCTGCAGCCATCCGGCTACTATGACTTGGGCCTAAAAAGCAAAATCGGAACATTTGATAGCAGCTACTGGATTAAGTCGCTACGTAATGATTTTGCCCCGCTATGAGGTTTTTCGTTTTTTTCCATCCCCCTTACTTCTACAGAATTTTCGCAGTATTCCGATGGTCTTTCCTGATCCCATCCGAGGACGCATAGGCCGTCTTCTTCTTAGGACAGAATTCTCATAAGATCTCGCCCACAAGCGCCGAATCGTCATATGTGGCCTATAAATGCCGATTCATATTTTGAGGACATTTCCGAATTTCATCCAGCAAAACCAGTACATGTGTACCATCGGAGTGGTCCTATTAGGAGGAAACCGAAAATGTGCTCAGATAATGGGTTAGGCGATTGTGAAGTTGAAGTGGTCCTTCATTTCGTTAAAAGAGCCCCGGAAAATAACCTTTGAGGGAAAAACACTCGCTGCACCGAATATGGAATGGAATCGATAAACAGCATATTTCCTCTTTTAAACAGTCTTTGAACATTCCCATTTCCCCATATATCCTACTCTGCAGACTTGATTAAGCTCACAGAGACGTGGCGTATTCTTAACGCTTTTATTACTTTTTTTCGACAGAAGCGACATATAGTGACGAAAGATGTTCCTCTGATTGTGAGACTCAGTTTCCTCATTTTTTTACAGCACAGCGATGGGTCTATCCATTCTCAGTGTTTAATTGCAAAAATATGTAAATTCGTTGACTAGTTTGTACACGTTTCAGTAAGAAATCGCTTGGAATAATATGCCGTCGTGCGGAAATAGGTGAGACGCTTATGTCGTATTCAATCCCAATCATCATGCTGGATTCCGTTCTCTCTACGGAATATGAATTGATGAACTTCATACGCTTCGTATTCCTGCAAGAGAGATATGTCCTCGCTCAACGATTTAAGGATGCTTTGAAGGTAGCGACCGAAATTACTTCATTATACTGACTCATTTCAACATTCGATCACAGGCATTCGAAATTTATTGCGAACTGAATGAGGGGCATTCTACCTCGATGTCTCTTGTACGAATATATCTGATGTATGCAGATTATCTTCAGCGGGCCAACTTGCAGGTATTTCTCCTCGTAGATTAGGAGTTGTGTGATTATCTATTATCAAAGATTTGAAGGGGTTTATTCTCTCTCATTTTTTGTCCTCTGCAAAAAGCGGAATTCTCATCACTCATGGCGCGTGCGATATTGCTGCCTCCATCCACCCTACGCTCTCTCGCCGTCTCTAACTTCCGCTTCGCACTCTAACGCTTAAGAACCACGGGAATTTCGCTTTTCTACAGCCTATACCTCTTGTTAAACGAGATTCCGACATCTACTGCGTTTCGCAGCACCTCTCAGCCTTTTCCATTTTCTGGGTCTCATTTGTCGAATCCTCTAGTTAGCGCTATTTTTCTCTCCCTGTGTCTCCGTTATTTCCGCAGCTTCTCCTCCTTACTATCTTATTTTCGTCTAGTTTCGTTCATGTTGTCTTCTTAGCTTTTTCGATTTTTCCTTCTGCGGGATTACATGTTTTTCCCACGATTTTCATCTTTCTCGCCATGTAATCCAAACTGCTCCTCTTTCTTTGTTTTTAATTTTGATTGGAATTAAACCATGCAAGCGTGGCCGGAAGCGATCGAAATAAAATCCCTGGATAGGTTTCCCTTGCCACTAAATGTGTAATCCGTGAACGACCACAAAAACAAGATCCTAAACATTTATCTCGAACAGTAGAAAACTTGAAACTGTAGGCTACGATGCGAAAGTGGATTTTCGCCCTACATGACGGAGCGTGGTAGTCCTAAACATCGAAAGCGCACCACATATTCGTGTGTTTAGCGCCCCAAAGTACCGTCCGGTACTTTGAGGCGCTAAACACACGAAAGAGAAGAAAAAACAAAGAAAAAATTTGATCTCCGAACTCCCAAAAATGGCTTTGAGGGGCATACTCAGTGGTGACACAGCGGTAAGAAAATTGGGTGAGGTCCGTTTCTAATGTGCCGTTCGATTGAGGTAGGTTAGGGTGGTTGCAGTACCAGTACCCCTTTAGTAACTGTAAGGCGCTGTAATCTTCCGAGAATTGGAAATCTTCTACTTCTTCTTTGCAGCCGCAGAAGGGTTTTTGTCATAGGTTCAAGAAGCGGGCGACCGAAGTTGGATTCAACCACAAATCTATTGTCGTCAGTTAGGTGGGCCTCTTCGGACAGTCGAATAGATGAGCTGTAGTGTGGCCAGGGACACTCGTCAGGCTTACTGCTGTCGATCCTATGCAAGTATGACATCAGCATAGGGGAATGCCCGCAGCGCAACGAGGCGAGGGAACATCTAGCCCGCCTACCGAGTTCCATCTCGGTGTTGCTGACTTCAGGTGGTGCGATCCCCAATATGGGGTTGACAGCCACCCTACTCAAGTGATCCCTGACGAAACGGGTGTGCTCCGCACGTAAAAGACGAAGACGATCTAATTGGGAGTTCGTCTATCTTTGTATATTGACTTTCTCGGGAGCATCCGTGGAAATCAGCCTCGTATAAGTAGTATAGGTTTATTACTAGTGCATAAGGCAAACGTGAGGAAAAACCCAACAAACACTAACCACGAAAACCATTATACAACGGTTTTCAGTGAAAAAAAAAACGAAATTAAGCACTAAAAAAACGCAGTGAAATAACGTATCCGTGTCCAGCGCGTCAAGTGACCTCCGGAATCTGGAAGATTGAGACGAGCATAAGCGACTATTATGTGCAGGGTCAAGCAGACTGTAGTCCCTTATCTCGACGGAACTACTCCTCCCCCCTTTGGTTACCAATCTTTTCGGAAAATGTCGGAATTTTTTTTACGTTCCTCGCTGTCTAAGATTTTTTAAACAAATTAATACGTATTTTTTTCTAGTTGGGACTACGCTCCTTTCCCTAACTCTGAACCTAGGGGAGTGTCAGTTTAGCTTCTTTTTAAATCACGTTTTCAAAGAACTCATTTCTGGCCCAACATTTTTACGCCCGCTCCCTAAAATTATAGCCTTTGAGATATTTTTACGTCCACCTCGTTGTCCGGCGGCACAGTAACCGCTCGACAATTTTTATGTGCCAAGACTATACTTCGCCCGACGAGCGGCTCCGCTTGTGGATCGAGCACATCGATTTTCGAATGAAAGGCGCGTGGCTAATGACGAAAGGCATGTCTACGTTAGGATTGTCATTGCCATGAATGTCGACCATTTATTTATTTATTTTATGCCGTTGCCGGCATGAACATGGAAATGATTACAAAAACAAATCAAAACTTAGCGCAACGCTTCAACAGCCGATCACAAGACCATTGTTCTGATTAGAGATTAATCTAAAAGACGAAACTACCTGAAGTTCTGTACCTATCATTCTTCATCCATCTACTCGTGCTTCCATCTGGACCGGTATCTCATATTGCAATCTGTATGATTAACCACAAGGTTAACCGGTTGAAAAAACGTGAAAGGGTTAAATAGCATGGAGAATGTAATTTCAATGCCGAATGTGAATGGTCCTCGAAGGCAGTGTCCGCGTTAAAATTTTGCCTTTTTTCGCAGAAACGTGAGCTGTGTACTTCCAAGAAGAGCAAGGACGGGAATACGACGAAAAAAGGCCAAAAAGTGGGTGGAAATCCCATCGATCAGCCGACCCGTTGGATCACCCCGCCCACGTCATATACTATCTGTCCACCGTTCGTTTCACCGAAGGAACAGTTGCCGAAATTTTGAATACTCTTCACCCCGAAAGATTCTAACATCAAAGGAAGTGCGTTGAACCATACTATCTTTGAAGAGTTTTCAGTACAAGAAACAGAAAACAAACTCACTTATCTAATTAAGAATTCTGCACCGTGAAGCCATTTTCGACGCCATTTCTTTTGATTGTCGCAAGTCCGCGGTGCGTGAAAAATAGGCGTACTTTAATATTTCAGAGGTTTTAGACAGTTTTTTCTCCGGTATTTGAGTGTTAAGTGGTGACATCTTCCTATTATCCTCTACCTCGTGGCCTTGCCTACTCAAATACATCGAAAGCTAGAACATGGTTTTTTATCGAGAACACTGCCTTTAAGTTGCAAAAAGTTAGCCACGTTGCTAGTCAAGTCCTTGCCATAATCTATGGGACAACGCGCTCTCACACTATGGTGAGCCTGCTTCGAGCCTAATGCTCTACTACAAAGAGACCTCACAAGGGCGAACTGCCAGTGTTTTTCGCCCTAATGACTCTTTGAACTTTTATCCAGTTAGATTAATTTGGAACGCTGAACGCAATTTCACATGAGCTGTTTCCGGTATCCCGGACATGATAGGCTAGGCTACGTTAAAAAAACGCAATTTCTCAACTGTTGCCCAGCGTTTCGAATTTATAACTTTTTGAGGTCCTTATTCAGGTTCAGGCCAGAGTCCTCGCAGTTTTTACTCTGGCTAGCATGGACACACCAGGAAGGCACTTTATTTGGCTTACTTCGTTTTGCACTTGAATGGTTTCCTTAGTCAGATGGATAATCTGTCTCTTGCCCAGCGAACCCTTGGGAAATCTGGAACTTCTGCACTCATAATCAACATAAACCTCACATTCCTGCTAGCATTCTTTGGATCTTCCTATTATGATAAAGTGAAATATGAATTCTGGCCTTCAAGTTTTACGGTTGAGGAACTAACAGTGGTGCAGTTCTTGGAGGAAGTCCGTGTGGATAAAGGAGAACAATTTTCGAAGAACGTGGCTTCTCGCCTCGTAGATTGTTGGATGAAAGAAATCGACTCTAGAGTTATTACTTACACACAGGTCTTCATTTGTCACTGATTCTTTAATGTCATGATTTGTGTCATCGTTTTCTTCGAAATTGCGTCGTATTTTGAAGGAGGCCATCACCAAACGCCGCCGGCTGGTTTCATCGGCTGGCAGTGTTATTCTTCGATTCATGAGCGGCGACTCTGAATATATGAAGCGATACGAGCAGCTGTGTTCCATTCAAAAACTACAGGCATGCATCCTCAACACTGTATTCATGTGGTTTAGACTTGACTGGATTTGGTTAAGGAAATCCACAACGTGTACGTAATCACCCCACAGCTGGACACCAAAGAATGGAGAGAAGGAACTCTGAAACAATACATTGAACGAGAAGAGCGTTCACTCATCGATGTATGTGTGCCATACATATGACCCGAATCGAAAAACGGATATCCGAATCATTCTGAAAATCATGGTTGTGGATATCCGAGTGCATTTAGATGGATCCCGAGTGGTAGCAGGTAGTACCGGAATACCAGTGCTTTTATTTTGAATTCATTCGGATGGATCGGAAATCCGGGACCATCGTTTTTAAAATGATTCGGATATCCGTTTTTCGATTCGGGTCCAATGTATAATGTGTGCTGATTATTTTTGTATTAGCAATATTTCTGTGTACTGTGCGCTTCAGATTTTCGCCTTCTCGAGAACTCTAGGAATGTCACGAGACGAAGCCAGCCGTCTGGCAATCAAATTAGCGATCGATTCAGGAAATTCTATGGGAGCAGTGACTATCATCAGGTTTTCAGCTTTGAAATCTGTTTTAAAACGCTAATATTCAAGAGTGCGTGAAAATATGTATTTTCTCTAGGGATGCGCTCCGCAATGTTGCAGTTGCATCGCCCGAACTGGCAGATGCATGCGTCCATGGATGTGAATTTGCTCTTTGGCGTCTTCAGGAAACTATTGGAAATGTAGACTCGCTTGCCGATACATATATTGTGGAGGAGGTGAGCTGTACAAGTATTTCTCATTAAAGGCAGTGTTCACGGTAACAAAGCGTATTTTAGTTTCCGATGTATTTGAGTAGGTAAGTCTACTAAGTAATATAGGTAAAAGTCTTTGCAGACCACTCAAGTACTGGAGAACAACTGTTTATTGTGCCTAAAACTCTTTAAAAACAAAATGGGCCAATGCACACGCTTGGATGTTAGAATCTTTTGGCAAGATCGTTCAATCCTGAAGTCTCATTCTCTCGTGTATTTTCTTCCAAAAAACAAATGGAGAGCTTCTTTGTTTCCGAATTTTATTGGCGATATTTCGGTGTGATATAACACCTTTTTCTAGCCTGTAATAATCAAATACATGGCACACCTAGTCAATCAGCAGGGTCGTAGTCAACAATCCAAGCATTAAGCAAACTAGCCGCGATGCCACAAATTGCAATTCTGCAAAAAAAAATTGGGATAAAGAGTATTCAAAATTTCGGCAACTGTTCCTACGGTGAAACGAACGGTGGACAGATAGTATATGACGTGGGTGGGGGGATCCAAGGGGTTGACTGGTCCACGAGATTCCAACCAACACAAAAAAGAAAATCTACAACCGGGCAAGATAAAAACCACCGTAACCCACCATTATCACTTCATTCAGTAAGGTTTTGAAGCGGTTGTTGCTTCATATCTAGTTTTGCCGTGATGAGAACGACCGCTCTTCCACACAGATGTACTTCATCTACAGGGTTACGGTGGTTTTTATCTTGCCCGGTTGTGCATTTCCTTTTTTGACTTGCCAACTCCCTGGCCGTTTTTCATCGTTTTTCCTATCTTACTTTTCTTAGAGTGATCCAAAGCATACGTTTTTTCCAAAAAGGCAGTTTTCTCATCGTGAACCCTGCCTTTGAACACCTCTGATAAATTTAATAAGTGTTGCTGTTGTATTGTTGTCTATCTCTTGTTTTAGTCCTTGGATTCCATGGTCATCTTGTCGAGAGTTCTCCGTATTCTCGAGCCGATCACGGCGCATTCGTTGAGCCTACAAGAAGCTGTTTCCAGGGTATGCATTATTTCAAAAATTCATGAGAGAGATGGAGGTAAGAGGGAGGAGGTACAGCCGATGGTGAGGCTGATCGGGTCTCTTTGCGCGGCATACAAAAACACGCTTGGCCAGAGTTCGGAAACTGCTCAAACCTCTAACGCGCAGGGTCTAGCAGGAGGGAAGGAACAGTGCTGAAAGCTCAGAGCGGGAGCTCCCAAACCTCTTCCGAACACAATCTCGCATGCCACTAGGGTGCCGTTCCAGGAGAATTGTACAAGATATTGTTGCATCTGGCTGCGAAGCTCGAGAGCAAGCGTTGGTTCCCATATGCGCATTTTGAGCTACGCAAATGCGGTGATTTCGTTTTTGTTATTAAGTGACTTTCGTTTTGTGCTTACAAGAAAACAATTTTAGCGTAGTTCGAACTGAGCGAAATGAAGCATTCTCTGTGTGGGGCATTTATGAAGAGCTCTTACAAGGGGCGACCCCCCGGGGGAGGAGACGTCCTGAAAAAAGTTCTTCTAAAAGTTGTGGGGATGGATATAGTAACATTACTGTATGTTGGGTTTTACCTAAGGGCCTTACGATATTCCAGAAAAAAGAAAAAACTATTTGAAACTACCTATAACCTCCTACTCGAAGCAGCTGGAGTGAGTTCATATGCTCGCCACACATTAAAGGCAGTGTTCACGAAGAAAAAATTTCCCCTTTTTTGGCTAAAACGTAAGCTTTGGGTTCTTCTAAGAAGATTAAGAACGGAAGTGCGACGAAAAACTGCCGGTAAGTGGGTGAAAATCTCGTGGGCCAGCCGACCCATTGGGCCACTCCGCCCACGTCCTATAACAGTTCCCCTGAATATGTGGTTAAATGTGCAGTGGTTTCCGATCGAAAGCCCCGTTCATCCCTTCATTCTCAACGTCTCTCTTTACTCAGGTCGGCTCGCACACATCGGCTGCAAAAAACGGGAGTTACAAGCCTCGGACAACTCGTCCACAATTTTCCCTTGCTGAATTTCGAGGGGCCATAACTCCGTTTCCAGGGGGTCTTGTACTATTCCAGGGACATCATTGGAATCAGCATGGGACCGTTTTCAAGATAGGCGGAAAAACAGAAAAACGACTTTTATCGTGAACACTGCCTTTGAGTTACAATATGATTGCCCTATACAAGGTTTGACGGTTTGATTCTGGCCCATTCGTGAGATATAAGCCGTTTCCGAACTCACTGAGCATTCCATTCCTCGTATCACTTGATTGAAGTTGCGTAATACACCATGCAGTGATGGCCGAGAGGATAACGATGGGGAATGCTAAGCTACGAAGGGTTGCGGGTTCGCTTCCCGCAATGCATCTTCTGGAAAAATTGTTTTGCATTTGTTCGATTGCTTATCCACGAGGTTTCTCATTCACATGTTAACTTGCTTTTTCCAATCTGACTGCATTTACAATTTCTATTGCGTGAATCCCTGTAGTATATGAGCATTTCCTCACCTCATTCAAAAAATTATCCTTCTCTTCTTCTTGTGCTGGCAGTTCGGGTTCATTGAGACATATTGTAATGTGAGGGTCTTCTATTTTTGTAAAACTTTGCTTGAGTAAAAGAGAACACCTTTCTTGAACACAAAACAAAAGTCGTTCGCGAATCATCCGAGAAAAAAGCATTGCCATTGTAAGAAGCAAAGCGATGAACGCTTTCTTAAAAATTATCATCATGGCCGCAGTTTTCATTTTCAGAAGGCGACAATCGGTTGCCCAATACATCTGCTGACCCTTCATCGAAATCCACTAAACTTCGCTCGATAACGCAGAATTTTTTTTCGATTATCTGGAGTTCAAGGGTGAGTGAGCGAGTATATGGCGAAAAAAAAAGTTTCTCCATATTGATCCAAATAAAACAGATTGAGGTAGATGGGTGTTAGATATAGTAGCCAGCCAATTTTCGCTTCTGAAAAACCGAAAGCACGGCCATGGTGGTCGGTTGAAGAGAATGCGCCCGCTAATTTTTCATGTTTTTCCAATTTTTTGCTCTACCGGATGGTCCTTAGGTAAAACCCAACACAGTAATGTTTCTATATCCATTCCCCACAACTTCCAGAAAAACTTTTTTCATGACATCTCCCCCGGGGGGGTCGTCCCTTGTTAGTTTCGAGCATCACCAGCAGCGGGGCGGTGGATTGCGGTGGAATATAAGTGGTGATAGAAGTGTTTCGACAAAAAAAAACACTGCTCGCTGCTGTTTATAGTCAAAATTGAGAGCTCTTTTGAAATGCCCGAGTTGGTACCCTGCAGGAATGCCCTTGCCTTAAGAAATAAAAACCATGGGTGTCTTTTTATCAAACCTATATCCTGGAATGTTATAAGCCAGGTACCGTAATTCATAATAAACTAGCGTTCTACTTACCTTAGGCTGCCTTAAAAGTCACAAACGGCGGTTTATTTGCGTTCAGCGGAAA